>OZ018311.1:15761788-16078981 GCA_963969455.1 Arge pagana | reverse complement strand
GAGAGAGAGAGAGAGAGATTTATGTCGTGGGATTCAGACGCCGGTGTAAACGGCGATTTGAATTAAGCTGGTTGCGAGCAGAAATAGAATACTCAAATAACTATCTAGCTAATTGATTTCTTTCCGTTTTTTTCATCCCTTCGGCAATTGCCTCTCGTCGATTGCGTCTCACGAATTATCTTGCGCGTCACAGACGCTCGAGCAAATTTCCGTCCGGAGCGGTTAATTTTATGTGTGGATTATTTTTTTTTAAATTTTTTGTGTGATATTCGGGATGAACTAGGAATGTTCGATGGGAAGTCTCAATTATTCACTCTCATAAAACGAAGTATCCGAATAATTCATATGTTTTTAAATCGTATCGATAAGTCCTATGATGAATACTGGTAGTCGTTATCATCAGAGCTCGGCTTATATTATTTTTCGTCCATTTTCGCCCAACTTCAGCGCAGCAATCGCGTCGATGCGTCCAAATGAGTTTCCGCGTTCCAGTGATGATTGTAAACATGATCCAAGCGTTCAGTTAGTTTTATTTGACTTGCGTAAACGAGATTTTTGAGGGAAGTATTTTAATTGAGAATACGGCATACAATTTAATTTCCAGTGCTGAATGAAAAAATTCAGTATTTATCTTTAACGAGCAGCGTTTATTACATCATTAGTTGCTTTATCCATTTTTTACGATAAATGTAACGATGCAGTTTGGAAATTGTATGATCGCTCGATTTAAGAATTATCAACGTATGATCGTATGCACTATTCTCATATTCAAATTATCACATTTATCATCTCGACTTTTACAAATTTAATTGCCATCTAAGATAGTGAAATCTACGAAACAAGAATCGTTAGCGCTGATATATAATATTCTCTCTGTGTATAGACGGCAATTTTCTCTTCATATTTACCGTATTGAATCTGAAGGACGAATAACTTTATTCAAGCAGCGAATAATATATTTATCTTCTCATAAATTGAAAAAAAAAAAAAATTCAAAAGAACGTTCAATTTATTTTATTATTTTTCGTAACTTGCACAATGGGATACGTACGATCCGACCTCTCCACGATGCAAAAGTTCGTATAAGACGTCAAATAACATGTTTTTATTGTTGTTGTAAAACGATTCGTTCACTCGCAATAAAGGCATCTGCAGCCAGGAAGGTTTGCAGTATATTTCGTCGACTACACGGGCAGAGTACATAAAGCTTCCGTGACAAGAACCGTCCCGCCCATCAACACACGTACTTTTAGTGCACATTGACATTATAACGTTGACACGTTACGTTCAAATTATCTCATATCAAAGAATAACTTTTTGAAACTAGGCATAACGGTAATTTTCACCTGTATATCTTTATATTTATTTGGTAACAAAATATTTAAACAGTTTAAGCAACAAAAAACGAACTTTTGGTCCATCATCTCGAAGATTCAGTTGAACGATTGCGACGAAGTTGTGGTGAAAAATCAACCACCATTTCACGAAATGATACGGATTTGAAAATATTTGCTTGTATATTTCGTGTGAGGTTTTATGAAAATCACGTTACTAATCTTCGACCATCGGAGCATCGGAGCATCGGAACATCGATTCGCGACAAAGTATCGAAAGGGCGGTTAACAACGGATTGGACGGGAAAAATTGGGATTATCGAGATCGATTGGAACGGATTAATTTCGATACGAGTGAATGCATTTACGCGGACTACAACGCGTCCGTAACGTGGGAACCGAATGGGAATGCATTCGAAACGCGATATTTTTACCGGAATTTGGAAGAAAAAATCAACACCAAAAATCGAACCGAATTCTTTTCTTTCGTCCGGTTTAATCGAATTTCGTTGGCCAGGTGAGTACGGCGCTTACGATCTCCGTAGCTCTGTGGGGTGCGCGTAATTTCCCTTTGACGCGGGTTACAACTAATTTAGCGAGGCGCGGAACTAGCACTCTCCGACATATATTCGATTAGGACACCTCTTCGAGTTCGACGCGACATTGGGCGACGCGCGATCTTTCCATCGTCAAAGAATGGAACGAAGGAGGATATTCCTTAATTACAAATCCGAGGAGGCTGCGGCGGTAGAATCATCGATAATCCGAGCGCGGATCTCGAGGGTCTTCTTCGAAGATCTCGACCTCGTTCCACGAAGAATAAGTCGATGGAGTCGAATCTCGCGCTCTATTGTCTGTAAAAATATATCCGAGGTGAACATCGACGAGGAGGCAGAGGTGCGAGGCAAAGTCGAGGCGAGGAAGAAGAAGAAGAAGAAGAAGAAGAAGAGGAAGAGGAAGACCTTCGGAGAGATCGTTCGGGTGATCGCGATTTTTCCGTTCCTCGAGCCTCGTGTCGGAGGAAGAGGCAAGCACGAGATTGGATTGTAACCGGTGACAATTACAATCCAGGGGACGGGCGTAATTGTTGAATTTTTGCTCGAGGACGGTTGAGATACCGTTTTCATTCCGACTAGTTTTCTGCTTTACCGATGAGTAGGGTAAATTTAGCAACGTCGCCAATTGCGTGCAAATAGGAATTGTGTCGTCTGTTGCTGTTTTATTGCTCGCTGTTCCGCTGCATGGTAATCTCCAAAAATGCTTCCCTCGAGATACCATTACTCCTAAACTGATGCCAAAACCTCCTGCATTCTCAGAAATGTCAATACAACGCTTACGATGAAAGGTTAGAATCATATTTTCAAAATTCCCGCCTCTATGCGTTTGTCAATACAAAAGTGCGAATTCGCCAAGCTTATATTGAACTCTGGATTTACAATCTTATTTTTCAATAATTAATCTATATTGTAGATTTTAACGGTAGTTCAAACCTTAAGTAATTACCGATCCTACATTTTTTTTCTACAATTATATAAATTTTGACTCATTTCTGTCATTTCCACCTGTTGTTTATGGCAAAAGCGTCCGGGCTCCCGTAACAGCCTATCTTAAAAGACATGTCTTAAGCTGACATTTCTCGAAAACCAGTATTATAGCTAATATCGGGAAACTCGTATTCATTCGGAAAACTTCAAAAATTATTATTCTAATGCTTCACAAGAATCTATCATTATTTTCAAGAGCTGTTATACATCAGTACTTTAGGTTAGTATCGAGCGCTTACATATCTTTCTATATAAAATCTTAAAAAAAACGACAGTTCTAACAAAACTCATTTACATCGTATAGTAGTCGTTGCTGAGTCTAAATCTGTAAAGAAAAATACTGGTTACCGAAGTAATAATAAAGATATTTAATCGGAAACATGAATTATTAACGCTAACATCGTGCATGCAACGTGGAAAACGTCGCGAAGTCGGTATACACGTTTTTTATTGATGTTGTCGATTCTTTTAACGAAAAAATGTTAGTAGAAAATGTTTTTATTTCAGAAAAAAAATTCTTTGACATGGAAAATGTTTATTTTTACTGTTAGGTGTTAAGTTATACCTAATACACTACTTAGCGACCAGTTGGTGACGAAATTGTTTTTTACACCAATTTATGTGAAAAAAACCTAAAAAGTATTTCAAGTAACCCTCAATGGTGTCCCAGAGGGATACGGCCCCGTCCTGGTGGAGCCACATTGAATACAAGAATTTTCGTTTCCGTATATGTAGAATCACGTGTCCTAAAATCATAACCGTTATTATCGCGATAACATAATTTAGCAATAAATGTATTTCGTTGCGCGGAAGTTCTTTATTGTAAGTAACTCGGACAGTTTTTTGCGCCTCTTCGAGTCGATGGTAGCCAGTTTTTTGGTCACGTATTCTTAATTAGCGGAAAACCTTTTTGTGCCCTTTTATGGTTAGTTTAAGCAATGAACTTACATTAGAGGGAGGTTTTTCCGCGTGTCTACCTCAGTCGCCTGACAAACGTTAATAGAAAGCAGTTGTCAAGCAGATCTTTGTAACTCGCAGCTTCCTAATTTTACTCTTTTCATCATTTTTACTCAATATATAGATTTTTGCAAGCATCTGAAAATCTGCTGTTTTATTTATTTTACATCGAAATAAATATTCAACAGTAATGATTGTACGGCTATATTTATAACGCTTTTGAGCTTACGTCGAATTATGAATCAGTGAGAGTAGCGAAAAACTTGTATTGAAGGTGGGAAATTGACGCGATCTGCGGAAAGTTGGCACAGCTTTAGTTAAGGGGTTACTCCTAGTTTGCGATCGGAAAAAGCTTTCATGATTTTTGTTCTGTTGAATTAGGTGCAGGTGATTAACTCTTTTTATTATGGTAATGATTCTCATTTTAAGTATCTTTTACAATTTTTATAGGGCTCGTCGGAATTTCGGTGAAAAAACCCTATTTTCCTTGATGTAACAAAAAAGTATGCATTGAAGAAAAATCCCTCGATTGAGAACTGCTGCTTGATGTACAAAGAATGTCTGGGAAATTTGAAGTAGATAGGTCGAGTCGTTTTTGAGATATTTCGGTCACCGATTCTGAAAAAATCAGTCCGAGAAAAACACGTTCAAAATGTAATAAACAAAATGCTCGTAACTCCCTCAATTTTGATCGGACCAGCTTGAAAATTTCAGCAAATATTTGTGAAAGGTTATATCATGAGAATCCTTCGACAACGGAAAATCGATTTTCGTACAATTTCTGATCGCATGTAAGCCCTTAAAACGGAAATAGAATAAAAAATGTAAGATCAATAATCGCGCGGCATTTGTTACAATTGAAGCGCAATGATGGTATCTTTGAAGAAATTGCGTCGCAAAATTCGCTAAATTCATTCAATTGTCAAACCGATAATAACGGAACTGAAAAACAGGCTTGAAAAATAATGAAAAGGTTGGAAAAATTAGAAAAATCTGGAAGAAAAAACTTGGATGAAATCTGAAAAAGATGGAAAAAATCAAGAAAGACAACAAAGCGGAAGACATCGGAGCGAGAGGAGAAAAACGGAAAACAAAATCTGGTATATTTTTTATAAACAGTATCGTGCCACTATTGCACAAGAAAGTAATAATCTTGTCGAATAACAAAATAGACTCGAGCTTTGAAAAAAGTAGTACAAGTCGTGATCTTCATTTCTCAATAAACGTCCGGTTTTTCAATAAAATTCCGTCATGTCAGAATCACTGTACGTGTAATCGATTTCTTGATAATCCTTTAGAAGCATTTTGCTGCGAGCCAATTTTATCTTAGTTTCTCCGTTCGAGAAAAGATCAGGCATTACTACCAAAGGCATCGGGTTCTTCGACGTGTCAACGAACCATCCAGGCACGACCTTGGCTACTTGCAAATTAGTTACACGTACGCGATTGACCCCGACGTTATTAATACCGATTATTTGCCATCGGCGATCAAGGACCAGTCTTTCCTGATTTCACGAGGGCGACTACCTCTCGCGATTCCAGAGGGAAAAAAAGGAAAGAAAACCTCCGCGTTGAATAACCACGCGCGAATTCGTACGAATCGATCGGTGTTACGTAACAAACGAGGCGCTATGCATAATTCACGGAGCAGGAATGCCGGTGAATTAATTTTGCGAGCGAGTTCCATGCTAGTTCGGTACTAGCGAGTACTGTACAGCTGTCGATACTGGATCCCTGTTTTTCTGAATATGGCGAATAAACCCGTGACGAACAGCCAATTAAAGCGCGCCGATTATATTTAATTGTCTCATACTTGTCGATTTATAATTTGGTGCAACAGTTACAGCGGAACGGAGAAAATGTATGTATAATTATAAGGACGCTCCTTTCAGCATTTCCAACGAGGTGACGGTCTATTTCTACGTACCAGTCGCATTGCATGGATATTTGTAGCGCCGTCTCCCCGCTGCGACCAGCTCGTTAGTACTCGTCCGATTGGGCCGCCTCTCGCACAGGACGTACACCTCGCATATTTACAAAATAAAGAAAATACATACTACATTCCGTCGGGTGCCAATTTCCCGTACGAATTCGCGAGGTGAAGCTGAGCGGCAATGTTTCCACGAATCTGATCATATTTTGAAGACATGTAGCATCGAGTCGGCGATGCCAAGATACGATCCGCGAACACGCGGCGCAAATCCAACGTGTACCTCGGAGGAGGACACCGATGACTGTAGGCGATAGCGTCGTCGACTACGAAAACGGTAATCGATCTCGCGACGTCGAGCGACGGATTGGAAACCTTAGGACCGGTGGTTCGTCGCAACGTGGACGCGTAACCGCGACGCGGCTACTCGAGCTCGCTGACGAGCCATTTTCAGAAGAAGAACACGGATCAGCGGTCATACGGATGAGTCGATGATGAAATCCATTTCAGTTTTTTTCGATCGCGTCGGTGAACGTTTCATTATTTTACCCCCGAATCACCTCATCGATCGTTTATCGGACTGAGAGGCCCGCTACAGACTTTGGGACGGATTGTGAACCGTGTGAACGAAGAACGAACGAGTTTTTTGTCGCGATTGTCCCGAGGAGGCAGTTGGAAATTTGTCGAAATAAAATTAAATTGCAAAGGTTATATCCGAATTAAATGATTATAATTAAACGAATTTATTGCGAATTTATTATGATTAATTATATGAGTTAATGATCAAAAATTAAATGAGAGTGTACTTCGCATAGTACGAAGGTTGTATTCGAATAAATCATCGTAATATTCATTGACCCGCTGCCACGCAGCTGCTCCGTGTGTCATTCGAAGTAACTGTGCGCGGTGGGCGAAGAGGTCGTGCTGCGGTTGTCCAAATTCAGGAGTTAACAGATAGGTTTCCAAGTTTTTGGTATTGAACTGCGGTTGAGTAGTTTTCTTTGGTTACGAGTTCATACGAAATGGTCACCGGAGAAACGAGGGAATTGTAAAAACAAAAAAAAAGGAACGTTAGTATTTCATCTGTGGAATTCTATCCGTCCATCGAGCTGGCACTACCGCGATGAGATATTGAAATGAAACACGTTCGAGACTTTGTTGCTAATGTTTTGCCTATCAGATGCTTTAATTCCAATTTCCAAATGAAACAACGAAGATCCGGAGATTTTGAAATTGATTGGTAGCAATTTTGTAAGTTCCCAAAGTTGACCTCCGATTTCAGACGTTCTAAATTTTATTCGAGCGCGATTCCGGCATTTCTGAATATTCATGGCGATAATTTGATCAACGATAAATTTTTGTTGTCGTTGAAATTGTGCTGAAATAAAGGTAAAAGATATTGTAATAAGCTCGTATCATTTATTTATTCGTTTTATAAAATAAATCAAACTACTGGTAAAAAGAAATAATTTGAAATAATCATTTTCTCCACATCGCACCATAAAACACAAAAAGAGCCCAAAACGGACAAGCGAATAACAACGCCGATTTTGTAACGAGCATCGATGCAGGTGTGAAAATTAACGAGCAATTTTTTGGTCACGAAATTCCATTGATCAGTCTAATCGGCGAGCCTACAACAGTAGTTTCGATATTCTGAAATTGTACCGAGCAGATACTTGTACAAATACTTGTCCTGTTCGCCGTATTATCGCATCAACACGTCGAAAATCAATGATATTAACAAATTATCCGAACTATCGCATTAGCCACCAAAAACAAAGGTAATGTTTTGCAAGAAGTGTGACGTCGCGCGCTCTGATTGGCGTTCGATGTCACGTGACCAACCTACTCATCGAATTCATTTAATATACCAAATAATATTGTTCTTCGAAATTTTTGAACCTTGAATAACTACATCCATGAAAAATACATCAAATCTCTCAACGCGCTTTTATTAGCTTCACTTGAATGTTTGTAGGGGAAACCGGGGCAAAATGAGACTGCGGGGTGAAATGGAAACCCTCATGTTGGTGGGCAGGTTTAATCAATTGTCTCATTTTGCGCCGGGGTCTTATGTTACCCCTTGTTCCATTTTGTCCCGGGGTCTCATATTACCCCGCAGTCACATTTTGCCCCGGTCTCCCCTAACGGAATCTTCGAACGCGATTTTCACCCACTTTTAAACGTCAGATTAATTTGAAATTCAACGCACGTTTCAAGGACCGATGACAATGCGATTATTTAAGACAGGAAAAATGAAAAAAAACTGCTAATTCAAATTGAATTTTTTTGAGAAACTAAAAAATAAGAAAATGAATTATAATTTTAACAAACTAAAAAACACGCTTTAACGGTCAACCGGACTAAAAGGTAAAAAATGATTTTTAATATCAGAATAAAGTGATTAACGAGAAAATTAATGTCATTGTAAAAAATGCGTGGGGTGCTCGATATCAATCGTTATAATATCTTACTATTTCCATTTCGAAATGCAGAGTTAGCGTGAGAGTATACCGAGGTATAAGGCATCCCGTGCTTTTTCTCACTTTATGCTCGCATTGAAACTCATTCTTTACCTTCTATTTCGATTTAGGTACCGTTAAAGCGTGTTTTTTTTTTAGTTTTTTTCATTCTCGCAAGTTTCGACCACCCCATTGGTTCTCTCTTCCCGCAAGTCGGCAGAGTTGAATTTGAGAGGTATGGATGAAATCGTTGAATATTTCGAAGAATTGGGAATCGGAAGAAAGTGAGAAAATGATACGTGTACGACGTACATTGTACGCAGATCATAATCTACGATAATTGCGAACGATTCTCTTATCTCTGCGCAGCATTCGCCCTTTTGTTTTTCGACACGTTTGCTTCTCGCGGCATCTTCTCATCCTCCAAAAGCGTCATGACCACAAACGAGCTATATTATTCTCTCGATTTACGCCAAGTTTCCCGAAAACTTAACCTCTGCCAACTTTCCGGTTGATGGATGGCTCGAGAGCCGTTTTATCCGGTATCCGCGCAATTGATTCTCGCGTCGGCCTGTTTCCTTTGTAACGGGACGAGCCCACGAGGAGGACAAATGACTATCAGCATCGTATAATCAGCGTGCAAACAAGCAAAATAACGGGAGAGAAAAAAAATGAGAATCAAAGGGGCATCTCCGAGGGAACAAAGAGATACCGCGAGTTCTTTGTGCCGACGCGAGTGATTAGCAAATCCTCGCGGCCCGCCTCATTGCACCTCGTTATATCCGCGCATTTCGAAAAACTTGCAACGAAGAAAGCCTCAGCGTCGCCTCTGCTCGTATTGTTCTCGCATCCCGCAGCCCGACAAACAAAAGCACGCCATAATTACGGATATCGCGAAGCGTAACGCGCGGCAGAAACGGATTCGTTAATTATATCCAATACCGAAGCGCAAATCGCAGATACGTGATCGAGAGGGCAAATCGCGTTCCGCATTGATATTACTATTTAAGGTAGCTGCTCCGCGATTGCAATGATCAAAAATGAAACGAGTTATTTAAAATAACAAAAAATCCGACCGCGTTGACAACTACTAACTAAACAGCGAACAGCAAGCTCGATAATATAACTCTAATATCTATCTAGAGAAATTTGCAGCTGCGATATTATTAATAATTCATCGTGCAATGCTGTTTGGTTGAATCTTAAAGAAATAATAAGTAAGATATATACTATCAAATGAAATATAACTCGAATGTTGGAGAAGGTATGGCAAAGCAAAGAAATAGAACATATTTGTTTGTAAGTTGAACGGTTGCACCGAAAGACAACCAATTGAACAATTACCTTGTCCCCGCGTGTAATACCATCTTTAACATTCAAGTTATATTTATTCTACGGTACATATTTCATTCATTAGTTGTTTAAGAATCAAACAAATAAAATTGCACGGTGAATTACTTATATATTGCAGTTGCAAATTTCTGTAAATGGATATTAGAGATATATTATGGAGCTTGTTTTTCGCTAGTAATTTATTTTATTTCACTCTTTTCAATTTTTATTGTTTTTAATTATCCCTCTTCGTTGTCGCGAACGCCATGATGAAATAATATATTCTATGCCACTTCCACAACTGAGAAGAATTTAATGACACGTGGCAAGTTGAAATCCGTCAAATGGTTTAGGCTGTAGAGCGTGCCGAGGAGGTATACGTGCATACATACACGCATACGCTCGAGAAATATTACCCCACTTCGCCAGTAGAGTAAAATCTATTAAGAACTTGGAGAATAATTGATTAATGCATGATACACGCGGTGATAAAATTTGAAGGTAATTTACCGTGCCAAGCGTGAAATAATTCCAATTGAAATTGACAACTTTCACGCGTGCAGCGTAACAGAAGCATGGGAAAATGGTTTTGCTTTGATTTTTTGATCAAAAGGAATATTACCAATTTTATGAAAAACTGATATCGATTAGAATTTCACGTTTATGTTTAGAATCATTTAAACAAAATTGAGAATTATTCTGCAGATAGTTGTGATGGAAAATTAGTAATAATAATAAACTTAGATGATAATTTTCAGTGGACAGGACCAAGTTGTCACGTGTTGGTACAAAATAATACTCGTATTCCATGATATGTGCGTTTCCCTACGGAGAGCATTGCATTGCCTGAGGTACAATCTAGTCTAGAATTGTATATAGCGTGCAATATTAGACAACTGATACGTTTGACATGGGTTCTGAGCCAAAACTCTTTGATTAGGCAGTTGCGGAGAAACTACCATCAATAATGAGACAAAAATAGCACAGCTGTAGCCAGTGTGAATCTCCAATATTCGACCACGAGTAAGATCTATGCTTTTTTACATAATAATAATAAAGGCAAGGTGGTCGTAATTTTGGAGGAAAAGGTTTTCTCTGAAACGGTGTTATCTATTTTTAGAAAATTAGTGTCTGCTATGAAACTAGAAAAATCTTTGAAAACCGTTATATTTTTGGAGGGTCTAGAAATTCCATATAATCTGGGTGAATTTATTGGTTGAATTCGGAAGCGGGAGCTGTTTATTGGGAAAAGCTTTGACATTTCATTATCAGTGAAGAATCCAGTGGTGCATTTCAATTATCCGATCGATTTTCTGTACAAAAATGAAATGTTGTCCCTTGCTTGTTAATACACTGTTCAGAAATTAAACGAGGAAATGACAAAACGCTAGTGGTGAAGCTAGTCTTTCCGCCATCGAATATCCAACGGAATGTTTCACCGTTCACGGAGGAAAAAATTCATATCGGTATGCCGTTTAAATGTGCCACGCGAGTATTTTTCATTATCCGCTCTCTTTCTCTCTTCCTTTTTATTGGTGGACGCCAGAGATTGGGAAGCATAGAACTCGAAATAACGCGCGGTCGAACGACGGAGGTATTCGATCGCCTATTTACCCAGATCGAAAAAAAGCAAAACATTTTTGTAAACGTCAACGAGAGGCGGCTGCCGACCAGAACAGAAGGGTTGCGATGGAAAAGCTGAGTTCATAACAAAGTGCGATAGCTGTATTTCCCGATGACGTTGATAAACCTCGATGAAATAAAGTTGTACAGCGTCGTAGCCGAGGGAGGCACGGGCGCCCAGGGAGACATTCGAATTCCGCGCTTTTGGGCTTCCTTAATCGTCACGAGACAACTTTTTTTTGGACTTTTCGAAGATCGACTACAACTTCTTTAAAACCATATTATTCGAGCGCCAGAATATTTATTGATGGATAAGTAGACCTCTCTTTGGACAAAAATTCGTAAAAAGGCGTTTCTGTTCTGGCCTACAAGCGTACGTCGCTCCTTAAATATTCAATCAATTCGTAACGTGGTCTTACCCTAGCAGCCCGCAAAGCTGTAGGTTCGCGAGTGCACCCCCCCCCCCCCCCCCCCCCCCTAGGTTTGCGCCACTGGCTGCCGCCCCCGCCACGACGCTGAAAATGTACGTACATCGTGTAACCTTGCTGACACGCTGTCCGAATTTTCCCGATTCTACGAGCGATAAAACTACATCCGTTCGAATATTGCAATTGCGGTTCGTTCTTCTATAAATGGCCTACATTGCGTACATTAAACGATCAAATCACCGAATATCTCGCCCCGCGCTTTCAATTTTTCGTTCCTCTCCAGACAACTGTATTTTCGCTAAAATGATGATGAAGATAGAATCCAGTATTTAGGACCCCGAAGAATTTCCTAACCATCTTCTAAGAATTTCCCATCAATTCCAAAAAAATGCGAAGGAAAATGCTGTTTTGATTTTGCAAAATGCCCGCTTGGACGCTCAACGTTCGGTGCTATCGCAAAGTTCATACGGGGTGAGGCGCAATCAGGATTTTACAAAAAATCGATTTTCGTACATTTTCTTGACGTATGGTGGTTCAAAAATATTCCCCGAAAATTTCAAATCAATCCGATGAATAGTTTCCGGGATATCTCACCATTAGCGCAGTGCGTCGCGACAAATAGTATTTTATATTATCCAACAAAGATGGCGATATGCCTATAAATAATCACTATTTTTCTTTGAAAATTGGTACAAGTGAAGGAGAAATGTAACGTAAAAAAGTCTGTCTTTTGTGAAACAAAAGTAGTTACCGTAAAAAATGATTGAAAAAGTTCGTTTTTTCATTCCTCTGACTGCACATCACCCATTAATAATTCGAAATATATTTTCCCGATTGACATGACATTGGAACATTTTTCGATGATATTATCGAAGCGATATTTATCAAGGTACATAGAACTACAAGTGTCGCAATACGCGACATTTTTGGACCTATAAGAATTGGGCAGGCTCGGGAACCATATTGGATTTCTCGACCAATCAGAATGCGAGCGGTTGTTCAATCAGTTGGGGATGAAATTGCAGCTGGCTCAACTTGACAGGTCCAGACATCGATGCTCACCGTTATAGGTCTAGAAAATTGTGGAAAGAGTCGGTATATGCGGTTCAAGATAGTTACCGCTTCGGCCCAAGGTCGCCCGTGCGGAAGCGTTGAAAAATGATACCCCCGAGTGGCGATACCTGAAGTTTTCACGTACCAAAGAGGATGGGATCCTCTTTGCTACGTATCTTGATAACTATCGTCAAATTTCACTCATCTGTCTGTTGTTTTTTCGCCTACGTTCGGATGAAAGTAATCGTCGCAACGAGCGTCGTGGAAAAAAAAATTGGCATGCGTGGTAAATGTAAATTTCGACGCGCTGATTCGAGGTTTCGCGAAGCACTGCAACGACATCAATTATTTAAAAATCACGCGCGGAATAACGGATTCATGAAAAGCGAGGACGCGGAAATTTTTCTTGGCTTGCCACCTTTTGAAATCGTGTTTCTTGATAGAATGGCGACAGCGACTTTCGTCGCGCTCGCATATTGTTCTTCGCCCGCGTACGTCCTCCCTTTTTCTTCCTCCCCATCACCTTCCACCAACAACATTTTCATCCCTTCCGTCCTATTTTCTCCTTCACATTTCTCACTTGCCTTTATCTCACCTAGCTATTACCTCAATTAAAGCTTGCCTCTGGTTTCTCGCCTGCGTCTACTATTCCAACGCCGCGTGGAAGGCGAAGGGTGATTATCAAATTTTAATTAAATAAAAATGTCTCGTCGAGTGTACGAAAAATCATTATTCGAGTCAGGATGATTTTCTTCCAATTTACATCGTAAAATCAACGCGATACGTCGCTTGATGAAAGAGATATCGAAGAATATCGCATCAGAACCTAACCCATCTAAGGGGGTTGCCAATACTCTGTCCATCGAATAAGCAGACCTGCGCTACGCATCGGCGCGTGAGATCGCCCGAGAATGGGGGGTACGTGGTACGCTCCCAAGTGTCGTACATCAACTTTCGACTATTCGAAGCACGGTCTTACGTACAGGTCTTGGAACTCCTCCAAATTTGCGATGGTGGGGGGAAGTCCACTAAATAACATTTTTTGTTTGTCGAAGCCGCCACTGTTCGGCGCTGTTATAGGGTAGGGTCGCGCCGGCAGGAAATAAACATAAGCCTTCATTCCTAAATATACCTCGCGCTTGATCTATTAACCTGCGTGGTGGTCATATTTGACGCCGGATTAACAATTTAAATTGTATTAATTCGTACGATGCGATTAGGCAGTTAGAAACTGATCGACGATTTGCTTCTATCTCTCTTGTACGGCACTACACCGTGGGCACTACGCTACTGGCAGCGCCTTAATTGTGATAGCTACGAGAAACAAAAAAAATTCTTTATCTGTACCAGCTAGATCCGAATCCAAAGTCACCGTTGCGTATCGTATGTTGGGTCTTCGATCGTACTAAACAGTTTACTTTTACGCTTCCTATGTACATCAACGCTTGTTAAAAGGAATTATTTGGTACTTATACTGCATGCAACTGCAGAAGGGATACAACCAAAAAGAAAGAAGATTCGCGCGTGGAGGGAGATAAATGGGCGAAGACCTGACCGAAACGGACGAATTACGTCAAGGTCGTGGGTCCGCTCATTCGATGGACAGAGAGTAATTTTTTATTCAATAGTGACCGCTATTGTCGACGCAAAGACGAAAGTTGATAGCGTCGCATTATCTATGCAGAATCGTAACCAACACGTACGAGTTTCCGCGTCTGTCAGTCGGTGCAGTTCCTCGTCCACAAAAATAGAAAAATTAAAAGTAAATATATTGAGAAGGTTATAATTGAAACAATCATAGTTATCCAAATTTTCGAGCCAGTTAGTTATTGACAACGTACAACAGCAACCTGGATGTATGTATTCGTCTAGGGAGTTCCAACTTTCCAAAATTGCCGCCGGTAGCTACCGAGCGCCATCTCCATCTCTCTCATGGAGAGTGCAGTGTTGCGAAGATTCTCACGAATATATAGTATCTGGTCATTTTCAATTAATATTTGAGCAAAAAGCATCGTGACATAAGCCTGCAACTTTGTAAGACTGTTCCGCTAACACTTTTCGATTTATATCTCCAAAAATTGTTAAATTGTACTATTTCGATCATAGTTTTTGTTCAAGATTTCGATGCTGTCCCGTGAGAGCCTATGTTAGTTATAGAATTCTCATCGTCATTTCTCTCGGTATTTTGTATTATAGGGTACGTCGAAAAAACGGCCCCAGGATTGAAACACTCTTAATATTAATTTCCTCCGTTTCAGTGAAATTCTATCATTACTCTTTTCTACTAGGGCAACCTCCTTAACGGCCATACGAGCGAAACGGAAAATTCGCAATCACCGAATACCAGCTACGTATTAAAACATACATTACAGCTCTAAAATTTGATGCTGCTACGAACGGTAGTTTCAGCTATGCGAAAAAGAATTATAGACCAGTGATTACACGTTGCCAACGCATATAATATAAGGGCCATTCCACGCCAACTCGACCAGTGTTAAGCCCCGAACATCTCAAAATCATTTCATGTTTTTTTCAACATTCTACTCGGTAAAAACGCGACCTGAATTTTCTTTCAAATTTGTCTACTCAACCATTCATTTTTTATAAATATTTGAAGTCGATTGCCAATGCCCATTTTGAAAAATCTCAAAAATCCAGTGCATGACACGAAACACATTTTTTTTTCACTCAAATCGGAATTTTTAAATTTTTAGAGCCAAAATTTCCACGGGATCAAATCGTGAGCGTCAAACAAGGCTCAATTTGCTTCTAAACGTTCGGTTTCACCAATTTGATATTGCGCTTACAATTTGATCCTCGGTTAATTTTGAGTTTAGAAATTTAAAAATTCCGAATTACGTCATAATTTTTTTAAAACTATTTCGGTCCACGTTTTACTAAAGGGTGGATGTTTCGTGTCACGTCCGCCGCCAAACGCATGAAACTTTAGATATATAGAACTGTGTTGTTTATCGAGGTGGGATAGCGAGCTCCAAGGCCGGCATTTGCTCGCTATCCGCCATGAGAATTAGCGCAGTTCGTTACGAGACACCTCTGCATAAATATTAAATTCGAGTGGTATAGAAACGCATGAGACGTACAAGAGCTAATTGAAACCCCGCGCGTCGAAAAAGTTAAACAGACCCGAACAATAACACTTTTCAAGCCTGACTCGGGACGCGGCCAGTTCCTAGTAAAGATAGTTTAGAAAATATCACCAATCGAGGTGTTCAATGACATGACGGTCTCACGCTCAGCGCAATATTCAGCGAATATCGAGTGAAGCTCTTTGTCTCGTGCCTTACTAGTAAAACCTTATATATATATATATATATAATAAGATATAATTATTCGTACAATTTTATCAGTAAAACCCCATACATCAAAATAAGGTATAACTAATCATACAATCCTATTTAGTAAAAACCGATATCGATTAAAATAAGATACAGTTATTCATACAAATCCAAAATATTATAATTTGTAAAGTCATAGGAGATAGTTAATAGAATAATAAAATCTAGAAATTTCCAAATCTATTATACTATGAAGGAATAATATCAAAACCAAGCAACTCGCTATTGCGACGCGAACATGATCGGTAAATCGGAGTGGGGAGTCTTCTAAGAATTTTGAGACACTTACAAGGAAACCTTGCGAACCCGAACTCACCGATTTCAATGATTTTGATATATGTTGTAGAACATCGAAAAATAAGAGACACGTATTTTTTTATACGTGCTCTTAAGCCCATTTAGGGGTGAAATCTACCCTCAAAGCTCACCCTCAAAAAGTCTTTTTTCGAAATATCTCTGCTTCTAATTGGTATTTCGCGACGGAACAAAATGGAAAATGCTCTTTGCGGCAAGGCGGAGCTACTAGACATTGTTATGCCCACGATGGTTGCAACCCCTATTTTTTATACCGGAAAAACCACATTTTTCGAAGATATTTTCGTTGTACTGATTCTAATATTGACTTGAAAATTGAAAAATAAATATTCTGAGTTGTGAAATAAAGTAAATAAGTTTACGTGTTCGAGGATTTCGCGTTAACTACCCCCAAACACGGTTACTACCCCTTCAAACATTGGTCATCTGCAATAATGAAAAAAATGTTTTTCTCAAGAGAAATACGAATGAGATATGTTTTGAGAGACACGTATTTTGTTATACGTGCTCTTAAGCCCGTTTAGGGGGTGAAATCTACCCTCAAAGTTCACTCTTAAAGTCTTTTTTCGAAATATCTCTGCTTCTAATTGGTATTTCGCGACGGAACAAAATGGAAAATGCTCTTTGCGGCAAGGCGGAGCTACTAGACATTGTTATGCCCACGAGGGTTGCAACCCCTATTTTTTATACCGGAAAAACCACATTTTTCGAAGATATTTTCGTTGTACTGATTCTAATATTGACTTGAAAATTGAAAAATAAATATTCTGAGTTGTGAAATAAAGTAAATAAGTTTACGTGTTCGAGGATTTCGCGTTAACTACCCCCAAACACGGTTACTACCCCTTCAAACATTGGTCATCTGCAATAATGAAGAAAATGTTTTTCTCAAGAGAAATACGAATGAGATATGTTTTGAGAGACACGTATTTTGTTATACGTGCTCTTAAGCCCGTTTAGGGGGTGAAATCTACCCTCAAAGTTCACTCTTAAAGTCTTTTTTCGAAATATCTCTGCTTCTAATTGGTATTCCGCGACGGAACAAAATGAAAAATGCTCTTTGCGGCAAGGCGGAGCTACTAGACATTGTTATGCCCACGAGGGTTGCAACCCCTATTTTTTATACCAGAAAAACCACATTTTTCGAAGATATTTTCGTTGTACTGATTCGAATATTGACTTGAAAATTGAAAAGTAAATATTCTGAGTTGTGAAATGAAGTAAATAAGTTGACGTGTTCGAGGATTTCGCGTTAACCCTCCCCAAACACGGTTACTACCCCTTCAGACATTGGTCATCTGCAATAATGAAGAAAATGTTTTTCTCAAGAGAAATACGAATAAGATATGAATTGAGATATCGAATATCTTATATTTAAAGTCATTTATCACGAGGCAATAATTTCTTCATAAAATGAATCATCTTGGTCAAGATAAACTATGATTCGCGAGTGATTTTTTATTCCATCAATTCGTCTTTTCGTCCGATAATTTTTTACGATACTGCTTATCAGTTTCGATTATTCGTTTCGTTACTCATCGGTCGGGTATATATGTCGTAAAACTCCATGCTCGGGAATAAGTGTAGTCTTTTAGAAGCATTGAGTAGGTTTGTTCCTCCATCCGGACTCAACAATGAGAATCAATCCTTTGACTGTTATACATTTATTATCCGCGTTTTTTCAAAATATTCAAATACAAGATGGAACGGCCAATCATAGAGAAATGGAGTTAGCAGAATCGATTAAAGATATACTGTTAAGTGCCACAAATGATTTCAATGACGTAGATATGATTATCGAAGAGACATTACATTTTCAAGAACAGTACAAAGATCACGCAGCAAAAATAGTTGAAGATACAATACAGCATCATTTTCCTGATTCTGTTGAAGCACCAACGAATCATTGTACAGAATGCTGTTCGTGGTAATCAGAAGTTATCAACTTCGGAAAATCGTATTCATATTATGTACATATAAAAATACTCAAATATTCGAAATCAATTTGGTTTTTTCAAAGTAAAGTGCTCACAGGTCTCATTTTTGATTTTTTATTTCAACAATTATGGAAATCAGGTTCAGCTGCACATGTACTGACCCAGAAAACTTCAATACAAAAAACTAGAACTAATTCTATTGCGAATGAATATTTTTCAAATTCTTAATTGAAAGTGTATTATTCTATAAATTCATGACAATAATGGTAATCTTCATAGAAATGTTTGAAACATAATGATTTCTTACACCAGCCGCATCGTATCATAGCAATATTCTCACATCCGCTTATTCCGCATCGTATGTCGCACGAATCCCCGAAACTAAAATCTACGGGATTAACGAATTCCTGTGGTTTTTCATCAATATAACCACTTTTGTACCAGGAATATTTAAAAAGATTTTCATATCGTGGTGAAGATAGCTGATTGTGGGCTAAAGATTGGAGTTTGATAATGTTATTCCTCAAATGCAGATTTAAATCGTAATTCATTAAAATTACATTATCAGAAATACGTCGAACATAATTTTTCCATATGCGAAACCCAAACACATCAAGTGGTTGTATTTTTCCTGTTGTACCGGTTGGTATTTTTTTTATAGTTATTATTTTGTTTTCCGGCATTGTTTCCTGTATTACTGCATCGCAGTGTCCACTCCATGAATCAAGTAACAATACAGAGTGATGACCCACATTCGGATAAAATACTTGTTCTAACCAAATCTTAAAAAGGTCTGAAATTACAAGATATTCTTATAAAATCATTCAATTAATCATAGTTTGGTGATAATAATTATTGTGAGTGTGCTTACTTGTAGTTAACTTTCCAGATGTAGATGCCTCCGCATGTACATTATCTGCACGGAATAATGTTGTTTGTACGATAGGGCCGAATCGACCACTTGGCTCCTTTAACACCAGAAAAAGAGGTGATAGGAGTTTTCCTGTAGCTGATATAAGTGGTTGAATGGTATAACTGTGAGTTGTCGACGAAACTGACTGTACTAAACATTGCACTTGCTTCTCTCCTTCAACAGCTAACGTTCTTCCAGAGTGCATTTCCAATTGGAATCCACTTTGATCTGAATTATATAAATTCTCAACTCCAATTATAGGTATAGTTGTTTTAATGTCAGTTACAAACTGATTTGCTTTACTTTTGAGTTCTGACTCACTGTCCAAAGTTTTTCTAGTGACAAATTTATTTATTTTTCTTGATACTATTCGATGGGCTTTTTTAAACTTCAAAAGTCAACTTTCAGAAGCCTTGAATCTGAAATCTTCAGAGCCAATTTCTTTTTGAGCGTGCAAAGCCCATCGCCGTAAATCTCGATCATGAATAATTGAACCACCTTCAAGAGCAGCATTGAAATTATCTAATACATGTTGACAAATTCGTGCAATTTTTTCCCTGTAGGTACCACCCTTATTTATCTTGTTAGCCCAACGATGTAGTTGAGTTTTAGATTTGACTTTTCTGAATCTTCTTTGTACAGTTTCGATTTTCAAGTTTTTATTTTTCCCACTTCTCCAATAATCCAGTGCTCTCTGTTTATAGTCAAAACTCACTTCTTCTTCATCATCTGTACAATGATTTGTTGGTGCTTCAACAGGATCAGGAAAATGATGCTGTATTGTATCTTCAACTATTTTTGCTGCGTGATCTTTGTACTGTTCTTGAAAATGTAATGTCTCTTCGATAATCATATCTACGTCATTAAAATCATTTGTGGCACTTAACAGTATATCTTTAATCGATTCTGCTAACTCCATTTCTCTATGATTGGCCGTTCCATCTTGTATTTGAATATTTTGAAAAAACGCGGATAATAAATGTATAACAGTCAAAGGATTGATTCTCATTGTTGAGTCCGGATGGAGGAACAAACCTACTCAATGCTTCTAAAAGACTACACTTATTCCCGAGCATGGAGTTTTACGACATATATACCCGACCGATGAGTAACGAAACGAATAATCGAAACTGATAAGCAGTATCGTAAAAAATTATCGGACGAAAAGACGAATTGATGGAATAAAAAATCACTCGCGAATCATAGTTTATCTTGACCAAGATGATTCATTTTATGAAGAAATTATTGCCTCGTGATAAATGACTTTAAATATAAGATATTCGATATCTCAATTCATATCTTATTCGTATTTCTCTTGAGAAAAACATTTTCTTCATTATTGCAGATGACCAATGTCTGAAGGGGTAGTAACCGTGTTTGGGGAGGGTTAACGCGAAATCCTCGAACACGTCAACTTATTTACTTCATTTCACAACTCAGAATATTTACTTTTCAATTTTCAAGTCAATATTCGAATCAGTACAACGAAAATATCTTCGAAAAATGTGGTTTTTCTGGTATAAAAAATAGGGGTTGCAACCCTCGTGGGCATAACAATGTCTAGTAGCTCCGCCTTGCCGCAAAGAGCATTTTTCATTTTGTTCCGTCGCGGAATACCAATTAGAAGCAGAGATATTTCGAAAAAAGACTTTAAGAGTGAACTTTGAGGGTAGATTTCACCCCCTAAACGGGCTTAAGAGCACGTATAACAAAATACGTGTCTCTCAAAACATATCTCATTCGTATTTCTCTTGAGAAAAACATTTTTTTCATTATTGCAGATGACCAATGTTTGAAGGGGTAGTAACCGTGTTTGGGGGTAGTTAACGCGAAATCCTCGAACACGTAAACTTATTTACTTTATTTCACAACTCAGAATATTTATTTTTCAATTTTCAAGTCAATATTAGAATCAGTACAACGAAAATATCTTCGAAAAATGTGGTTTTTCCGGTATAAAAAATAGGGGTTGCAACCCTCGTGGGCATAACAATGTCTAGTAGCTCCGCCTTGCCGCAAAGAGCATTTTCCATTTTGTTCCGTCGCGAAATACCAATTAGAAGCAGAGATATTTCGAAAAAAGACTTTTTGAGGGTGAGCTTTGAGGGTAGATTTCACCCCTAAATGGGCTTAAGAGCACGTATAAAAAAATACGTGTCTCTTATTTTTCGATGTTCTACAACATATATCAAAATCATTGAAATCGGTGAGTTCGGGTTCGCAAGGTTTCCTTGTCAGTCGCGAGTTCCACAAGTTTTACTATTTCCTGAAACTCTCATAAGAGCAACTACTAATATCAATCGGAGAACGATAGAACCAACTAATTAAATTCAATTATTGAAAATCATTTATATTCATCACCATCGCGGAAATATCTTGATCCCACTAATCACACACATCATTAATCCTAAACCTTTGATGTATCATTGCAGTTCGCACTTTGGATCTAGAGTATGGTCAAACCCTCGGTGAAATTGTGCGCGACGCATGTATGCTTCCTTTCTACAAAATCCTGTCCACCCAATTCAACTTAACCATGAACCTATACGTATTCGAGGACTCGCACTATGGATCTAGAGTATGGTCAAACCCTCGGTGAAATTGTGCGTTGGACACGAATATTCCATCCATCCTTGTTCCGAATCACTAACACAAATGATAAGATTTCATTTCTTGGGGAAAAGTAGTGTTTCCCCTCATCGACAATAATTCATTCAGTTTACTTCATTTTTCAACAGTCTCATCCTGGTCGACCAGTTTTGTTTAGGACGAACTGCTTATTTCAGTTTATCATCAACCAAATACTTTTTATCAGACTTTTGTGTGTGTGTGTGCCTGTTCCAAGTGAACCTCATACCCACGAACACTCGTTTCTGTTTTACTCTCGGTGCATCATCATCATCAATTTGCGTAAGTTTTAGAATGATTATATTATTATTATAGTTACTGGACGACTCATTCCGATTTCCCCAAATCGATCAAATAATCGACATGAAATTCCTCATCGAAAATTGTTTTTTATTGTAATCATCATATTCTTAATTAATTTTTATTTTATCATTAATATTGCTAATTCTTATGATCATTTTATAATTTTCTCTTGATTCAATTTCTTTCATTAAATATTATTTCAAATCAATCCTAACTCGTTTCTTACACTCACATAGTCTCCGTAAGAGGTAGTACCCCTCAACACGTTACCCTAATCTTTCCCAAACCAACAATTGCCGTCTCTTGTATCCCCATGGAAACATGACCAGAGAGACGGAACAAAAATAGTATAGTACGGTGATACCGGGTCACCTAGGTGTTCCGCCATCTAGTTGAAACGTGACATTCGTGTCATTCGCTGAATTTTTCGAGTTTTTTGAAAATTTTAAAAATGCGCATTCGCCATCGACTTCAAAAATTTATAAAAAATGATTGCGCGTTTGAAAAAATTTGAAAAAACTCAGGCTTAGTTTTTTACCGAGTAGAATGTTAAAAAAAACATGAAATGACTTTGAGATGGTCGGAGCTTAGCACTGGTCGAGTTGGCGTGGAATGCTCCATATATTTCAATTTATATAATTTTTTCCAGACGACATCTCGTTCCGCAGAGGTAGGCATCATGGATAACATTAAAATAGGAAATACTGGTTGATGTAAAACGGAGATGTCGGCTGGATTTTCTTATTGTTAGACGGTTTTTATTCCACGTGTTAATTTGTCTCGTTTCTCGTCGTTGTTCTCCGCCCAAAGATTAGTTTTGTGGGCGACGAATTACGAAAGTTTATAATATCTTGGTTGAAAAAAAAAACACGAGGAACTCACCTCAACGGAGCGACAACAATATAAAGTTACGCTGACCATATTTTTTGGGGGAAAATAAAGCACAGAATATTTGCTTGGGCGAAATTGTTTCGCAAGACTTCTACGAAGATATTAACGTGAATTTGGCAAACGCGACGCGTTGTTTATGCGTTGTCTCATCGTTCGCTTCGATCAGCGATAATTCGAGGTCGAACATAGCGATGCATAAATAAATGGGCCACCGATTCACGGGTATAAAAACGAGGCACCATTTTTTTCGTCGTCCCGTTCTATGCTCTGCGAATAAATAAGAACAAACAAGCCGGAAAAGGGATTCGCGACGATGATTTACGACGAGCAATACAACGCGACTATGAATCGTGGCGCGGAAATGCCGAATCGTATAGATATCGTGAAATTGAGGAACAAAACGGATGGTGTTAAATAAATTTTGTTTCGAAAACACCATCCCACGTGAACTCGCGCGTTGTGAAGTATCAAAGCGAATCTTTCGATGTTTTCTCATTTTTTACATTATTTTCCCGTGACAGGAGCAAAAATTCCTAAGAGGTTACCCGCGACTCGCTTAAGCTCTCAGACCTTCCAACAGACAAGAAAGAATTGAACGGGATTGAAATTTCTATTCCGTTGAATCCCGTTTATGACACCCGATTTTCGATATAGAACGTATTCAAAACAATTAAACGTAAAGGTGGCGTGATCGGAAAATATGGATAAATACCAGAAAATGTTGTCAATATTTTGTTTTCTTTGCGTATCAGATTATACATTTTAATGAAACCATTGCGGTGCGAGATTTATCCTAAGTATTGGTGAATAATTCTGGTATGTATGACAAATTGCAAATCAAAAATCGTCGTTCAAAAATACATTTTTGATTATGAAAAAACTCAAATCACGGGCAACTTATTAAAAACAAAAATTTTCAATGATTTTATATTTTCAAATAAATAACGGAGACGAGTAACCATTATCGTCATCGTTGAAATGAAAATTTATATTTTGGAATAATAATTTCGAGGAAAAATATTCATTTTCAGTAAATTAATTACGAGGATCGAAGAAAAAATCGCTTCGTACGGAATTCTTCTCTGAGAAGCTTTTCGAAATTCAAACTAATGAAAAATTATCTTAGGTATTCTATGGGACAAGAACGGCTATCACAGTTGTCGGACAGTCAGGTCTATAGAGGCAGAAAATATCGAAAAACTGAAATCATCTTCAGATATAGATGATTCAATAAATAAGATCGAGTAAATAAGAAAAAAGGCGAGAAAAGTACATAGGTATTTGAATTGTTTAGCCAACCTGGCCCCTAGGAAAATTAATTGCGAGTAATTGTTTATAATCGGTATATATATATATATATATATATATATATATATATATATATATATATATATATATATATATATATTATTTAAAGCGGCGTGTTTTTTTTTTTGTTGTGAATAATCTGTTGCGTCCATTTGGGCCCAGCCGCAGTCGGGTAGAGGGGCCCCTCGACAAACTCGGACGCAGGGCCCATCTAGAACAAGTTACGCCATTGCCGCGCGACAACGTTTCGTTTCGTTTATCGCTTTCAAAAATATTTTTACAATTTCAAAACGACTTCAAAAATATTTCTATAATTTCAGTAACAAGCGTGGATTCGAGCGCAATTTACAATCAGGCCAGTTATTTTTCACGACGACGGATCAATCGATCGCAGTTATGCGAATTTGTCGAGGTTGAACGAGCCGCGAATGAATCGACTGACCAGCGATAGCCTAGGGAATGACTATTCCGCCTGCTTATCCGAATTGCTATTCAACGGTTCGCCAGCAACTTTGAGTCGCTCGTGAAATCAACGATGTGATCAAATACAAGCATCGGTCGACGAGATTGACGCGTAGAGACTAGAAA
The DNA here is from genome assembly GCA_963969455.1 of Arge pagana. Taxonomy (NCBI): domain Eukaryota; kingdom Metazoa; phylum Arthropoda; class Insecta; order Hymenoptera; family Argidae; genus Arge; species Arge pagana. The sequence goes on along the minus strand of OZ018311.1, from coordinate 16,054,076 downwards.
AGGGACGAGGAAGTCGGGTGAAAAATCCGTTTTCGAAACGACACCCACCCCCAGTTTTCGCGTCACGCGTAACGAAATCCTATAAACTTTCAATTTCATGAATTTCTGCGAATATTCCGGTTTTATGGACACGATAAAACCGCCTACAGCACCATCCTCGCGACGTTCACCTATTTTATTATCCAAAGTATATGTCCGTCGGGAATTTTACGCTGCGATTTAGATACGATGAAATCGTTGAACTCCTCCTAATCGTCTAGCAAACTCTTTACCCAAATTTTTATCTGTTTTCCGACACGGTCGAAGTAGTATTCCAAAGATTTCATCTTGTCAAACGTTAAGAGCGCTATCAGCGTAAAAAAGTTAAATCGTCTTTACTTTACTTTTTGTTCTTTGTTTTTTGTTTTTCCAGGCTTCTTTGACGAGTATGTATGTTTATTCAGCCTGGTAATTCAAAAACTGCTGTTTATTACAAAAATGAGCCCTGATTTAGACGTTCCAAAAAACTTCCAAGCCCAAATGCTTTTGGGGGCTAACGCACTCTAAAAACCAAAAAATAGCTAATTGTAGCATTTTTTTTTAACAGAAATTAAACAACGTATCAAAATTCTGTGAAAAGGTTTTTATTATACAAGTATTAAACGCTCTTGTACATTTATCAGTACTTGACTAAATAAAATGGCGCCTTCCCAGCATTTTCTCAACGGCGTCTTTTTTTCATAACCGAACCCGCAACTGTTGCAATTTCAAAGATAAACTAACGCACCAAACGAAATTCGATAAAGTATGATAACAGCTTCGACGGTGTGTAGGACGTTTTTCCATTGCATAATTCAATTGTTATTAACGATTGACGATTCTTTTACGATTTTTTTTCAACTCGCCATTTTTGTAAAATCAATCCGAAAACAATCTTACGCACGTCGAAACCACTGTTATACTTTAACGATTAAAGTATAAGTATAAGTATAAGTTTTACTTTTCGATTTTTTTCCGGTTCATTAGTATATTTTTTAAGTTGCGGCACTTATGGGTGCGACCACGCAGCTATGAAAAAAAGAGACGCTGCTGGACCAGTGCTGGAAAGCTGCCATTTTTTTTAGTAGAGCTCTGATAGAATTAGAAAACAGTATCCAATGCTTGTACAACAAAGATCTTTTCACCGAATTTCGATGCGTTGTGCGGTTTCTTGATCCAGGCCAAACGAATTATGTAAAAATTGAAAACTTCGAATTGTTTCGTTGACCGAGGTACCCTTCGGGCGCCGATGCGACAGATTTTGGATGAATTGAAATTTGGCAAATTTCTGAATTGTTTTGTTGACCAAAGTCCGTTTCCCTGATTTCGAATAACGTCTCGACGTGTATTTTGAAAATGGAATGCCGGATAAAAAATCGGTCGCATAGAATCGTGGCCCGTATTAACATGAAACTACATTAAGAATTTCAGATCGATCGGACAAACCGTTCCGGAGTTATTCTGGGCACGGTTTTGAAAAGGGTAGTTACGAGAGAACGAGCTCTAAGTTTCAGTAGTTTTGCGCAACGATTTTAGAGTGATATTAGCGTATATTTGATTGTACCAGGGCGGATCACTTTCAGGAGCGTATAGGGCACCTTCTATCCAAATTTCGGTCTCTTCTTCGTCTTTTCGCTTACATCTGCCAGCTTGCCTTGCTTCTTTTGTCGCTTCGGCAACCTGCCGCTATGCTCACGAATCGCGGTGTAGTTGCGTGGTGTGACTTGGTACATTTCAGCCACCATAATAATGCTCCCGAACCCCACAACATTAATAGACCAAACATCCAAAAGTCTATGAAAAATAATTTTTGACCTTAGATACACGTTTACCGACCGTTAGTACGATTTCAATGATCGTAAATGTTACTATTTTTATTCGAAGTGTTAGTGTTTTTGCTCGATGTAGTACGGCACGATTTTATTTATACGTGGCAAAGTACCGACTGTTACGGGCCAAAGAAATCGAAAGAGAAATATTTTCACGATTTTCTCTGATTGTTCTCTAATAAAACGCAGAAATCACACGGGTCTGCAATAAAAGTGTTTTTCGAATACTCTCACACGAAACATACGGATTTCGACTCGCTTATTCCATCATAAACTCCATTTCAACCTATCACGTCACAATTGTTTGTTTCTCACTTTTACAATTACAATTGTTTCTAAAATACTAAAAGGATCGTAATATTTCACAATATTTTATGAATTTAAGCATTACTTTCATATTGACCGCGCAAGGGTTGATTTATTACCACAGAAAGTAGGATATATCCTACTTTCTATCCAACATAACTGATAGAAAAACAATACACGTGCTGCATGATCGCAGGCATTTTCTTTTCTCAAACATACGTTGTATTTATTCATATTGATACGGACGTTTCATTTCATTTTCCTTTTAATAGAATAATTTAAAAACCAAAATCAACGTGTACGTATATTTCTACGAAATTTGTCGTGGTGAGCTAAGCGGACGACGTCGGCAGGTGTAAAACTGTAGAATGCAGTGATGCGAAAATTGAAATTTCTTTCCAAAGGGATGCAACTTGGTCGCATTTCCGAAGTTATCGTCCCAAACTCGGAAACGGAGACGCGAGCAGAAGCTTCGCGAGTACGAGGACGCTGCGGAGACTTTCGATCGGGTACAGCGTAGAGAAATCATGCAAGCAGTCAGTCAAATCCATCGAGAAATCGGGTAGTACGGCTGATTGTCGTTGGGACGCGGTTGGCTGTTATTCATTCGGATAACGATGGTCAATTCAGTAGTCAAGTAAAGGCAATGCGATAACTGAAATCTGAAATTTGGCTTAACTACCATCGATTCCAACGTGAAGGAGATAAATCATCGATATCATTGCGAATGATGCATTCTGATACGGTGACCGTCTACTATACCTACGCCATCTATGTATCTGCACGCTGACGCGCGTCCATCGCGAGTGTTGTATATGCAAGCAAAAATATGCAGTCTATGTCACAGATAGAGCGAGGCGACACGAATCTTTTGATTAATGAAACGGTTTTAGCGATGGAACTGTGAAATATGAGTAACAGTGACCATAAAACGAATAGAACTTTTCAATTTTCATGGCTTGATCTTGATATTATTTCCGTTCGCATTGGATAAGTGCCACGCAACGGAGAACTCTACAGAGTCGCGGGCATGGTAATGTGAAAATAATACACCTGCGGAGCAGAAAAAATAAAGTTTAAAATAACGTTACAGAATTTACAGTTAAACGTAAGTATATGAAAATGTTATGATTAAAAATGTTCATTCAATCGAATGTTGATTTATTTCAAATAATTTGACATAAATATTCATAAAGATTTGTGGTTATTTATCGACCTGTATAACACCATGCTCGTTATGGTACATTTCTTTATATCTGCCGGTTTAGAATTTTTGATGTAAGTCGAAGAAAGTTTGTATTAAATTTAGTCAATATGAATGTTCGACTGTGATTTTTTTTTTTTTTTTTTTTTAAAGTTAATACGACAAAAAGTTTGAACCACAATTTTGATAATCTTGAAACCTGCGATTCAAAAGTGACGATTATTTAAAAGCCGCGTTGTCTCATTGAATCCCTAGTTGAACTGGCCAGTTACTGAATAAAAACTCGATTTCATTTTTACCAATAATCCTGTTAGATAAATGATACGCTCTGACCGTTCCACACATTTCGATAGAAATATTCATAATTCATGAAACATCTAATGTTCACGTTATGAAGCCAAAATAAAGTTTTTTCGTATCAGAGCCGTAAAATTCGTTTTTACGGCGCGTTTTCACTCCGTAAAAGTGATTTTCACAGACCCAAGACCGTAAAATGAAAATGTTGTAACCGACTCGAGTGCTGATACAACAACATTGAATAGGCACGGCGGATGGAAACGTCAAAAGTAGCCGAAGGGTACATAGAGGATTCGGTAAATAACAGAAGAAAAATATCCAAGAGTATTATGAATGTTGTGGATGGACATTTATCCGACACGAATGACGATAGCTCCGATTTTTCGATTCCAAGAAAATTACAAAAACATGACGTCACGTTCAACAATATCAATCAAACGTGTTCGACTAGTAAAGAAGAAAATAATTTCAGTATGGATCTCACTTTTCATTTCAAAAAGTGTAAAAATGGAAATTTTACACGTACTCTTTAATGTAACGTATGTATTTTGATAGTATTGCTAATAAGGATACCAAAGTTATGTAACTTGTAATAATAAAAAAAACTTGATAATACACAACTATTTAGTTCAAAATAACGTGATTGCTCGCGCAACGCTTACGAAGCTAGCATTGATTTCCTTAAAGCATTTCACAAATTTCCAATTATTCACGGATGTGTTTGCGTTGGGGGGGCTCCGCTTCCCCAACCCCACGCCGAGGGGGGCGCCCCCTCGCACCCCTACCAGGCTTGCTGCCCTGGACCATAGGCTTGGAGAATATATACCGAACAATCCGGGTATTTGGCTTATCCCCTGAACGTCCAAAGTTATTGGTGCCCTCTCTTTCTCTCTTAGGGGATTTTCCGCCCTTCTCTTCTCTCAATATCGCGCATGGTGGGGGAACCAAGCGTTAGAGAGGAAGAGTATAGCAAATAAGGGACAGTTTCGGGTTGTCGGATGGTTGTAGGTTCTGATAGGAAACATGCAGAAAAAGCAAACGAAGTTTTTATCTTGCTTGCTACATATTAAGACACTGGCAGGAACAACTTTTCCAATTATGTCCATCCACTTTATTTTCATGCTCTCACTTTTAGGTATCCTACTTGGTGAAAATCGGTGATTATTGGAGATAACATCAAAAGTGAAAACTGTTAACCGAAATGACAGCAAAATAGTCAACTTACCTATGGAATTTTAAATTTGGTTCCGTACCGTATTCCAGTTTGCACGTAGGTACGTCAGTATGATATTTTGCCGCCTATGAATACTGAACATGAGTTATATGAAGAATGCTCAACGCTAAATAACAAACGTTTTCAAATTGTTTTACTGTTGATCCTTCGACAAGCTAAATCTCCAAAACAGCCGGATTGCTGGGTTACGTCCGTTTTGTTTCGCATGCACATTTACCCATCCTACATATCCCCACCCCGAGATCGTTAGAAAGATATAACTCCGGGTGCAAGACAAGGATAGCACCAACGACGGCTGAATCGAGGTTTAGGGGACACTCGCTCCGGGACCTAATGCTCGGTCTATTCTATAAGTCTATGCCCTGAACCCGCTGCCTTCCTCCGCCCCGCCCGTACTTCCTTCCTAACCGACATTCCCGCGCCGATTGTCTTATGCTCAATCGTCGAATTTCATACAACTCGTTGGGAAAAAAAATTAGTAACGAATCTCAGTTACGAATTTTGCGACTAAGATACCAAAAAATAATGCCCGTCACTCGGCCTTAAGATGTCACGGCCTCGTGATCTCGCGCCGTGCACTCGACTTTTGAAGCGTTGTAAAAAAAAATACCAACCTGGGTTTGTAAAATCTATATAATCGACATCTAGGAGACGCCGGTGCCGTAAATTTCTCTGTTGTCCCCAAAAGAAGAAATTTCTAATTGGGAAGGCTTCACCATTTTATTACCAGTGAACCATTCAATGGTTCGTTAAACCGAATAGTCCATAATAACAGCAGTCGCCCTACGATTCTGGACAGCAATTTTTAAATACTTCTGTACAGTTTCTCTGTACAGTTTAGGCCGGAGCGATTTTTTTAATTTCACGCCACAAATACCTTGATTACGCTCCTCTTTCAAAAAAAAAAATATATCACGAGTACGAAAAGTTGAATGGGTATCTGCTTCCCATTTTTTCCTCTCACCTATATATTGTTTGATACGAACTATTTACATAATTAAATTTGCTAAAATTTCCAATTTGTGGTGTTTTGTTTGTGCATTCACACTACTCGAATGATCTCGAATAATATCTCTGCATACAGAATCTGGTCGAGCTGATAGAAACAGACCGTGAGATATCACTCGAAGTTTTCTTCGTGGCGTCTCACGAACAACAACAAGAACATTGCATGTAAAGTAGTATATTCTATTACTACATTTCGATTCAACAGCATCCATTAAAATCATTCGATTTTTTTTTCTTCGCACTCCCCTTGAGAAGGCGAGATTTTAGCTGAGTGAATTAAAGAAATATACCAGCGTGGTTCGATCCTTGATATTTGATTTATTCGTTGACCAATTTCTGGCTGTTTTGTTGAAAATGTGAATCGACAATGATTCAGGCGGAGCATTTTTATGGTTCGAGATTTCACTCGACGCAAAGAATCGACTGGCGTGGACCCTTAATGCGAAGCTGACAAAGAACAGTCGAGGTAAACACGTCGCAATATCTCGTTACGGAGGATGCGAGGAAAGTTCGATAATGGTGCGGTGACGGTCTCTTTCCGACGGACAAATAAGATGGAGCAACGGACGGGACATGGACGGAGGGTAGAAAATTGTTCGAAAGGAGGGAAGAAGGACGGATGAAAGAAACGTCCTTTTCCGTATTTCTCGAAGGCTAAACCGAAAGTCTCGGTGGATTCGAGGCTCCATCCCTCATTTCTCCGCGCGGACAAAACTCTCGACGTGGATCGTTATCGTTCGGTATCTCTGCGTTCCCCGAGTTTCCTCTCGTTACAACATCGGGTAAGCAGTTGTAAGTTCGACGGAATTCTTTCCGTCGTTCGAGCAATCGGGCATAAAATGGATGATTTCTTTCGATTCGACGTCGAATTTCATCTCATCAGTGTCAACGGCGAGACGCGCGACGAGCGGTCTGACAAAATGTTTGAGGGAAAGAATTAAACTTTACTTTCGAACGATCCTCGGAAAAATGTCGGAAGCAGCGAAATAATTACACCAGTCGGGAAAATTATTTTTTTATCGCGAGGTTTTACAGGAGTGTTGACGCAATCTAAAACTATGTACAGAAATAATACACCACCTCACGTTCGGTAGATACCGCGATCAGGCAAGTCCGAACGAAAACCATGCGATTACTGAAACGAAATCGTACGTTATACATATTTTTTTCAATTATTCTACTAAAATTAAGCCTTTCAAGCACGGTGAGATTGTGGAATCACACTTTTTCCAGCACCGTTTCCCGAGTGGTTGGCGCACTTTTCATTCATTTTTCAACCTTTTTTGCGACACGCACCACACAGAGATGAAAACTCGACCGAGGAACCTCCACGCGGTGCATCTCGAGTAACGCTAATGCCGGTGGTAATGTGACATTTTCTTTCAAATCCGAATATCTTGAGTCACGAAAACCACAGAACAGCCGTGAAGGGATCATTTTATACGGAAAGCTTACAATTTTCGGGTCCGAGGAGATTTTTTTAAGTTGAATTTTGAACAGTATGCACGGGATTGAAAAAGGTAGTCGAATTAAACAATTTATAGAACGCGTTTTTGAGTAATAAATATTTGTTAGCGGGGTAAACAAAAGTATTCGGAATACAATCTCACATATTTGACTCGCTACAAATAGTTTTTGGTTTTATAATCCGGTGTATTTCCTTAATAATGATTAAGGAAAATTCAAAAAAATGGTCTTGAAGTCGAAAAGTGTCAAGGATTTATAAAAGAGGTTGACATCGATGAAAAGTTGGAAAAATCTCGTTGTCTCATTTATTTTCTCCGAAGTTTACTCTCATCCCACTCTCATTTTCATCTGAAAAACTTCTATTTTCCACATAATTTAACTTCAAATTGTTTCAATAGATAAGTGTCGTAATCCGCGAACATGACATTTGTAACCTTATTTTACTATTTAGACCCTTTCAATCAGATTTTCATTTTCATTAATTTTCTTTATTGAAGTTGATCAAAAAATCTAAAACTTTTATAAAAAGAGAATTGTTTTATCCGACGCAAATTTATCACAACACATTAAATTTTAGGAAATTTCGTGGTAGACATGTAACTTCGGCGTCGAAGCTCCCAGAAATCACGGAGAGTCCATCTACCACGTAGAAAAATACACATTTGTTTCAAATTTTCATAGACATCGGAACGAATAGGCGACTGGATTGAATTCATAAAATATCAAAAAATAATACGATTATTTTATTATCATCAAACAGTGAAATCGAAACAAAAAATGCGATCGGGTATGTTATAATGAAGCTCAAATTTGGAACGAGCAAGTAAAAACCTGTATGTTACATGAGAGAGTATTGAAAAAAAAACTTGTTCATCCCAGATCCGTATTATAGTTTGCGTTCGCATGTTCACCTGCATATTCGTTCGTGAAAACCTGATTCCGCGCGTCGCGCGAGATCATCGAAATTGAAAGGCAATTTTCTTGTCAGTTATGACCGAGCGGGAAAATTGGGTTAACATCGAAGTGGAATAGGGCTGGAAAGGAAATCCAATTGCAATGTAATTTTCGAAGGGAAATTTCGACGTAATTGTTTCGAACGAGAAACTCCCAATAAAAGTCCCTTTTTCGTCTGAGAAAACACCGCCGCGTTGCCTTCAGGTTGAACGAGAAAATAACTCGCAGGTCGGCGACGGCAACGGAAGTAATACGGGGAGTTTCCTCTTAATCCTACCGAGCGATTATCGCGGATTGCCAGTTGAAGGGAAAACAAATCAAACAAAAAATGCAGGACATAGACGCAGGAACAATATCCCGCAGTTCTGGTTCGCCTTGGTTGGAGGCTTCAAGGTCGAATCAAGGTCAACTTCCTTTTCTTCACCCTTTCAAGCACGGTGCGGTTGTGGAATCCCACGCTTCGATTTTCAAACTTTTGCGCGTGCCTCGATATAAATTGTACATTTGAGAATGAAAATCGACGTGGAATAATTTTCAATAATTGGTGATTCCGTTGAAATAAATAAGCAAGCATTGAAAAATAGCGGTTTCACCGAAAAAAACACATTATTGCCCAGAGTTCGTGGAGTTTCCATGCCTAAGCTTGTATTTTGTGGTGTTTGGGATCGCTGATAACGAATCTGTACTCAAAATACTGACATTCAATATAGCACATCCAATATGGCGGACCAAAGTGTGCACTCAAAATTTTTAAATTCAAAATGGCGGATCCAATCTCGAAATTTAGAATTTTTTACCGCACGTTCGTTATCAGCAACCCCGAAACCCCCGAATACCAACTTTTACTCTCGTCAAACCACTTTTTGCATTTTCGGTCCGCCATATTGGATCCACCATCTTAAATTTGCTAATTTTGTGCGCCGATTCGTTAGCGGCAACCCCGAGAATCCGCGAGCAATAAATTTCAAGTCACTTGCACGTAAAGAAAAATGTGCGCTTGAAAGGATTAAATGTTCTTCTTTCGAAACCCCTCTACGGTTTTTCGAAGCACCGCTACTGGGATCGTGCAAAATTTGTATAATGATTATTATTGATATTATTATTATCGTTATTGTTGTTCGTGTTGTTATTATCATTATTATCATTATTATTTCCACGATAATCCCCACTCGGTACTCCGCGTGGATGGATCACTAATATAGAACTTGGATGTGTGGTGTGTAAAATGTTCGTCTTAGATGTAAACGATTCGAAACAAACTTACTTGTTTTCTCTTCAGAAATTCATTTCCTTCGTAGAAAATATGGGTTCCCATTCGAGAAAACAGTTGACCTTTATTTGACATTGAAGCTATCGTCCAAGGTCACCAGAACCGCAGAATATTATCCCTCCGTCCAGATCCTAGTACTTTTGTTGACTTTTTTCCTCTACCTGGCAATGATTACGCGATAATCAACTGGGAACATTAAGATGGAACATTTTCCGGTATTTCGTAGAGCCGCGCGAATACGAGAGGTCAGTCGTGACAATTGTTGTGTTTTCTTTTAATGTTCGACGCTCCGTTCCACTGATCTGAGATAACTTGCGCCGCGTATGGGATAAATGATGCCGAGGAAATTCGATGGACGATCCTCCCGATGATTTTCTTACGCATTTTTCAACGCATTCGCGAGGACAATTCTTAGAAAGTACTTCGGGAGAAATTTCGGAAGATTTTTCACGACACTTCGCTGGACAATATTCGGGATATTTTCCAGAAACATCTCCAGGACAGTCCAAAGATATTCTGTAAGACGTGTTTTGGCAAAAATCTCGCAATATTTCCCAGCAATATTCCCAGACATGCCGCGGGGCAGTACGCAGGATATTTTCGAGAACAATTTCCAGGAAATCAGCGACAATTTACCCAGATTAATATGTTAGCGATACCCGAGCCGACCTTTGGGATGGTATGTAAATTAATTCCTAACAGATTGTTCTGCAATTTGTTCGAAATATCCTAGAGAATTGGGGCAACAGTGCGTAGTAGTGGCAGAATTTCCGTTCGTCGTTAACGAATAATAGCACCGAAAAACTCGGCACGAAAAGTGTAACCGAAAACGAGCTATCCGGGAATAAGGGCAACCACAATTTTTTCCGCGAATAAAAGCACCAAACTCAATTCAATCACGAATACCAATACCAAAAAATGTTGTATGTTGTTTTACCCAATAAATATTTGCGGACTCTGAGACAATGTTCAATTAAAGTACCAACATCTCACAAACTACACTTTTCTACATATTTTTGTATTAAAATACACGGCCATCAAAATATAATTCCTAGATTTTAAATAATTGTCATAGAAAAACTGTTAAAGGTAATTTTAGGGTTTTCATCGTGAAATGTGGGAAAAAGATAAGAAAAATGTTCATACCTCGGTATTAATTAATTAATATGTTTCAATGTGAGCTCCATTTATTGCCCTACAGAAGTCTAATCTGTAGTCAACTTCATTATAATATATTATAGAGTAATAACAATTAGGATCGCGGCAGAAATTCGCTCCCGAAGTTGCACCACGAATCGTAATCAATCCGGAATCTTTTCTGCGTCAACAATGTTTTTTATGTACCCCCCGAAAAAAGAATCCGAACGGGTAAGATCTGAATTGGAGGCCAGGAAATGGGGCTTCTCTACCAATCCAACCGTTCGGACAGCGGGCGTTGAGTGTATCGCGTATCTCGAGAGGGTAGGGGACGGAATTCCATTTTGCATGAAAAGGATTCGCTGTCCAGTCTGTTGTTCGATTCGGTCTATTTGGGGGAGCACAAAGGTACAGTAAGGAAGTAACTGGTTTTTCAGGTGAACTCAAAACAAAACTCGCGTTCACCAATAAGCACACAGAGAAAGAAATACTCGTAAGATGTTTCGATGTCATAACGATGTGCCTGTATATCTTTACTAATACTTACAATAAAATAATATTAGTCAGTTTTTTTTGTTTCTAAACATAAAATAAATTGTTTATACCTTGGATTAACTAATAGATTGATCAGTATTCAGCCCAATAATTTTTTGTCATCGCAAAATCAAAATCTGAACAGTTGTTTGTATGAGAAAATGTGCATGGAGCTTTTGTTCGTGGATTTTTTCTTTTTATCGTGCTAAGATTCGTAGCAATATTGGCCTCGTGCTCTTATTCCTGAATATTCCAAAATCGGTGCATTTACTCGTTGAGGCCATTGATAAATAGTCGACTGTTCAAAACTAAGAGTCGAGATTCCATCGCCCACTTGTCACAACAGACACCTGTGGGAACATTAGACTAGAACAACACAAGGAACTACTTAAGCATTACAAGAGGGAAAGAAATAAAGAGAGAGAGAGAGAGAGAGAGAGAGAGAGAGAGAGAGAGAGAGAGAGAGAGAGAGAGAGAGAGAGAGAGAGAGAGAGAGAGAGAGAGAGAGAGAGAGAGAGAGAGAGAGAGAGAGAGAGAGAAACAAAATGAACAAGAATTAAATTCAGCTCGTGGATGAGACGAGGAGAGGGAGACAACAACGCGGATTCGGAATCAACTGAAAAACTTTCCAAAACGTGATGCTCGACCAAAAGCGATGATTGTAAAGCCAACATGATTCGTACCATTTGTTTCAAATTCTTGAATGGTAAGGTATACGTATAGTGTCAGGGTTGCTAATGTTAGTGGTGGCTCGTGGTGACATGACGGTGTAATTAATGGCTGCGGGGTTAAATATTAATGTGACAAAGTACGACAGCTGCGTTATGAATTCTCAACGAGAACTATAAATATTCAGGTTAAACTGACCTGTCCCTAATTCTTCAGCGCCATTTGGAAGCGACGGCGTGAATGAATAATGAAAACCCTCCACGACCTTGACAACCGGCTCGTCCACGAGCTAAAGTTAAAAAAATCATCGCTCACGAGCCCTGTGATTTCTGGAAAGCTCATCAGCGACGCGAGCGTTTCTCTAATTGTGACAAACTATCCAACCTCGTAGATAATAGCGCGTTAGACGTGAAGTTGGGGTGATTATACGAAAACTCGAGAGAACCCTCGCGCTGTTGAGAAAAATAGAGCCCTCGTAAAAAACAATGATCGCGATGTTTCATATTCGAAGTATTTCCATTTTCCTGAATCCTCGATGGCTGAAATTCCACGTGCGAAAAATTCTTTCGAACCTCGATGAGCGGGAATGAGAAATTGTTTTAAAAAATATTCGTTTGACGATTAACTTTGAACCGGCCATTCCGCGCGACTCGTGCGAAAAGCCGATTTTTCGTAATGTTACATAAATTGGATCCAAATATGGCGCAGAATATGTGGGCGAAGCGAGTGTCCGATAACTCGGCTGTTCGAATATCAAAGCCTCCATCGTGGTAACCGACAAAAAGTTTTTGGAAAATGAATGGCTAAGTTGCTTAAAAAATTCCCAGTTTTATCTTTATCAAATTCGCTAAGCAAAAAAAGAAAGAGAAATCAGCTGACGAGCAGAGAGTAGCAGAAACTCTATCTGATTTTCTGTTCTCGTCGTAAATATGAAAAATAACAGTTTACAGAAGGCACGAACGTAGAATTTTTATGACAATGAAACGATCGAAATCATCGATGTGAAAATATTTTCGAAACTCGCGAGCGCACCGTATTACGATCGTGCTCGTTGCGAAAATGTGGAGCTTTTTGCGTTTAAAGTACATCGTCAAATAAGATTGTCAACAGTTGGTTCGGAAGGTTGGTGGGGAGACGAGCACCAAAGTGAACCATGGTCAAATTGTACATCTTACGGCCATAGGCAGCAGATAATGTAGGATGTAGCCGAGCACAATTGATGAAGAAATAATTGTTGCTGCCCCGTGTGGTCGAAGACAAAGTTCTGAAAAAGCGGTTTCTCGAGATTCCCGCGAATTATGGGCGGAAATTGGAAATCGGACAAGAATTTCACGAATGCGAAAAAGATAGGAGGAATTGAACACTTTCCCGATCAAAACGTGTCGAACGACGCAATAAAAGACGGTGGGCCAATAAAATTAACAGTAGACGGGTCAGATGTTTTGCATAAGTGCCGCGAGGTTCGCGAATTCTGGGATAAACGAATGGCTATCGGGAGGGAATAGAACTCGTAGATGGCAGAGCTCACGTGTCGCGATACAAGCTGATCGAGACTTAATATTCTCAGGGAACACGAGAGCCCAGATACTCGCCGTTCTCCGGAAGTCCGTGTCCTCGTGGGAGGCATGTCCCATTGTGCCCGAAGGGGCAAAACTTTGCTCGCGAGACAGCCAGAGAATTCCGGATGATCGAATTTTTTCGCGAACGTGAACTGAACGTTAAACGAATTGGCGAGCGGTCCCAAAACCGCTTTCGGTCAGATCGCATAAAATCCGCGATACAAACAAACGGACGCGATCTTTATGATTCGAGGAGAATGAGACAAAATTACTAAATGTGAACAGATATACAGGCTGTCTGAAAAGTCTGAAAACACCTGAATAATTTTCCAGGAAAATCATTTTGGAAAAATGTTAAGGTCATTCTTACGGTAACTTTAGAGGAGGAATTCAATGGTGACCTTTGATTTGACCTTGACGATGACCATGAACGTCATTTTTGACGTCAGCAATCGAAAGGGCGGGAAAATTTACGTCCAAACACGTTCCAAGGTCATAAATCAAGTTTGGCCTTGGAAATCATTGAGAGGTAATTTAATTTTGAGGACTAGGTATCTTCGTAGGGCGCATTTGATAAAAATAGTAGCTAGCTCAGTTTAGGTCTTTCGTTTAATGGCAATTAGTGGTGACCTCAAACTCGCCCTTGTTGGTGCTCGTCAAGGTCATTTCAAGGTCAATTTATTCCTCTGAAAACCTCCGCATTTCACGTTATAATCTTTTTCGACGTAGCATTTCCCGCTGTTTCAATTGCAGACGTCAAATCATTCAAAATCTCATATCGACGTTTTAATTACATTTGTAAATTCTCATTGCACACTGCAATTCTGAGACATGGGGCGAAAAGTTATATTTTTGCTACATATTCCGTAAGAAATAACAGGTACAATAAAAAATGAATTAATCACGTTTCAGCGTAATCAAATGAAAAATAAAAAAAACAGCAACAACAGGTTGAAAATAGCGAAGAGAAGTCACGAATATTACGACGCGCATATGCGAATACAGCTGACGTCCACGCCGCACGACCACACTACTAACTTTGAATGATACATTTTTTTGCTAGTTCCGCGTTTCGTCGTTTGTTTTTCGACGATCGATCAAATTTAATCTTTTTTTTGTCAGTTGTATTTTCAACTAATTTCTCAACCCACTACCAAGGTTAAAAAGTGGGCTAGATAGCATCAAAGTAACTATGCCATTCAAAAGCGAATGGAAAAAAACAAATACCACTGTTTTTCTACGTCATTTGCAATTGTTTATGAAATATACTTAAACAAATTATGATAAAAGTTGTCAATTTTGAAAAAATGATTGCGCCAATCGATTCTACGAAGAAAATTAGGACGAAAAGCTATACATCACTTTTTGGTCTCTAAATAAATATGCACATAACGTCACTGCACTACATGCATGGCTGTAACTACTCGTAGCAGAAGTGTGTGTCGTGACGGTCGAAGTTTTACACATTTTCCGGCCTAGCTTTCGTCCGCCGAGTGGCTGGGGCGCAACATGCGATAAGGAACTTCGTTCCAATATTCAATTCCTACCGTTGGCAGGTGTATTGTCAGGTTGTGAATAGCTCGTGCATAGGTCAGGCTGATTCGACTTCTCTCGTTACAATGCCTAAATCTATATTTTCTGCCCTTACATACGTTTCAATATACGAGAAATAGATTTTCACGTGCAGCGGAGCGCTCGACTGTGCTGTTTGCTACGTGAAAAAGGATACCAACGTCCCTATTTGAAACTGCTACGCATGAAGAATGCAAATTTTAGATGTATATTCTTCGAATATGCCCGCGATAAATAATCAGCGAGGATGGATAGGTACTCCGAAATACTACAACCGAGAGGAAAATATACGCTTTTTTGCAAATGCTTCAATATTTTATGTACCAAATAATTTGTAAAAATTGGTTCTTGCGCTGAAATTTTTTCAAAATGATTGTTGCAAAATTGATTTGCAAATTTAACGAGGTTTCGTCTCCGGAGACAGTAGCGTCAGTTTTTCTCGAATGCATTGCACAATTAACTTCGCGAGCGATGTCGAAATTTGAGTAGCATATATTATATGCTGGTACTCATATGCTAGAGCACCTCTGGCCGATTGGCACGGATTGCCAAACAATTGCCAAACTAGTCGGTTACAAACTATCCGTTGCATTATTCGTTTCAGCAATAATGGATAATGAAATGGAGTACAATTTCTTATTACTGAAAAAGACCGTAAATGAAGTTACGTATCGCAGCTACACGAAGGTTGCGTAAAAATGACACTTCATTTGCGCTAAGCTCAAAACATTGATACTTTCGGTTTTGATGATTACGAAAGATCGTTGTTGAACCGATTGCCAATACGTTTGTCGATGCCTCCCTCCCCCATTGGAAAATTGATTGGTAACGCAACGGTAATTTTCCAGTGCTGCATCGCGCTTCGGACAGATAATGGATAATTACTCGTTAGAGAATGAATCAGCAATGCATTACTACAATGATGCGCATTTCGCTTCCCTGCTTGTATGTCAACAGCGTTTCAATATTTTCGGATGAAATCATGCGCTATGAGCATTTTTAGCATCCGAACTACCCTGACTACATCCAAGGTCGCAAATAATGTATTACATTTCGTAATGCACTGGCATTTCTATAAACCGTCAAATTAATTTTCTCACGAGAATAATTTTCATTAACCATTGAATTTACGTGTTTACTGGAATACATTTTCGTTAGCCATTGAATTTATTTTTTAATGCAACACGTGTCAATTGAAAAATTATGGTTAATAAAATAATGTATTATTTTTTCATTGAAAAGTTTGCGACTCTGACTACATCTAACTATGCACTACTTTTGCTGCATTTGCGATTCATTTGCAATAAAGTGCCGTGAACAATTATTGTAAATTGTCTTTTCGAATTACAGCAACAAATTTATCCCGATGCACTTGACTGCCCGATGTTTTGGTATTTTGTCGAACATCAATAACACATTCGAAGTCTCCGCAAGCTAATCCCATCGAAAACATAAAATGTAAAAAAAGGCCAAGTCTGGTAACGCAGTTCTTTCACTGCAAAAAGTGGTGAGATCTCGCGTAAGACCTATTCAACAGCTTTGTTACAAATTGTTATCTAATGAATTACCCATTAACATTCATAGTGATCGTATCAATAATAGATATCCTTACTTCTATAATAATGTTCATGACTTGTCAATTGCACTGCACAATATTCTACTAATTAAAATACTTTATTCTTAGATGCCATGTTTAGATTTACTCAGTAATCAAAAGAGTAGATTCGTCTTTTATAATTATTGTGCCGTACGCGCGTAATGTCATTACAATTGTTATGGAAATAAAGGTGTTTAATATTGATAGGATCACTATCAATGTTGATAGGTAATTGATTAGATACCAATTTGTAACCAAGTTATTGAATAGGTGCTTCCATAGACACTAACTAGAATAACTGACTTGCTTTTACATGAGATCTCACAACTTTTTGTACTGAAAGAACTGCGTTGCGACACTTGGCGTTACTTTGCATTTGCAAAAAAAAATTCGCTAAGGCGGTTTCGGAGATTTATAGCTATTTATAGCGTCAAAAATGGCAACTTTTTGGCTTTAATATTCGTTGATTCCAATTGTACAAACATTGAGAAGCGGTCAGGATTTTTTTCAGAATTTTTGAAGCATCTTAACCCGTTGAAAATTGCACTCGGACACAGATGACTCGGTGCGACCGCGCGGGGTTAATAATCAATACTTTTTATTTCATATGTAACGAAACTTCGTGTTTTTCATTTTTCCTTCCTTTATGGGCTCAACGCTAATTAATATTCAAAATCAGAAGTTTTGTAAGACTGCTAGAGGTACCTTAGAATTTTGATGATCGGTGAATGTACGAGTGACAAAATTAAAGAATTCGACCAGCGATAACTGGTCAACTGGACAGGTGTAATTATTAGATGTTTGGCAATGCAGTCAATTTTTGTGCGTTCTCTTGAACTCTGAAAATTCAAACTTTTTGCTTTACGCAAAATGACATAACGGAGGGGTCAAAAGTGCCGTGAGTCGCTTCGAGAAAAGGTGCTTACTGCCGTGCCCCCAGATACATCGGATTCGTCGATTGGAGAACCGAAGATTCGAGACAATGGAGGGTTATGGAAAAAAAAATGAAATCGATTCGCGAAGAAAGTACCTCGCGTTCTTTGCAAAAAGCTCACGCCTACGCATTAACATGTTCGCGAACCAAGGGACCCCGAGGAATCACGATAACGAAATCTTCGAGCCAATCTAACTTTCTGATTGGATACCAGGGATTTTTCATTTCCGCGATGACTTCTTTGTCCCCTCACTCCGAACGAATAAGTCACGCGCTACGTCAGTAGCGCGCCACGATATCTGAATGCATTTTGGAAACTCGAACGTGGACTCTTTTTTTTCGCGAACGATTTTTGCACGTGGGACGCAGAGATGCGAGAAGAAGCAAAATATCTCGTGCGTTTCGCCTGTCTTACGGGATATCCCTTCGAGCACCCTGTATCGGCCGGCAGCATCGTTGTTAGACATCGGATTACCGAAGCATTGGTAATGACGGTAGCTGAAACGTTATCCGTTCTACGCCTAGTTGAGGTTTGACTCATCAACACCAACCACTCAACGTTAATTCGCCCGATTTCTGCGCGCATCAATTACGGCGTTCGATATTTCTGTCCGAAGAATCGAATGTCGGATCGATCGAGTGTAGGCCAAGCCGTTGTTAAATTTCATTGTTAATTTGACGAGCGACAGATCTAGTCGCAAATGAGAAATTTAACGCTTCTCTTCGTAATAGCTAAACAAAAGAAATATCAATATTATCGTCACATTTCCCATTGATGGTCGAGCACATCGAAAATAATTTTTTGGAACGAACTTCCTTATCACTGTAGGTGTTGCTATTTTTTATTTGCGCCACGGTGTCGTTTGTTATTTTTTTATTCTATTTTTTTTGGAAACTCCAAACTGAGCAAGTTGTACGGATTTGTATAGACATAACTATAAGAAAGGGTGATCCCTTTCAGTATCGCGCGATGGCGACAGTTTTGAAAAAAACCTAGCTATTCAACATTTAGTGGATTTAGCAGGCTCTGAACGCCGGAACATACGGCCTGAGCCGTAATATGAGTCACCGTGTCGAACTTCAAACAGACAAGCGTAGAACATCTAGTTCGCGGTTGGGAAAAAGAGGTGTTCTCGTGAATTTTGGGGGGAGGGGGGGGGGGGGGGGATGGTGCGGGTATTTAACTCGTTTTTCGTAGTAAAGGGTATTATTTGAAGTATCTTTGACAATTTGGGGGGGGGGGGATATTTATAAACAACGGAGATACAATAATGACTTTTGAAAAAATGTTCGCCAATCAAAAGTGATCGCCGAAGAAGACGCTCCATGTTCCTTGATATAAAAAAAGTACGTGTTAAAAAAAACTTTTGACTCGGAACTGCCTTTTGATGTACAAAATATGTCTGGAAAATTTGAAGCAGATCGGTCGAGTCGTTTTTGAGATATTTCGGTCACCGATTCTGAAAAAGTGTTTCCGAGAAAAACGCGTTTAAAGTCTTGTCAGGTATATAGGGAAGGGTAGGGAGAAGCGGACCATATGGAACATTACTTTTGAATTTTTCTCTTTCTTTATCATCAGTAGGGAAGAGTGGGGCAAAATGGACAAAAGATATCGTCGAAAAACTGAAATTTTATAAAAATAAATGAGATGAAACATTTCTTTATCCAAAAAATTGTAAATTTCAGTTTTTCTTATGATTCATCATGATACATTTCCGTGGCTTTCGGAAGGGAATATGCCAAAATTTATAACCCCATTTGCTATGACGAAAAAATCTCTTAGAACCTCGGATTTTATGGAAAAATTCCAATGTCCATTTTCCCCCGTCTGTCCGTGTTGGCCTACTCTTTCCTGTAGAATGACATTAATTTGAAAATTTGAACGATAATGAGCAAACCAAAAATTCGTAGATGAAATCTGATAAATAAAATGCTCGTAACTTCCCCAATTTCCAGTGGACCGACTTGAAATGTTCAGAGAATATCTGTGGAAGGTTATATTATAAGAATTCGTCGAAAACGAAAAATCGATTTTTTTTTCATAAATTCCAACTGGATGTAAGCTTTTTAATACGAAAAGTAAATGCGTGCTTGCGTGCACCTGCATGTTTCATAAAAAGACATCATGTACACGAAAGTGCATTATTTTAGGGAGTCTACCGAAACAACAAGACGTTCGATAGTAGAACGGGTCTTTCAAGTTGAAATTGCTCGACAGCTCGTAAGATTTACATGATGTAAATCGGGAAATATGACCTACTTCTTCTTGATTTTTTTAAAAAAAGTTTCACACTCCAAGATCTGAAAACTTTGAATTCAAGATCTGCTTAAATTCAGGTGAACGCGATGCGATGGATACGGAAATCTTCGGTACGAATCGTGAACTTTGAAGTCGCGTAACTTTTACGTTCTCTGGGACGACTTTCAAGGTACGTGCGATTCGGTAACTGCCGGAAACATTCCGTCGTTATAGTGATATAGACACCGGGAATGGCGCGGATCGTACGGTCGCGCGAGTGCAGAGAGAAATATTCCAGAGACGACGAAGCGACGCGTGGACCGGGATCATTAACGACACGGTGAAGTAGCAGTCACAAACAGGACTACTCTGGTATCCTGAAGATAAGAGGGAACACGACTGCAATATCGCAAACAAGGAAACGTTGATGTAGTTTGCTACTCACTTCACAAAATGCCCTTGCCAGAGTCCCGTCTCCGTGTAAACGTTAGTCCATGTCTCTATCAGGAAAAGCTCCGCGCAGGCGGAACGAGCTTCGCAGTAGCTACTACCTACCAACGTATCCTTTTACAGCCTCGTATTTCTCGCCCGTTCCCCCGTCCTCGCGCATCGTCACCAAATTACTCGCATTCCTTTGTTTTCCGATGCGCGGTTGTCCTCGGATTTTTGCTCGATCCCCACAGCTTTGTAAGCTCCCGAGTATCCGTATCACTTTCACAGCCTCGAGCTTGCGAGGATTTCTCGATGCGAAATTCAGGGCTAGCCGTTACGAACTGTATCTATTTAACCATTGGGAAATTATTTTCGAACGTTACGAACGTTACGAACAAGTCTTGCTTTGCGGTGATCGTCGTAACAATTTACAGGATCATCCAAAATCGGTGAAACTAACAAACCTCATTCGTTTGGTGAATAATCCGGTGCTTGATCGAAGCTCTTGTTTTACTTTCTGAAAATAAGCCAAATAGCGGCCTCTGATCGACGACTCGCGGATTTTCACGAAAAACCCCCTGATTAACGCCTCCAGTACACGATGGGCCATTTTGATCCTGTCATCGACCTTGACCGAAAATTGCGTTTCGGGGTTACACCACCCTGACATTTTCAAAAAATCGATTTTCGTTTTTTTCTTTCTTGTAGTGCGACCATTAGGGAAAATTTTGAACCGAAAACAAAGTTTGTATCTACAATATTGACAAAGATATGATTTTTTTATACCGCACTGTACAGTGCTCCGCGCCTCTAACGTCGCTACAAGTATTTACAACGATGGCTACAGCAGTATTTTGTGAATATTACACGTATTAAACATAACCATCGGACCCAGTTATCAAAGAAACGCGCGAAAGAAACGTCAAAAGAGGCCAGAACATTTCGGAGCCAGATTATCTCTACAAGACCAGCAACTTGCTGAGAAGAGACCCCAATATGGAGCAGGAATCGTCGATTAGCTGTATAACAAGGTAAGCTACGAATATTCAATGTTTTCTATTGCCGAAACCGCGTTAGAACTTTAAACGCGGTTTTCTCGAAACAACATTTTTCGACTTTGCGGGAATGATAACTCAACAACGGTTATTCCGATCGACTTAAAATTCCTACCACACATTTATAACACTTTTGTCTAAGGCGCTACGTTAGATTAGTTCGATATTGATGACCGTTTTTTTCTGTTAATGTTCTTAGGTCAAATTTTTTTGCGCAAATCGAAAACAAAAATTCCGCGTGCTGCCAAAATTTATTTACTTTTGCTCACCTTTTAAATGAAACTTCCAATTTGTATAATCGTTATTAACAAATTTTTGGAAGAGAATATGCCTTGAATTAAACTTATGAGAAGAATATATCTCATTCATTATACCTGAAATAAATGATACTAATTATCAAAAGTGCTTCAGAAAAATGTAAGAAACAAATATATACTCCCATAAGTATGAATAATATACACCCGTATAATTTATCGAGTAACGACCAGATTTTCGGTATATTTGGATTTTTTTTCTCAAAAAGTATTCAGTAAATCTAAACGAGACTATGCAAAATTAGTTAGAAAATTTGGGATGATTGGTATATATTTTTTTTTTGCTAATAGAACTAAATTCAATCTATTTGGTTAGCAAATCTCCATAAGATTAGATGTAAAAGTACAGTTCTTTTATATTTCAATAACTTTTTAATGGCTCTGTGAATCGGTTAGAAATCTTCACGGTAGCTTTAGCAGTAAATAGGGAACATTCTACTAAAGGGCCCTGCATACTCCTTATGCAAAAGTGGTTTCGGTTAATTTGGCTGAATTTCACATATGTTACGTATCTCGGCGTCCCGAACAAATATCTCGATAGGCATAAAGTTCCAAACTGAAACCAGTGAAATTCAATCATAAGGAGTGTGCGGGGTCCTTTACGTCCGTCTCGTAACATTGTGACATCCCCTACATCCTCAAGTGAAAAGGTCTAGTAGTTCCGAAGTTATAGACGGTCAAACAGTGGACAGGGTCAACTGAACCCAAAGTGTGGGAGATATTCGGAAAAATAGGTATGTACTCATAGGTTTAATTGATTATAGGGCAAATAAATTTCACTGAAAAACAATCCTCCGATCAGGCATTAGATCGACTATCAATCTGCTGTTTATTTTCTATTTCATTAATTTTATGACCAGTAAAATGTGATGGAATCCAACAATATGGCGATAATTTGATCAACAAGGGAATATAATTTTTTTTTAATCTTGGTCAACTGAAATGATAACTCAATACGATACCTTTGTATCGCATGTTTTGAAAAATAAATTAAACTGTGGCCAAAAAAAAAGTGTGTAAAATAATTGTCAAACTTATTTAAACCAATTATTTAAAATGACAGCAAACTGGTTCGATAACAATATTTGTAGCCGAATTTCATGTTCCATTCGCGTAACTGTTCATCCTTCCCCGAATACGACTTGATATTTTTATTCGTAAAAATGACTAGACGCTGCGAATGGAATGATTCATGCTTCATTCGAATGAATTTTACCCAACTCCGAGCGTACTCGGCGACGCCAACCTACGTCAAAACTAGAATTGAAACGGAGTCACGAAGTGAAATGTAGCAGCTTTTCAACTTCACCTGGCGTAAACATTTGTTTGTTGCTTGGTTCTTTTTTTTTTTGCGGTAGAAGAGAAAAAATTCCATTGCAGATTTATTTAACGGTCGAGTAGTTTTTCGAGAGGCTGAACTCGACATGTTTGGACCATATCCAACGACCTGGACCTAGGCTATGTTTGTTCGTTGGAGACTAAAAAACGTATTCGCCGAATGCTTTGTTGTGAAATTGGAGTTGGCTAGAGCAGCGCAATTTTCCTTGGCTTCCCAGAGGGTCCCTCGATGCAGCTAACGTTCGCGTACGGCTGAAGCAAATGCAACGGCGAGGGATGGAAAGTCATCTCGGAGGCTTCACCAATTTCGTGAAACAAGAGGTAAATTTCAACGAACATCGATACAATAACAACCTAGATGCTCGAGGCTGCGTGGTCAATTTGTCGCGTACATTCGAGTATAATCGAGGGGATCGGCGAAATGGCGGTATAATTCTAATTAAGGAATCAGTCTATTTTAGAGGCTCGAAATAAAGGCTATTCTTACGAATTTCTGTGGACGTTGCTACGAGGAATATTGATATAAAAATTGTTGGGCTCAATAAATAAACTCTTGAAATATATTTGAAAAAAATGGTTCGTTTATTTGACTCGATATTTATTTACGATAAAGGCGACGCTTCACCAAGTACGCAGGTGACTTGCATTGACGATTTCTCTGCAACAAATCATTCGAAGCATGAAAATCAATTATTATTGGATGAAGTATAACCGTGGCTTCAACGCAAGCGACGATTATTGATTCTTATAATGGATTAACAAGATGGCGGTCCTTCTTTGGAAAAAATGATTTTTTCAGTACTTTTTGGGATAAAAAATATAGTAAAAGTGAAAATATTTATATGAACTTAGTTTGGATCAAACACGGTTATATAATTTATCTAATGATATTCGATTTTTATGTTTTGGTTGATTTGTCGCGGAAAAATCGGCATCGTAAGTGGCTCGCATATTTTTTGAAGAGATGTCTTTTTTGTAAATAAATATCGAGTGAAGAGATTGAAAATTTTTTAAAAAATATATTTCAAAAGAGTATTTAATCAGCCGAGCAACTTTTATATTAATATCTATCGTAGCAACGGCCAAAAAAATCGTAAAAATAGCCTTTTCTTCGGAGCCTCTAAAGCGGACTAATCCCTTAAAACAGAAATGAAGTAAATGATGGAAGATCACTAATTCACTTCGAAATAACTGGCACGAAATCCTGGTATACTAGTACGTTCGAAAAAGTTGCATCAATCATCGAGACGACGATGGCAAGACTGAAAAACAGGCTCAAAGATCAATAAAAATGTGGAGAAAAAACGGGAAAAGCTGGTAAACAAGCTCAATGAAGACAAATCACTTTGAAAAAAATCCAAACCAGATGGAAAAAAAACTCCAGAAATACAAAAACGCCGAAGAAATCAGAAAAAGATGAAAAAAGTGTGGCAATGAAAAGATATGGGGATACCGACCTTCCCATGTTTCTCAGTAGTTCTGCAATTTCCAGAAGTGTCGGTGGTAGTATTTGAGAGTTCTTACAACACCGACAATTTGGAGGTAGAGAGCCATCCATTTCTCTTATTTATTTCGCGCCATATTTTGTTTCGACAGAAGTGAAGTTGATTTTCGAGCTGCATAGAACTCCAGTTGAGAGTGGTTTAATGTTTATTGAAAAATCTTAAGGTAGGTTGTTTTTCTTGCTTATGGCCGAGACTTGAACGCGCGCTATTAAACTTGCATCACTTTCATCGTACAATTGAACTCCGATTCATTGTTTAAAAAAAGTCGTGGTGGTCCGAAACCAACTCCTAACTTTCTTCGCACTAAAGATTTTCTCATGCGTTTTTCATAGTCAAACTATGATTCAATAACTTCCGACGATAATCACACATGGTTTCATTGGAAATGGGGCGCTCGTTCAAACGTAAAATGCATTTATTTAATTTCATAATTTAATACATAATTTTCATTGTATATCTTGGAAAAATACGTTAAAAGGTTCTCAAATAAAATCAAAAAATATTCCTAAATCGTACTGTTTGCTAAGAAGTTGCAGAATCAGTTCAAAACCTCGCCTCTCTCCTTGATTCGCCGCAAAAAAAGGGGTTCGGCTTCGGACCACGTTACCCTAAGTATTTACAAACAGTATAATGCCACTAACGTACGAACAAGAGATAATTTTGTTGAATAACATTTTTTCACCGCATAAAATAGACTCGATTTTTAGGAAAACGGTATAGCTCGAAACGTTCATTTTTCAATAAACATTAGGTTTTTCATTAATTTTACTTAAACAGATTTTCCGTGCGCGTAATTGATTACCAGGTAATCCCATCAAAGCATTTTGCTGTAGCCCGATTTTCTCTCAAGTTTCCTAAGTTTTTCTCAGTTTTCTCAAAATCACGGTTTTCGAGGTATAACGTTATTCCGCATACAGTGTACGCGGAATATACCGAGTGTATATGCCATATATTCTCAGTTATCAGTAATTCCGACGCGAATAAATTTTCGCGTGCTTTTGGACAAAATCCTAACAAATCATAATGCATCGCGTGTTCCGTGAACTTTTCACAGTAGTATTACGACTCTAGGTACAATAAATCCTGAGTACCCAAGGACGCGTCACGAGGTAATTGTAATTCCGAAGTATCGATACAAGATTTTCTTACGTTTCCACAACAGCGACCTTACTGCAGCTCATTTTCCGTTTATTTCTCTATTTTTCTCCATATCGTCGGAGCGGAATCGGCATAGATGCATCTAACATAAGTTCGAAATATACGCGTACTACGCGTAACGAACATGGTCAAATTTTTCAAATAAAAAAACTCAAATTCAAGATACAGTCGATCTCAAATTACAGTTACCGTAGCACCGAACCGATGGACGACAACAAAAAAACGTTGCGAATAAACCGAACTGTATATTGTTAAATTAGCTAGCGATCATTGCTTAATTGGGTGTTCGAGCAGAATTTTCTAGACCAACTATATCAAATCGCAACGATGCGATGGTTTCTTTCAGAAACGAGTCAGAGCTTACCGCTTTTTTCTAGACGAAGTTTTACGTAGATAAAATGTGATTAACAAAACGCTCGTGGCTCCCTCAATTTTTAGTGGACAGATTTAAAATCTTCAGAGAATATCTGTGAAAATAAAAGTTTTCCAACTATTTTCAAACTGACGTACGTTGTTATATCGGCCAGAATGTATGCAGTACGAAATAAGAAACCAATGTTCAAGCACCGGATGACAATATGCAACTTGGACGAGCGAGCAGAAATAAAGGAGCGGCCAAACGCGCCCTCCCCTACGGCCGCTACTGTTCGTTTCATCTCGATGATCGGTCAAGGATCAGCTCGAAGGAATAAAAATCGGACGACTGAGCGAACTCGCAATAAGCGTTTCTCGAATTGTTTCCAATCCCGTCCCCGCGATTTTCAAAGTGAGTGCGCGGCGGAAATTCACCTTTGAATCGCGGGGTTCGGTTAGTCGGACGCCACCCCAAAAATCGAGGGTGACTCGACGCGTCTCATAAATAAAATCCGATTGCTAAAATTGGGGAGTATAAAGTGGAAATCCATTTCGCGAAATGGACAATCGGGAACTAAGTTCACTCGTCGCGAGGAGCTCGTTTTTTCCTCCGTTCTCATTCTTTTCATCCCTCGCGCTGCTACCGCTGCTGGTGCTGCTGCTGCTTCCTTTACCATCGAGAAGTTCCATCGGATGGGGGGAGAATAATCAGCGCGAGTCGTCGTCGAACCAGTAAGCAAACGGGACACCCTATACGCGTTGACGGGATCAAACGATCGATGAGCTTCCACGCGTCGCAGTATTTCAAATGTAACGAGATACGACGGGAACGGTGTTGATTTTACAAGTTTTCTCTTCCAGAATCTCGTTCCCGAAAACTCCGCAACTTTCCGTCGCAATACATTCGGATCTCGACTATTTACGGAACTATTCATTACCCCGTGTGTACTCGAGTCTGTTTGCCAAGCCTCCGCCCCGTCGCGCCTTTTCGCATTACTCTTACTCTGGCTGGAAAAGCGGCGCGTTTGAAATCGAGCTAATTTAAAGGTGAAAAAAGGTGAAAAACGGTGAAAAAAGGTGGCAGAGAGATTCTTTTCATCAACCCGTTTCCAGACATAGTGGAAACAAGGCGCCGGGTCCCGGGGGAAAAATTCTGATTAATATAAAAAGGTCGTCGAAAAATATTCAAATTATATTTCGCCAACGTTGCTCGTTCCACGTTGTCGATCCGCGCGAAACCAAAGAAAAGTTTGAAATATGCAGATCCGATGAAAGGAATCGTTGATTAATCGCGGAATTTCGGAACGGGCAGATGGCAACGAACAAATCGTCGAACGAATCGATGTCTATAAATTCGAGACAAATTTCCGGTCAGATCTGGAATTTTGTTGTTGTATTAAAATAGCGGTATCCGCACTAGACGTATACAATTTTTGGAGCACTTGAGAACGATTGTTCGACGTCGAGTGCGCGAAACGAGCCCTCGGTTGTATTAATTGATACATATCAGCGAGTATTCCAGGAAACGATGGACCAACGCAGGGCTGCGCGCAGTGCATCATTTCGGTTGCACGACCGATTAATTTTCCAACGAGTAACTCGTCGAAGAATGCATTCGTGATTAATTTATTGTACGTTGATGAAAATCGAAGTAGGCCCAGCTTCATTTTCACGTAACTTTCGGCTAGCTGCAACAGATGAGTCCATCGCGGGCATTTGCAGTACTAGGTAATTGTACTCCGTTGCATTATGCGTTATTTCGGCAATGAGGAACAAAATAGATAGTTCATTACGAATTTGTTCGATCATGGATAAGACATTAATTTCGAAGTAGGTACTATTTTCGCAAGCCTCGTCCAATATTTCCAATGAAATTCGTAGCATTTCGAGTGTATGCGGCTGAAAATCACCAAAGTAGCAAATTTAAATTTATTTTCGTAATGAAAATCCTTAGAAACTATGATTATAAAAATTATAATAGCTTGAATTGTTACTTAATTTAAGTGTGAACCGTAGTTGGAGTGAACGAGCACAGCGACTGATTTTTTTTTTTTTTTTATCACATTGTTTCAAACTTTACCTTGAATTCATAAATTAGCTTAGATTTTCACTTAACTGACGTATCAACACCTCAGTCGAAGAAGAGCACAATTCAGATTCCGTCGAAAATGAGCGCAATTCGATTTCAGTCGAAGAAGAGCATAATTCAGATTCATGCACTTTTGTCCATGCACCTTAGTAAAAGCGGCCATGAACGTGCGACATTCCGCAAGGAAGTAGTTTGCCTGATTTTAATGCATCCAAAAACGCCACATATTTGCAGTTGCCTAAGAGCCCAAGAGGTGAGCCTGCTTAATATAAAAAAAAATCCTCCCAAGGGCCTCCCAAATTATAACAGTAACGAGACTCCGAAAATCGCGAATAGAGTGCTTTTCTGCGACGCAAATCCGGTGTCTTTATTTGACTGAATCCGAATTGTGCTCTTCTTCGACCGAGGCTTGATACGAACCGTATTTTGATCTAGCAGGCACGGAACTAACGTTTTTTTTTTTGTTACATCGTTTTAAGCAAATCTGGTCTCGAGAAGTAGTCATTTCGGGAACGATTTTGTTCATTCAATAAAAACCCAAGAAACACAGAAACATTGAACCTTTTATTTTTACAATATTATCAACTATATAGCGAAGGGATATAGTCGAGAATATTTACCAAAAAAAAAAATTGTGAAATATTACTGGTGAGATCGTTTTACAGCAAAATACCCCACAAATGAGCGATGGATGGTTACGTCATTTCGGGAACATGTCATCTCCGGGAGCGTTGCCAAAATGACCGTTGTCGAAATAACATTTTCAAACGAACACGCTTTCAATTTTCATAGCAGCCATTCCAGACGTAGTCTGGCCTGATTTGTGTCAAATATTTCAAATTATAATTTTGAAATTGTCTTCTATGAGGACATCTCTTTGAATATTTCGAAGCCATTAACGCGTTCCCGGAATGACGAACTATTTATTTACAATCTGTAAAATTTACATTATTTAATAATGAATAGAAAGGTACTGGCTACTTAATTAATTAATTTTGTAACCGACACGTATGAGAGCCTGTTGCAATAACATCACCCACCACAACTGCATTCTAGCAACGGAAGACTGCGTACAGTATCAACGATTTTCGACTTGGTACAGCCGCGTTCGCTAAAATGATGCTCGCATTCTGCCACAAAATATTTTTGTACAAATCTGTTAGAATGAATTTCATTGTTTGAAAAATTACTACAAAACTTGAATATTAGATGAACTCAACCGCTAATAAGTAACGAAACCTGTCGAATATTATTTTTCTAAATGGATTTTTGGTATTTGCTTTTACGGATAATCTTTTTAGGACGCGTTCCCGAAATGATTTTTCATACGTTTGTGATTAAATAACATTTGTTACTATAAACTTTGGGATTATGCACGGTTGAAACAAATTAGATTTAATCTTTATTAACGAACGTTTAGTCTGTAAAGTTATGATTTTAGTAAATCACTCGGTGGTGAGTTCAATTGTCCACCTCGGTTATTTCGAGCCACCCGCTTGATTTTCGTAATCGAAAGATCATTTTTATCTCAACATTCATTCGAAAACTTAATTTGCCTCTCGTATGTGGGACAGAACTACCCTGATACGAGCGTAAATCGTGGGCGGCTGTACCGTAACGAGAGGGTGCAGCCACCATCGCGCGAATTCGCATGGCAATCAGAGCAATTTCATTTCGTAGCCGAAGCAAATCTCGAAGCCACATTTTCATTTCGTATTCCAACCGGTTTTCAACGTTATTTCTAATATTAACTCGCAAAGTACGTACCAAGTCGCTTTGATCCGAGCTCCAACTGTAACAGAAGATATCATACGTCACTTTCGGATTATTCAAAATTTAGAGAGACTGATGCCTCTTTTTTTCAAACACTTGCTTTCTCGAAAATTATTTGACGAGATTATTCTTTCCTCGAAGAAGGAACAATCTCTGGTGTACCGAGTTGAATATTCAGCCCTGGATATAAAAAATTGACGAATTTTGCTTTCCCAAATTTGACAAACTTTTTTGAACTGTTTTTCTTAATCTTTCAACCTCTCAAATTACCATCCCTGAAATATGCCCACGTATTTATAAGTATAGCAAGTGGATTTGTTCGTGGATTTTTGACGACCGATCACCTGGATAATTTCAGAATAGCAAGCTTTTAGAATATAAATCCGATCAAGATGATACAGATTTGTATAATACCCAAGGAAGTTGCCTAGGAAAGACAGTAATAATAAAACTTCATGAAAAACGAGGATATTAATATTAAGACTGTTTTAAACCTGTGGCAATTTTTTCGACAACCTTATAGTACAAAATACCGAGAAAAATGCTGATGAAAATTCTATAGTCAACATAGACTCTTATGTGACAGCATCGAAATCGTCAACAAAAATTATGATCGAAATAATACACTTTAGCAAGTTCTGGAGATGTAGATAGAAAAATGTTGGACGAACAGTCTTGCGAAGATACAGCGTATGTTGTGATGCTTTTTATTCGAATATTAATTAAAAAGGAACGGAAATCATATATTTGCGATAAACTTGGCAACACTAGTGATATTTTTCTGGACGAGGCGTTGCACCGATTGACAGACGCCGAAACAAAGTGTGTTGTTTCCGATTCTGCATAAATAATGCCACGTTGACAACTTTCGGCTTTGCGTCGGTAATAGCGTTCGCCATTGGAAAACAAACACGACTAGGCAACATCCTTAATGGTCGACGAAATGGGTGCCTAGTTCTTGGTTTGATGATAGCACGTATCGTTGCGAAAAAACATCGCGAATTTATAGAAATTCTTGAATATTCGCGCAACGAATTCCGTTACAGCGATAATTTTTCCAAAATTATCCGTAAAAAAAGTATTGCACTAGAAAACACGTGCTTCGCGATATCTCGGAGCCTATTTAGTTAGATACGTTATGGAAATTTTCTCCGGAATTTCCTTCAACTGCACGATGAAATTGTCCTGATAGCGATATGAAACTATGACAGGGCTGCTAGAATCTTCTTCAGTGTTATGTCACGGCTCCCAATAATAATAATAATAATAATACGACTGGTGTATGAAAACAAACAGGGATATTGCTCTGATTCTTGGGTCGTTTCCTTTTGTAGAACGTTAGTGCGTAGGACGAACTTTCTAAAATGTTAATAGAGTTGGGTTGCAATTGCGATAGCGGGGGAAGAGTACTAGGGCGAGTTGATGGTTTATTTTCCGGTACTTTCCAACCGATGTACGAAACGTCATAGGTCGATATTTCAATAACGCTATTACATTTGACCCCGAACACCGGGTAAGTGCAATAAGTGGGCCATATTTTTTTCACTCTGATTATTACCCATAATCAGAGTAATTTTGATTTAACGAATTACTTCAAGTTTAGCTAACCAATTTCTGAAGCGGATAAACCACTCTGGACGCAACAAAATAGAGCCGGCTTGGGGAATTTTTTGCCAACAAACTAAACGACGAATGAAAATACCGTAAAAGATCTAAGTTATACAAGCATTGAACATTGTTTGTAAATTGTATCACAGCCTGCTAAACAAAATGGCGGCTTTCCTGCATTTTCCCGGGGGTGTATTTTTTTATAGCTACGTGGCTGAACCCATAGCTGCTACAATTGTAGAGATACAATAATGAACCGGAAAAATTCGATAGATTATAGAAACAGTTCGATTATTATTTACATTTTTTTTGGAATCATTCGAGATTTTTGCTCAACAACAGGCCATTTTTGCAAAAATCAATATGAACTAAAATCACACTCGAGCTTTTTGGAGGTGCGTCGAACGTCGCTGCTAGACTGACATTTGACTTCAATCGTTAGACTAGAAATGATTTATTATATTTTGTACTGTTGTTCGAGTAAGACTCAATTTTTCGGAATCGCCTGATGAGAATTCATTCGCGAAAACGGCTCGCGGCTCCGGTTAGCCAAGCTGACAGTGATTTCCGGATAAGCCGATATATGATCAAGAGATTCCCTCTGAAATCGAAAGGAAGATCGTATACGGCGGGGGAAAGAGATGGAGAAAGAAACGTCCTTCCAAATGTAATTGGGGATCTTTGCATGGTGAATTTGGTATCGGAATCTGTTTGGCTCACCGTCGCCGTAATTTTATTCCCCCAAGCGACTCATAGGTCTGCCGAAGCTCGCTCGTTCGTAAGAATCTTCCCGGAGCAAAGCTCTGGTGGGCGAATTTTGGGTGAAATCGGCTAAACGAGCCGTGAGACAAATGAGACCGGATCAAGTATTCGTTCGAATGGAGGAGAGTCGAAAAGGGAGAAAGGGAAATAATAACGAAACGGGCATGGTACCCAGATGAGAATTGCTAATATTGACGATTGGTCCAGTCCTGCGCCAGTCGCTATTTGCCGAATTTTGGCCCAACATTCAGTCCAAGTCTGGGCATCTGATAGAGCGTAGTATAGTTACAAGCCTCAAAAAACCGAGCATTGGTTCATTCTCGGGGCAAGCTAACAGTTTGAATTTTATTTTCACGTTCAAGTACTTCGAATGTTGAAAGTTTTTTTTCTGCGTATTTCTTAGAATGTGTCATTTTTGGGCAACTGTTTTTTTTTTCATTCGCAAACAGGTTGTATGCTTTGAGAAAGGTAGAAAATTAGTATTAATATTAAGAAATGCTTCATTTCGAATTTCTATTTCCCATTTGAATAACATGGGAAAAAAATTTCTCGTATTTGGAATTTCACATCTCGACGATGACACGTTGTGCAGGTTAGTCCGAGGCATATAGTATGGCACAGATTTCGTGTGCTTTGATCCTTTGGCTTACCCGCCTTCCGAATTCGCCAAACATCACATGGATACAGGTCACAAGATCCACTTCGAAAAAACCGCCTCACTTAGCAAAAACGCTATGCACTACAGAAGAAAACATAGAGAGGTAATAGAAATCAACGAACACTCCAGCAACGTAAACAGGAACAGAACATACACGTTGAACCCAATCTGGCAACCCGTCGTCGCGGTACTTTAATTTGATTGGTCAAACCGCATGATAAGCCGATCATTCATAAAACACCACGCCCCCGATTCGTCCGTAGAAATGCATCGCAGGGTAATTAAAGTGAAATCAGACCTCGAATCCTTCGGATTCAGCTCAGCCCCGATGGACAGAACAGTAGAGTTCGCGAAACGTCGGCTTTAGAGCCGCAATCAAACACGTTGCTACCCGGAAAAAACATATCATGTCAAGCCAACGTGAAAGTATCAAATCTTAAATGCGTTTTCTTATGTCCGGCTACGCTTATCTAATTTTCGACTCTGTGTTTTTTGACAGTAAGTCCAGAATTTTAGTGCTCGTTTAACTGTTAATATACATTTTCTGAGCACTCGACTGTTCTATTTTGTGATGACGTAATCAATTTTTAACAATCGTAGTTGAATGTTTTAAAATTTCAGGTCAAGCTCGGACGAACCGTTTGGGAATATACCGCTCACCTGCGGGCTATGGTCTCATTCAGTATGTTCTCGATGGGATTCCACGGATGGATACATCTGTGATTCACGTGCCAAATTATAAAGTCTCGCCATTTCTTATTGTGATTACTTCTCATAATGAGAATTATTAAGGTTAATTAGTCATTTTAGACTTTATTACTCGCGTATGAATGAGAATAATCATAGCTAATTTGAGCGGCATTACCCAAGCTCAGGGGTAATAACGCTCAGACCTGTTTTTTTTTTTTTAATAAAGTTCTTGCACAAATAATATCGGAAAGACGTCCAAGTTTCATATTGAAATTATAATTACTTAATCTTTAAAGAGTTCGTCCATTTTCTAGATTTGGGAATAGGACCTATATTTTAAAAAATACAGCGCGTGCTCCTTAAGTGGACGCCGTTTCCCCTGCTTTCCCTACCTTCGATTCGCGAAGATACGAAAACATTGCGGGTAGTTCGTAAATAAAATCGTACCACGCGGTTTCTGTTTCCCTTTGCGTGGGACTGCGGGAATGCGAACGGAAAGGGAAAAGGGAATTCGTGTGATTTGCATCGATTGGTTGTCGGCGTAACGTTGTCGCGGTTTCACGGGTTTCTGGACTTTGATTATTCGAGAAGTTTGCACACCGTACCGATATTCCGTTTGTAGGCGCGAGATTTGGAGTCTGCCGTGGAATTTCAGTTGAACAAATTCAACTCAACCCTTTGACACGTCACGCTGAAACTAATTAATTTCGACAAATGGAAAATTTTACGAGTTTGGAGATGATGCCTCGTCGAAATACGTCGCGCAAAATAACTGGGAACGTAAAATCGATTTGAAAATCGCGACGAACTTGTTCGGTTCCATTAGCAATATGTAGCTCCTCTCGCGAGAATATTTGAAGAACCTAGAAATCAAGGGGTACGAGTAAAATTTATCACATTTTTGAACTAACGACGCAGAAAGACGTGCGGAGAATTCATTGGTGAGCTGTTATAGACGAATCTTGGTGGTGTAATTTACTTACTAAACTAAAGTCATCTCTTTCTCAGCGAACAATGGGTACAAGGGGCACTCGTATCCCGAAAAATCAATTTGCAAGTACGTTAACTTATCATTGTCAATTTATTTGTCGCCGAATTAAAAAAATATGTTGTTTGTAGCATTGAAAACTTAAAAAATTATGTTTATCGAACGAACAGAATAAATAATAATATTTATTCTGTTGTAAATATTATTTAATATTTTTTAAATAACAAATCTTGGATTTCAAGGTTGTGAATTTATTATATAAATTCAAATTTTCAAGTCAAGGACAAATAAAATGTATTTGGAAGCCAAGGGGCAGAAATTAACTGATGTTTGGGTACAAGTACTTAAGGTTTCGGAAAGCCAAGGAGTACGAATACAAAAGCACTTTACGAAGCTGTAGATTACGAGCACTGAGTTATACGTGGAGCTTTGCAATTCACAAAGTAATTAGATACGAACGCCGTGAATATATTTATTTAAGCTTTTGAAATGTAACTCGTATCCATAATTTGTTGTTGGATCTCAACTGTAATGGTTGATATGTCGAAATCAGCTGGCTTGTACTCGTATCCCTTGGCTTCCAGGATCCTCATTTGTAATTGATTGTGAGAATTTCCGAACTTATTGCTCAGCCTCCTACCGACAGGTGGGAGATGACTAAAGGGATAAACTGCTCGTGATTCTAAGAATTGTCTTCGTCGAGCTGCTCGTACTCGTCGTTGTCGGTGTTACCATCCTTCGGGGCTAAACACCGTTCGCTGTGCAAGCCAAACAAGCTCGTCCGCGTCGCGAAGCATGAAATCCGCATTAAACCTGACAATATGACGCCTCAGCCCGATTCTTTTGCCCCCCGCGTTGCCGCAGGATTTGTGTTAAAAATCAACTCTCATAAAGGTCGACGGCGCCATTTCCGTCGTTCAAATCGGACGAGGATGGTCAACGAATGGGAAAAATACGGAAAATACGCGACGAGATTTTTTCCACGTCGCATCATCGTCGTTCGGAAAGTTGGCGCGTCGCGTGTCGTCAAAACGCAATTTCGAGGCTCGATTGATCCGTCGGAGTGTCGGTGGCGAGGTCAAGTGAGAAATTCGGAAGATCCAGGCATTTCGCGAGAGGCGTAAGTTTTTCTCGTGAGAAATGAATCTCGACGGTGGTCGGGTTTTCTTTCTCCATTTGTCTACTCGAGGAAGAAATTTTTGAAGAGGGTGGATAACGATCGACGTTTTTCGCTCGTCCGCGATTTCACGGATCGGTGCTTTTTTCTCAAATCCGCGTACATCGAAAACCATGCATCTTTTTGACAAAGTCTGTTCAATACTCTCGCGTTAACGTATCGGTAAAATATCTTCGTAATAATTTCAGACGCGGCGAGTAAAAAAACCGATAGATATCGGATATCAAGCGTCTGATTTTTTTGCTTCATCCAACAGACATACGAAAAACTCATTCTTTTCAAAACGACCCGATCGACGAGATTTATGACAAATGAAATTTTTCATAAGTCGAAAGAGCTGCGCATAAACACGCGAATATAATTCTCGACTCAACAGATATCACCGATTATTGACCTTCATCGGTCGCTCGTACATCATCCACGGTCATCTCCCACCGCGGCTCTTTCTTTTCATCCCTTCGTGGCTCATTCCCCTTGCTCGTTTTTTTTCGCACACGCGATCGTTTCTTCGACCTTTTGATGGTTATTTGTGCGGTGTCAATTCATAGCTGAAAGGACGCCGATGTTGCTCGTGCGTCGCTGAGGTCGCGAAGCAACGAAGGCCGAAGTCTCTACTAAAGTTTCGTGGGTGAGCCTCGTTACGGCTCATTGGCTCGCGTCTTCCACTCTTGCTTTAGCATTGCTCTTCTCTTTGCCCAATCTCATCTGCCCCCTTCCTTCCTTTCTTCCTCCTTCTTCCTTCTGTCTCTTTAATCCTTAATCGGGTTTCTCTTTCCTTACTCTTCCTCTTCTCTTCCTCTTCTCTCCCTCTGCTCTTCCTTTTCTATCTTTCTCTCAATCTTAATCTAAATCAAAGCCTTATTTTTCATTTTCATTTATATTATTCATTTCTATCTATTTCTACTTTATTTCATACCGATTTCATTTTGTATCATATTCTATTATGCGTATTATCTTCGTGTCGTTTACTTTCATTTATGTTACTTTTTATTTAATGTCATGTAAATGAAGCTTATTTTTCTTTTGTGCGCAATGTGTAAAATCCTAACTTACGTACAACATGTTGTACATTAATAAACGTCTTTCTTTCTCTGTCTCTCTCTTTCACTGTTATCCAATCTCATCTCATTCCTTATCACCGCGTAGCGCACTCTTCGCGTACTTATGGTCGTGACATTACACGGTTACAAAATTGAGAACGTGGAACATAATTTTTTTGGACTCGATAGCTCAGTCCCCCTGGCTACGATAACACCGGCGAGCTGGAACTGCCAATAAAATCTCCGTCGAATTGGAAACCAGAGGTTTCGTAGCGAACTGGATGACCGAAACATCGAGCTACCCAGTGGATATAAGCATCGAATGGTAGAGCTCGAAGCTTACTTTACAATCGATCATCACATTTGAAAACGAGCGACTGGGTGATTCGAGCCGACAACGGTGGTCCACGCGACTCTATCTCCAGTGAACTCCCATACCAAATACTTGCTATTGCCACTTCGAATCGTATCACGCTCATTCCAAACTGTTGGAAAGCATTTCTCAGCTTAGATTCATCGTAATTCGAACGTCAGACATTTGGGTTTTTGGATGAGCATATATACGGTCAAATATTCGACTCGTCAAATAGGAATAACCTGATATTCAAATTCCCGTTATGTATTTTTCGAAACTTCATCCTTCACAACGTGAAATACCTGCATACTTTTTCAAATATCTCCAAAGTCAAATGAGCTGTCTGATCTGTTCCGAGGGTAAAAGCGTCCTCAGATTACCAACTGAAGACGATTTTTTTTAAATTTCATAAGAGGGAAGCGGAAGTCGCGAAAACGGACGGTGTATTTTTTCCTCCAGGCAATTGATTTCTTTTTAAGAAATCTACTTCAGGTGGTAGGATAATGTTATTTGAAAAAATAGCTACCGCTAGATGGTGCTGTCATGGCAGAGTGCGCAATTTCTTACTGATATGATAGATCATTTCGGATTGAAATGCGGCTTTTCATTTATTGAGTAGATACTGCATTAAGCATAACCACGAAACAACGACGTGGACGATGAAAAATCTCAGTTGAACTTGATTTGACCCTGAAATTTAGGCTCAAAGTCAACGGCAAGGTCACCATTGTTCGACCCCTTCGATGCCTAAACTGAATCATTCCTAACAATTCCTTACTTATATTCGTGCCAGCATAAAGGACCTGCTCCGCCGAACTGGGCCGCATACTCGATAAGAGTATTACCGAATCACAATGACCGCAAGTCCTAATTACCAGAAATACCTAATACGGCTCCAGTGTCATCCATTTCATCATCTTTAATCTACGTACTACAACTATTTCTATTACACTCTACGTTCGAATATGTCGCGTGTACTCGAGGCAATAAAGTCAACGATAGGCTGGACCTCGGTCCACGATAGAGAGGGCGGAAACATCTTGCCCCAAAACAGAGGTCGTATAACCAACCTACAACTTGTTTGTCATCTAAACAATCTTCGGATGTTATAACGACCGGACGTAACACTTTTGACCCCAGCCGGTACTTTTGCCACACCCAATATACATCGTGTTTCGGAGGTTTCTGATGCATATTCCGCCATATACTCGATACAAACACTCGACACAACCCCGTCCCGACAATTACACTTGTTAGCCAAATTTAATCTTCGTCGTCCCGCACAAACTGTTTACGTGTCTTTTCTATAATATAGGGTGGTGCCAATAAAAATAAACAGTTGCAAATTTTTTATCACACACGAATCTTATTTGCTTGCGGAGCATGAATTTGAAGAGACGTGAGAATTATAAACAAAATGTACTTTATAAATCAAACATCTACGATTTTGTGGAATACTTTGCTTCGGAGCGTTGACACGCGTTTATCGCTTTAATACCAAAAATGAACTTTACCTTATCACACGAAAACTGAAGGTGATTGAAACAGAATAAGTGTATTTTCGTAACGAGGGTAGGTAGTAAAAACACGATTACCTACCGCTGGCCAGTGTTATGTTTCTGATCTATCGATGCTGTTCGAGTACCTGCAGTTGTCTCGAATTCGAGCGAGTCGCAGTAATCAAAAATATTCCAGCGTAAAGAAGTCTCGAATGGATTCGTGCAATAATATAGTCGATCGATTTCAAATATGATACAACATTGATAACTAGTCTCGTTGGTCAGCTACCTCTTTGTTCCGTATCACATCGACGAGCTCGAGGAATCGAAATTAAACAAACCGATTCACAGAACACTTCGTAGCGAAATGGCGAATGCCAGTTTCACAAATTCGCAGAAATTACGGAAAATAATTTTTCAGGCGAAACTCGTATAATCGTCGCGCCGAATGCTCGATTGATGGGTACCGAAAGAAGTTCGAAACGGTCGATCTTCGCCAAACTCCCAGTCGACCCGAATTTGAAAAGAGCTTTCCGTCGGGTGGTAAAAATTCGCTTCGTTTTTCTCGCCTCAGCTACTCGTATAAGTTCCCTCCTGTCTGCGAGAATCGGTCGATCCCACTTTTCATCGACGCAACGGAGTCTGTGCCTCGCTCGTCAATCCGCCGCCGCGCTGCCCCCCCCCCCCCCCCCCCCGTTCAATGGCCGTTCGCCTCCAGCCCCGGTTCGTTCGTCCTGCAATACCCATCGACTTCTAGTCGCGGTCCGCTATATTCCTCTCGCGATATCGACGTTGCCCTACGAGAGGGAACAATTCCAAAGCCCAATAGCATTGTTAACCCTATACGCGAAGCTGATTCATGGGACATGCGGTACATTTATTCACCTATCAGAGCTGCGAGGAGATTTATCGCCACTGTGCTTCCCCGACGCCCGTCCGCGGCGATTAGATCCAACAATAATTAGAAAACTGCCATTAATTTCGCCTCGACTGAAACTTTAAGCTCCCATCGTGATCCGGATTTCAAAAGGATAACCGTCGCGCTGCGAGGCGCCGATACCTTTTCCTAAATCTTCCAGAACTTTCCAACTCTCCTCCGTGATAAATCTCCGTAGCGCTCATTTTTGTCGTAGAAAAATCATCCATTTCTCTAACAAGTGATTTGACTCGGGTTCGGATCGCGGCTCGAGTCTTTGAGGATAGATGGCTCAAAAAATACGCCACCTTTTTTCCAGATTTTGACGCATCATGTGATATACTCTAACCCACCTTGAAAAGCTCAAGCACACAGTTTGATAATTTATTTAAAGTTTTTCATGGTGTTGGCATCGCTATGCACCAACGGTAAATTCGAAATCGAGCTTATAACAAAATTTATACAAATCAAAACGCATCGGTAGGTTGTGCGTGCTGATGTGATTTTAGAAGCTAAAAAAAGAAAGCTTTTACGAATTATTTTGGACGTTGCTATGATAGATATTATTGAAAAAGTTGTTGGACTCGATAAATCAGACTCTTAAAATATATTAAACAATTTTTTCATTCATTCTACTCTATATTTATCAACAAGAAAGGCAACTCTTCAAAAAGTACGCAAGTTACGCGCGTTGTCGATTTCTATACGACAAATCATCCGAAACTTATAATCCAAATATTATTAGATAAAGTATAACCGTGAATTAAGATCGTATAAAAAATGTAATTTTGACTTTATTTTTCGTTGCAAAGATCACTGAAATAAATACAGTTTTCAAACTTTTTTTTTGAAAAAAATTGGCCAATGTAGTAATGAGGCGTAAAAATTATCAATTTTAATTCGGGCCGAGACCATAGTCGTACTTTATCTAATAATATTTGATTTTTATGTATGAGATGATTTGTTGCAGAGAAATGGACAACGCAAGTGACCTCCGTACTTTTCGAAGAGCCGCTTTGTTCTACCTTTTTTGTACATAAAAATTGATCAAAATGATTTTTAAAAAATATTTAATATACTTTAAAAGTGTATTTATTAAGTCCGACGACTTGTATGTCAATATCTACCACAGCAACGTCAAAAAAAAATCTCAAAAATAGCTTTTATTGTGCGATGCAGTGAATTGCCGTCGCTCACAAGTAGGTATTCTTTAGTTTCTCAAAATTT
Organism: Arge pagana; assembly: GCA_963969455.1. NCBI lineage: Eukaryota > Metazoa > Arthropoda > Insecta > Hymenoptera > Argidae > Arge > Arge pagana. The sequence goes on along the minus strand of OZ018311.1, from coordinate 16,013,310 downwards.
ATGACGAATTAATAATTTGTCTTATGATAAAAAAAACATGGCACTTGATGTTTTATACTAATTTCGAAGCTATGAAATGGTAGAATCGTACATATCCCACCAAGTAAGCTATTAAGAATAATAAAATAAATTATCGATTCCTTTACATTTTTTTTTTCTTCAATTTATGAGAAAATAGATTTACTATTTGCTGCTGATATAAAGTTCTTCACCGTCAGATTGCATGTGGCAAACACGAGGAGGAGAAAATCGCTGTCTAAAGATGATATTATAGACATTATCGAAATAAAAATGACTCGCGTTAAATAATCGGAATAAATGTTTATTCGCATCTCTTTGTAATGAAAAAAAATCTGTGCAACTAGGGTTCTTATTTTCTTCAAAATCGTGCGCCTCAAACAGATACAGGTGTCAAGGGTCTACAAGGTCCTGGTCCAATCGTGACGAGAACGTCTGTTCCCGTATTTTAGTTTGTTCGAAGAATGTTCTTGGCTATTAGGAACGAATCTTTTCAAAATTCGCTTCCTTGCATGGACTCGCAGGTTCAACTAGCGTCAGATTTTCCAAAGTTGCCGGGCTAACTACGAACGCGCGAATATTTTTGCCTATCGGCGGTTTTCGATCGATCGAGCTCCGATCTGCATCGGACGTGATCCAGACCTATAACGGAGTATAAATGTACGATGAACTCGTCTCTTCTTCGCCTTCGTTTGTCATTCCGCTTCTGTCACTTACCCGGTCTCAAGAGCAGTAAATGCGATGATAAATATCGAAGCTTCTTACTCGCTGGAGGCTGGTCGAAGCACTCTGCAGGTTAGTAGTATTGTTCCAACGGAAAACGGTCCCGTTCTCTGATCCAGCGAACGTCGTTACCACAAAGACTTTAGGACAATAACCAGAGCTTAGCTTTCACGGTGAGCGTAAAAGCTTTTCGATGGTCGTCGCGAGAAGGTGACGCAAAGTTGTAAAGTTGATTGAAATCACACCGCGCAAAACTTTATCGATAGTTGAAATGAGCCGGCGAAAAGGGCTCGACGTGAACGGTCAAGGATGAGAAAAATCGCGGAATAAATGGGGAAAAGAGACGAATAACGGGAAAAAGGCACGTCGCTCGCAGCGGTAAAAAGAATCTCGCTAATGTTACGCGCGAAGAATTCTTCGCGAATATTAATAATACGCGGTACGAGCGGGTCGGAAAATATTCGCGTCCCTTCGGCCGCGATACGCCGCTTCGCTCCATCGATAACTGCGTTATAAAACTAATTGCAAAAAACCGTTCCGATATTTTTAGTTGTCCTCGGTTCGTCCTCTTCGCGTTTCTACCGTTTTTCCGACCATCCATCCGTCTCGCTCTGTTTTTTTTCCCGGTCTCGCCCTCGATCCGCTCGTCTCTTCCTCACCGTCGAGTTGCGCGGGGCTCAAGGGTCGGGTCTCCAATTCTCTCTCCTACGCGAAATCGCACTTGGAATAAATTTGCGGTGACGCGAAACCGCTCCGAAACATGAATATTTATTTCGCGAGGCACAAACATGAAACGAGCTTTGAACTAAAAAATGTCCTCGACGAAGAAAAGTTTGCGCGAACGACGCTTAGGTATACCGCGGAAGTTTCGTCGTTAAGTTTGGTAAACAGAGACGAGCGGGAGATCGATTTCAAAGGAGAACGGCGAGGTGACCGGACGAACGGACAGATGGGTTTCCATTCTCGAAAATTTGATGACTTGCTCGTCGGACCGTGTAATATATTCTTGGAGGGGAAGGGACGAGGGAAAGGATAAGGGTAGATATTACGGGTGACCCTTACTCGCGATGTTTGCAAATTCCATTGAATCCACCCTCGACGTTTCTTCCAAATAAACCACGAAGATTGCCTGCCAACGATTTATCTGATCCGCCAAAAAACTCGAAAGAAGTCAGGGGCGATGCGTACGAATTAGGCTTCGTTTGTACCCCTGAACCCCCGTGTTGCCAACCGGTTACCCGAGTACCGATCGAACAACATGTCGTTGAATAATTCTCTTCCCAAAGAAAATGTTCAAAAAAACCTTTCAGAGCCCCACAATTTCACCCATTTCCTATCGAAATACGCGTTCAATTTTTTTCATCTCTTCTAACTGAGAAAATATTTTATTTCAAAAAAGTCGCACCCATAGTCCAATCAGGCACCCGCGTACGAAAAAAATGGATTTCGCGCGATATATTATAAAATTCGAATATTTGTATAAATAAAACAAAGGATCGAATAACTATCAATACAGGAATTTTAATCAATAATATTCATTTATAATTGTTTATTCATTACCATTATTACCATAATGAAGCCCTTGTTTCGGTGTCCCTTTTCAACTTAACGCACCTGACTGTCACACAACTAAGAAATTATCGGTAGAGCTGCCCACGTTTCATACCGGACTTGGGATTATAAAAGTTATCGTACCTACAGAACTCTATAATTATATTTAGCTCGAAATATCTTTGGTAACCATAAATAAATGAATATGCATCCATTACGTGAAATAATTTCAAGTTACAGTCAAGTTTTACCGATAAATTCGTAAATAGGTACTCTGGTTACCCGGATAGTCGGTAATGTAATTTATTTAGTTGGTAACACGAGGCTTAAAAAATACGGGGGACGAGAAAACTGAAACTTTCAGGCGGATACGCAGTAATAATAACTCAAATATGTTATATTGGGGCAATAACATCAAGGATTTAAGGAAAGCATGGGACAGAATACGAAAGAATTTTACACGAATGATTCTACGTTGGGACGTTACGTACACCTGGGTGAGTGAAAAAAAAAAGAGTTTTCGAAAGGTATTTGTTCAAAAGTACTATTCTCGGAGTATTTGCCCTGAAAATTTCATAACGAAATTCGCGGTAACAACGAAGTATAGCGTTTTCTAACCGACCGGGTGAGCAGCGACTCACGGTTGTGTGAAATGTATTCCAAACTTTAAACGCGTTTCACTCGAAACAATGTTTTCAAAATCGATACCACAAATATCTCCGCAACTATTGAACAGGTCTGGCTCCAGGTTATGGTGGATCCTGGTGCAGGTTTTGCACGGTTATGCTTCGCACAATAATCCAGTACTATTTTTAGCCTATTTTTCGGTATCTAACAGTTTTTTTTTCATCGCAAGTATTGAAAGAAATTTCAAATTCGGGCTCGATAAATAGTAGCGTTATTTATCTACTTCGTTAGGCAAAAAAAAAATTTTTCGATACAAAATGGCGGAGGCACGTCTCGTACCGCAACGCTATCAACAAAAAAAGACCCAGAAAAACGACTGTAACTTTTGGACGGTTTGAAATTTTTCTGCCAAATCTTCACCCAATACAGATAAAATGTCGTATTTGAAAATGTGTATCATGGTTATTCGATAAAATTCAGTTTTATTTACAAAAAAAAATCTTAAATGTGACGCTATTTTTTCCGTCTAAGGTGGTTGTAACCCCTTACGAGGCATTTTCAGTGGCCACTATAGAAAAGCATACTTTTCTTGAAAATCTGTTGAAAATAATATTATTATTTCATGAGACACAGCGTCTTCTTCGTAACAGTAAATTTCGCTACTTAAATCTACTGAGTTTTGTCATAATCGCACCTCGAACGTGGGAAATGTCTTCCCCTGATCTGTCCTTTTATCATTTACACGGTAAGTCGGTAACTTGGAATAGATATAGGTCCATTGAGACAATTCAGTCTTAATATAACAAATAATAACTGTAGTCTGATGAGTGAAACTACTTAATATTTTATTTTTCATAAGAACTACTTGCCATAAATTTTGTATCGCATATTCTGTGTCTATTTCCCTGGCATTGTGTTATCCAAAAATAGTGAGTCGGTGGACTCGATCATTGCGAAACAAAAATAAAAATAAAGCGTTTTTTTTTTATAAAGTTGCACTAATATCCTTCCCCTGTTCGTATGGTATCTTATCGTAGAGGCCTTGTCTCTTTTCTGTACAGAATATCTACCTCTTCTTAAACGAGAGAAAATTTCAATAAATGACGGGTCTCTTACAGTTGTGCACGAAGTAGCTGTTTAAATAAGAGAATACTATGGTCACATGAAATTTTAGAAATGTTTTTCATATCAAAAATCGCAACAATAGTTGACAATTTCGGACGAGGGCGAAGTTGGCATCACCGGAACTCTGAAATCGCGTTTCATCCCGCGTCACACGCTATGTTTTTCATATAATCCGCATTAAAAGTGCAAGTTATAATGCGGATAGAATTTGTTTGTCAGTTTAGTCGATGGTTAAAGTGTCAACTGTAAACGTTTGAAATGAAAAAAAAATACTTTGACAGGATTGAAAACAGGGCTGCAACTCCATTCCGCGGGCAGAAAACGATGCTTTTCTGCCCGCTCTGATCAGTTTCCGTTCGGCAACAGTTGCATTCGTCTGATAGTGAGTACTTTTGGGCAGCTCAGTAGGCATCGAAACCCGCACTGTCGATGCGGGTTGGGTGGAAAAATGATTTCGTAAGGTAGAATCACTCGACTAGTAGATAGAGTAGACTTCAGACCGAACCGTCGCCAATTTTTCTGATATTTTTTCGCAACGTTATTCGATTGCTGATCAGCAGCTCTTGGTAAAAATTGGCAGACTCACGTACAGCAACGCGATCGTCGTGAAATCGATCTCCAATCACTCTCGAAATGTTTTTTTAAAGCTTCGAACATCGTTCGTTATGCCGATGACCTGCGTTATTGATGGATTATCGTTTCGTGAGAGTGGTTCTCTTTTAAAATCTGTACGATGAACCTCGACAATCTTTTCCGAACAAAGCAACAAAGGTCTACCCTACATTTGATAATTTTTGAGCTGGCTCTCGATGTTGTTCCACATCTTTTAATACAACTCGATTGATTCTCAGATGCTCGTGACGTTCACACGCGTAGTCGAAGTAAATAAATTCATTTCTTTCCAATTATTATCAATCCATTGATAAGCTTCTTAAAATTGCAGCTGGATGGAAAAAAAGAGTAGAATCCGATTCTTGTACGTTTTCTACAGATGCATTCGTGTTTTAAACAGTATTTTCAAAATATCTCGAGATTTTTGCGATTCTTTTTTGAGAGTCTGTTTCGCTTCAGCTTACGTTGGAAAACTAAATGTAGCGCGTGGTAGATACGTACATTAAATCTCGCTGTAAAAACTTTGCTTCGCCACGGCAAAATAAGCAAATGTCGGAGAAAGCTTTTTATACGTATACGGAAGCAGTTAACTCGATTTTTCTCGCGTGGCATATACGTGCCTTGCATTATTCCCCAGCTTCCCGATACTTCGGGCGGAATTGTATCTCGGTGGGAAACCGCCGGGGCGACTATGATCGTATGCATACGTAATGTTATATATCGACGTCAATAACGTGCTAAGATCAGCCAAGCATTTAATTCCTACCTTAATTCGTAGCCAAATTGCTTCAGCTATCGGCATAGAAATGCGATAAAGTGAAAATTACCGAGCAGCGTAATTGAATTAGGTGTCGGTGCTGTACCACTGGATGAACGCCAATATTTCCACCCACAATTACAATCGTCGTACCAGGTAGCGTATACATATATATAAGTACATACGTATGTACGGGGTGTTCCGCGCCAAATCGGTCGGTTTAAATAATTTGAATTTTTGATGACCTTCATTTTTTGATATCATCAAATAATTATTTCAAAACTCTTTCGGGTGAGGTTTGAAGTTTTTTTGATCACCGGTTCAAGAGATCCTCTTTTTCGGTTTTTCGCTCGTAACTTCTTCAAAAATGGTCCAAATTCAAATTTTTTTTTAATCGAAATTTTTGTTTTCTCGCATACTTTTCAGAAAAATACAAAAAATTATTCAAAGTATTTGCATATGCGATTTTTGAGTTTGTGAGCTTTGATCTTGTATTTAAAACTGTACGTACTCTTAGATTTTTTTAATGAAATTTTATTAAAAACTCTCGTTTGTTCTACAAATTTTAAGACCAAGTTGATAGTGGGCCTATGATAATTACTATTTTTGTTCTATTCTATAAAATTGTGAAAAAAAAATTCGGCCATTAACCATTATTGAATCTACTTAACAAATAGAAAGAAAAAAGTCATTATAATGGGCCCACTATCAACTTGGTCTCGAAATTTGTAGAATGAACGAAAGTTGGAAATGAAAAATCATCAAGGAAAAATCGAAGAGTACATGCAGCTTCAAGAACAAGATTAAAGCTTACAAGCTCAAAAATCGCATATAAAAATAGTTTAGATAAATTTTTTGTATTTTTTTCCAATCAGTATGTGAGAAAACAAAAGTTTGATCAGAAGAATTTCAAACTTTACCCGAAAGAGTTTTTGGATGGGTACTTGAAATTGTCAAAAAATAAAGGAACCCAAAAATTGATATTATTCAAACCGTCCGGTTCGGCGTGGATTGCCCCATATATACGCGTGTATGGGTAGAATCGGACAATACGAGTGGAACCCAGCTCGTGTTTCGCGTCGCACAATCGCGGTACCAACTTGGGTCGTTTGGACTCGGCATCACCAGCGAACTACCCCGTATCTCAGCTGCCTGTGCGGTTACGCTCGCCGGCATCGACGTGAGCTTAAGTGTCGCTAAATAACGCAATTTCGAAACCACGTGGTTTTCCGGAATCGAATCGTCGATCGAAAATTCGCGAAGCGAACGCTGGCCGTTTCCCACAGGCAGGTCTCGTTCTACGTTCACGCACGTGGATCTAAGTTTCGTCGTTATCAAGTTTGAAGATTGTTTGATCGGATCCACAAGATGCAAGTTTTGTTGTTAGATGATCTTTGTTTTGTCCCAAAACTTTTGGGGCAAGACGGTTCGGAACTCGCGTTTTTTTCTTGCCCGGTGAACGCAAGACGAATCGATGTTAAGGAGTCGAGGGTAGTCAAAAGGTTCCAAAAATGTCCATTTCAAATAATTTTTTTTTTTGCTCTAGTGTTTAATTTATTTTAGAAAACAAACGATATGACATTATTATGGTATGTTGTGAACCTTATCTGTCGAAGAACAAACGAAGAACAAACGAACTAGCAAACAATTTCACCATTTGCTTGGTCACTTTGGGAATAAACGACAGAAATCAGTGAAATTTAGATATGATGTCAATTAAGTGTGGCAGATTCATTTGCAACGAAGAAATACCTTGGTTGACGCAGTAATTTTCCAGAAAAACGCTACCGGAAAATTCTTAGTTTAACGCGTAGTCTTACCAACAAAATTACAAAATCGACTCCAACTCCGGAATTAAACGACAGACCTCGGAAAATGAAGTTTAGATTAATAGCACTTATTCCAAAGAATATTTTAGTTTCAAGAAAACATAGAGTTGACGACTATAATTTTGAGAAAATTGCGAGAAAAGTGTAGGATACGAAATTTGTTTCTTTCTGCTACTGCTAGTAAAACTTATAAATTTCGCCAAACATTTTTTTCTGGTACATTTTCTGCGACTTTTGAATCTTTTACTCAGATATGGCTGTAATAAGTATAACTATGACAAAAAAAAAACGGCAATAACCATTCAAGACATGCGTGCCCTTATGATGCCCCTCGCTTGCTACGATACTAAACGACGAAGCCACCTTAAAGTTAGTTGTATAGACGTGCGGCGCGCACGTCAGCTGTATTCCCATACAGATTGGCTCAAAAATCTGGCAACGGCGACATATATAAAAAAATACGCCTCAAATCAAGAAAACGGAAAAATACGTGTTCCGTTGCTGTAAAAAATCTATTTGACCCCGTGAAAAACAACCCTCACCCCCACCCTCATCGGTAACTCAACATTTCAGACGGATAGCCCTATTTTTTATTCCGGACTTCGATTTTTCGTAAGATAATACGTAACCGATGAGGGTGGGAGGTGGCAGATTGTTTTTGATGGGGTCGAATAGCTTGAGAAGACAAATGAGATACGTATTCTTGGGCTTATCGATGATATGGATTTATTCTGAAATATTGCACGGTCAATAATAAAAATGAAAAATGCGTTTGGGGCGGCATCTGGCGAAAATCAAAAAAAAATGTTTCAAATAAAAGCTCTCGATTTCTTTACGGAAAATCGAAACACGCGTTTTTGCGTTTTTTGACTTGATACGTATTTTCATATGTATTCAACCGTTGCCACAACTTTCGGCCAGTTCGTATGTGCGTATGTGTTTAGCAAACCGTGCGCGTCGTAGTACTCGCAATCTCTCTTCACTATTTTCAAATTCTTGTTATTACGTTCATTTTATTTTATTTTTCAATACCTTATTCAATCACTCTCAAGCTCTCTCTTGTTAATTTATTTTTCATCGTACCTGTTATTTGATACATAATATATAGCAGAAGCAACTTTGTTGCAACCAAGTGTCCCACGACACCTATCGTTTTTGGGACTGGCAATTTCTTCGCAAATTCCTGGCTGTTTGAGGCGGACGAGATTCTGAGGAAAAATAATCCTGACTCACGATTGTTTTTCTGCCGAAGATTATCGCGACTTGTACTAAAAAAAATCGAAATCGGAAAATGCCTTTATTCGATTTCAACTAGAAATGAGTTTTTCATTCCAATTACAAGAATGGAATCTATATGGCGGTTTTGATGTGTTTCGAGATACGTTGAAAAATTTGTTGGCAATGAGGAAAGTGGATCTGGTCTCGCAATCTTGCGGTAAGTGCAACTCCAGCGTCTTATCTCTAGATACTCCGCAAACGAATATCAAGACTCGCATGTGCGGTAGCGAAACAAAACGATCGCGTCTGCAAAATTGGTGAAAACGACCAAAATTGTAAAACTCGCGTGACCGCGAGTGTACCGTGAATTTTAGAGCTAGCTTAGCGCAAAAATGAGCAGGTTTCAACGTTGACCTTGACATATAATTGTTTCTCAGCATTTGAAAATATAAATGATATTCCACAACAAATATAACAGATTAATTTTTAATTTCCACGTCAATAGTCCACGAGATCCGAGTAGCAGAAAACATTAATTTTCATTCGTTGAAGAACCACCGAGCACGCATGAATTATTAATCGATCATTGTCGTGAATAATTATCCCGTATGCGTTTCCAAATTTGTTTGCGAGGTCGCAATAACGAAGCCAAGGCTAGAAATTAGCTGTGCAAAAGCAGGACCGAGATCGAGATAAAAAGTCTCATTGTTGATGTACGAGAGATCAATGCCACATGAATCTGCAATATCATCATCGAAACCGAGGACATACGTACTTCGACGGCACGAATTGGCCAGCTCTCGCGCACTTGTCTTCGCATGACTTCATCAGAATTGGAAAGGCAAAGAGCGAAAGGATAGAAGAAGCGACGATCCATCTTTCTTCTGGCGTTCATTCACATTCGACTCGCGAGTTCAGGGTTTCCCTTATCATCGTACGTAAAAAGTTCCTTGCTAGAAAACCAGTCAGAGAACTTGACCCTTCGGATGAATTAAAACGAACACACGATTTTTTCGGTTCAATTTATACCCGCGATTCGAATACTTTGGAGTTTACTAGCGTTTGTTAGTTCCGAATCGAGAATTTCCCAGAAATATGGATTTACGAATGCAAAAACGTATTGAAATCCCGTCTGGTCTGCCCATCATCCAGTCCAATGCGTTAGAAAGAATCTAGCATCCACGCGATCTTCCCGTTGCTCGTTAGGTGCTGAAGATTGTACGAGGAATGAAAATGAAATCGTCGTAATTTAAACATTTGGCGCTTTCCACTGATCATCGTTCGTATTCGTTTGGAAAAGAAATTAATTTTCCACTTGAGTTTCGCTGTACAGTTTTTTCTTCGGTGCTGCGTATCAAATTTCAATAACGAAACGCTGGTTTAATCGTTCGAATATTCACGTATCTATCTGTTTCGTCTCTCTCTGAAAGAAGTAGCCTCGCTACAAACGCATGTAAACCAATCAATGTATCATCATCACGGAATAGACATATCAAATGTTTTCATTTTTTACCGCATGTTCCATTTTACCCAGAATGCAAAGCATTTTTATTGGAAATAAAAATAATTAGTATTGATATTATCAGAAAAAATAGACGGATAATTTTTATTTGGCCAGTAATGATATTCAACGTCATCGAGGATGTGTTTAATATTCAGATGTATCGAGTATCGATTGCATGACTGTCGAAGTATTGAAGTTCAGAAATACACTGGGTTGCCAAATTATTAGGGACAGTACACGGATTTTTGTACTTTCGAGTTTGAATGAATCATCGAGACTGAGAAATTGGTTTTCATACAATTTATTTACGCGGTATTATTGCTGGTATGATTGTTATTGAGTTTAATAAGTGGCAGCCCTAAAATAACAAAGGTTACTTCTCAGTGTCAGTTACAAATCATATTTTCAAAATAGCTACTGTAACGAAGTGTTGACGAGTATTTTAAAATCGAGTTCTGCAAGTAAGTCGGTCCAAAATAATCAACAAGTAGATTTCATTTCTTAATAAATTAATTTATTCATTTCGTTTCTTTATTATTATTATGAAACGTATATTTTAAGAAGAAGAATATACCTTAGATCTCGTAAATATTTGTTTTATCATCTGCCCTTTCACATGAAAATTAGCAACGAGACGTATTATGAATTATTTGCTGAAAAAAAAATCTAGTCAAGCTGATAAATTTAAAAATCTGTCTACTGTCCCTCATAATTTGGCGATCTACTGTATGTAATTGGTTTTTGGTTTTCAAGTGAACTTTTTCGCATAATTGTCGCGAAAATCTGAAGGAAATTCGGAATTTTAATAATAAGGTTTGGATTGAAAAAAAAATTGTTTTAAGTTTATAATTGTGTGATAGTTCGTAGAAAATCACTTGACTCTTGTTTAAAAAATCATTTACGGCGCGAAGTACCGCAAATTATTTTGAACCAATGATGCAATTCCGATTCGCCCTCAACGGGTTTTTATTTTCGGGATGTTTCGTTCGATCTTGAACGGGTAGAAGAACTTGAGGATGCCTCGCTCACTTGTATAAATTGCAAATGCTACGAGTTTTGCGGAAATTTTTCCAAGAACTTTTCGTCGTTTTTCTCGCCGAGACGTACGAATTTCGAGGGAATCTGTAGCGCGTGTACGCGCAATCTCCGTATACATAGTTTTGGGCGACGTAATAACGCGCGTGCAATACGCGGTGTTTCGTGTTTACGGCCACTTCAGATTATACGGCAACATGTAAATTAAACGCAATTACATACAAAATGCGAGGAATGAAATTCCGAGCGATATACCAGCGGAGTCAAGTATGCGGGAATTAGTTTCGCCGAAGTAGAAAATATCGTTTGTAAACATTCGCCACCGCGGGGTCGAGCGAGCTTCTCTATTCGTCGAATATTTCCAGGTTATGGGAACGATTTGCTTCGCAGGCGATGGACGTTTTTTCATTCCGTTTCATCGAATCCGATCAATGTTTCCATTTTATGTCCAGAAATGTTTTCGCGTTTCCTCGCCTCTGGTCAAACGTGGGTAACCTCATCGATTTCAGTGACAGGGCAAACATTGTGACAGGCTATTAATCCGCGAAGTCGATTGCAATCCCGAGAGATACATTAAACGAGATTGAAATCGATCAATTGCCAATGGGGAAATCTCCCCTGGACCGAGGTCGTGCCACGGCATCGAATTGCGTCAAAAAGAAAAAAGAACGCGTCGAACGGGTTTTCAGAGTAGCTTGCCCGGATACACGTAGTATGTATATTCATTGACACGGGCGAGAAATGACGAGAAATGACGAGAAACGTCATCTCCACCAGAAAATATTCACGTTCCGATTGTTTTTCTCCATTTTTCGACTGATTTAATTTCTGTCCTCACTCCCGAGTACCTACAGGGTTGGAGCTAGAAAATGACTACTCGCACACGCGCCAAGCAAAATTAGCTTCATAAATCTGTCAAATTTGTAGACATTAGAGTTCGCAGAGGAGCTCGATTACGGTTCATATACAAATCACAGGGACGCCGGATCGTGAAAAGGCGGAAGTGATTCGCTCTTGTGTCGAAAATGAATGAGGACTCGTTAATAATACGCGACCGAGTGTTTATCGTGTATATTTAGGAATGAAATGGATGATGTTATACCTCAATTTATGTGCTGGTGTCTCGGCGAGACGACAAACGGCGTGAGATAAACCAGTTCCGCGAGTAACTTCATCTCGCAAAGTCTTATAATAACACGGATCTGCGAGAGATCATTTTTTTATAAAGATATTTGATTGAAATGTTCAGGTTTGTAATAGTGGTCTAAGCGTAATCTAAAATTGTGGACGGAAGTACTACATCACGTCACATTTAGCATATATAAGTGCTAGCATGTCCGCATCAAAAATGTGTGATTACTCGAATGAAGTCAAATTTTAATTTTCTCTTTAAAATTATTCTATTGAAATAAAAATAAAATAACGCGTCTGTCTCAATGTACAACGTGTCTTTAACAAAAGAAAATATCTGCGGTCAAGCAGCGATCGCATTTTTGTTATTTAGATTAAAGAGAGATGAATAAATATTAGCTACTTGTTTGTTGGGATATCGAATACACTGAAATAATTTAACCCTTGCACGGTTAACGTAAAAATAATGCTAAAATTGATAAAATGTTAAAAAATGGTATAGAATATTTATCATTTTAGTGTGTTGATTCAATACAATCTTCAGTGTTGTTGGATCAGTCCGTTTTTCAGCGCCCAAACATATTATTTTGAAACTGAAGTAACACTCTTAAAATGTTACTGTAACATTGGTTTGCGTTAGTTTATCACTACACGCGGAGTGTATTCAAATAATACTAATTTCGTGAGAAAAAAGTCGTTAGCAAACATTTTTGTGATAAATTTAAAGGAAAATTTGGTAATGCGTACTTGTAAAAGTGAAAAACAAAAAATGTTGACGTGATGTGTTAAAATGGAGCTGATATTTGGAATGAGCAGGTCAAAATCTGGGGTCCATGCGACAGTATTCTCACATGGAACACGGATATATTCAACCTTTTCCTACTCAGTGGATGCTAATAGCATGAAAAGAAAAATTCATTTTTGTTCACGTTCGTTTCTGTTCGCGAATCACGGAAAAGATCGATAGAAGGAATACGAGAAATGCAAAATGTTCTAACGAAAATAAATGAGTTACATACGTATGTAAATTTCTACGTTTCTGCGCCGGTGGCTCTGGAAAACGCGACGGAGAACTAACATACTTTTTCGATTGAATCTCGTAACGAGCTTTTTCGCGTACAATTTTGATGTTTGGTATGCGCAGTAATACAGATTGATTGAAAATTTACAAAAATCTCTAGCCGTTATTCGGAGTCGTTTCATTCCACGAAAACTGGGTGCAATGGATATCGGCGAATATAAAAAACAGGAGAGGTGTCGTGGGACACCCGGTGGCGTATATTAAATAACATTATGTATTAAATAACAGGCACACTGAAAAATGTAATAACAACGATTGCGAGTAATTAAATGAAAAGTGTAATAAAATTGAATGATGGAACGGTAATAAAATAGTAATCGATAATTGTTTTCAAAAAGGTATGACAATAAACATTTTATTGTTGATCAATTCATTTTTTGCTGTTGCTATTCGTATGCTTAATTAATTTTGTTAACGCTATCATAATCTCTGGAATTCTTAAATTACAATAATTAAAATTGTAAAATGTGTAAAATTGTGCAACGCAGTATTATACAAAATAACTGGAAAAAATTGACAGAACATCAAAGAACAAACGACGGGCGACTGAAGTGGAAAAAAATGTTGCGAAAAATTCAATATTTTTCTCTACGCTGTTATTCCGACGTATGCAGAAGAGCATCGTAGTACTTCGTAGAGAACACACGTCTGCTCACTGATTGGTGCGTCTTAGCGGGAAATTCTCCGTGATTTCGATTCGCAAGAGTCCAGTCGCCGCGAAGACTGTTCCATAATTTTCCAAGGCCCATTTCGATGCCCTTTGAAACGTCCTAATCTTCCTTTTCATACGACCTCACAAAATTGCTTTCATTCTCGACAGCTCGTTCGTCGTCTTTCGCCATCGGGCATTCATCTCTCGGTATCCGTCGGTATCAACGGGGATAAAATATACGGTGCAAGATGATTAGGGAGCGCGGGGCGGGAGGGTTGATAAAGCTGAGCGTATTAGTAAGCACCGGGTAATCTGCGCTACCTCGTGCCTCGCCAACGCCGTGTCTTCCTTCGAGGATGCCGCGCGAAGTTTGGCCACATTGACGGAGGTGGGAGGACAAAAATTATGAGAAAAGCGACAAGATAAACCTTGAAGCCGGTTCCGTGGAAAACTTTACGGTTGTAACTCGATAGCTGGACTCGGCGTACATATATTAGTCAAAGTTCAGAAGGTGGTGGCGGACCAGGTGCGCGAGCAAGCGATTATTTGCTATCTAACGAGGTAGGAGGAGTTGGAGAATTGTCGAGGAGTTTCGATACGCCGCGTCGTATCACCCTCGCTGAATTATTAATAATTCACGCAATAAGCTCGGTTGACGAGTAGAAGAGCGTTAATTCGGAGAACTAGTTTGCGAAACTGGGGAGCGCGTGGTTTCTTCAATGTAGTTCACCCGCTCAGCTGACTCGAGGGGTTACATCTAGTTCGCGGTCAGAAAACAGGCGTTTTCGTGAATTTTTTATACGTTTTTTTTTCCATGCAAACGGATGCAAGTGTTCACCTTTTGTTAGTTCATAACACAGGGTATCCTTTCAAGTATCTTTTACAATTTTTTTTTTGGAAAATATTTGTAAACGACGGAGATGGAGTAAATTGCACGGTTCGCTGTGCAAAAAAGGTCCCTCGCGGTGACCACTCCTGCAGGGGAACGAGTCGTTTGAAATGAGAAAAACCAAATGAATTTGGTTTTTGTACCGTATTATCTTGTCTGTAACGGAAGGATTTAGTAGAATAATGATTCTTGGAAAAATAGTCGTCGATCGAAAGTCATCGTCAAAATTTCGGCGAAAAAAAAACACTCTATTTTCCTTGACATAAAAAGGTATGCTTTGGGAAAAATTCCCTCGATTAAAAACTGCCCTTCAATGTAGGGAAAACGTCTGTGAAATTTGAAGCAGATCGGTTCAGTAATTTTTGAGACACTTTGGTCACCGATTCTGAAAGTGTCATTCCAAGAAAAATACGTTCCAAGTTTTACGTCGCGCATTATACGTAGATCGGATGAAATAAATAAAACGCTCGTAACTCCACCAATGTCCAACAGAACGGCTTGAAATTGTCAGATATTAGTTGTGAAAGGTGATATCACAAGAATTCGTCGAAACCGAAAAATCGATTTTGTCCAAAATTTCAACTAGATGTAACTCCACAATTAAGAAGACCCCGTCTACCGGATATCTGCACCGGATCATCCGGATTGTCGACGAGATGGGCAAGGACTTCTTCGCTATCGAGGAAAAAATTAGTGTTCGACCGAAGTTTCGGTTTCGGTTTCGGCAAAAAACATGCTTCGACCGGTGGTTCGGTTTCGGTCAAAAAACTGCCGAAATTTCATAATTGTTGTCTGTTTCTTATTTAACAAGTAAATAAGAGAAGGATGATGACCTATGATCGTAAGTTATAAGTAGCATTTTGCGGCTGGCCGATTGTCATTTGTTAAAATCAAAACTTGTAATAAATCTTTTTTCAACTGTTATAAGTGAAGTTGTTTCATTTTATACCACCTAAAAAAGTGGTTACAAGTGGTTTATTGTTCGTATAGACTTACAAGTGGTTTATTGTTCGTATGTCTAGGCACAACGATCCACTGATATTTTTATTCGTAACATTCAACGATTTGAACATTACTATAAGAGTTTCGGTTTCCGTTTCGGTTTGGGTAAAAAAAAGTTCCGGTCGGACACTAGAGAAAACGTGCTAACATTTCTCAACTGACGCGCCCGTAATTCACGTCGAATGGAATATCAACGTTTTGGCCTCGTTTCAATAGAATAGAGAACTGCCAGCAGTGTTCCAGAACAATTCGACCGTCTGACACTTGTCTCATTCGAATTGGTACAAATTTAACGCGACTCTACTCGCAGAGGCGCGCTTGACATTTCCCCTAGTGTCACGATTCTAACTATACACGTGGACTCCTGATGATGACGTACAGCACCTACGTCACGGAATCGGATGGTAAATGGGAAATTGGCTGAACGAGGGATGGAGAAACGGTCTCAATATCCTCGCCTCGTATTACTGATGTGCTCCCACCAAATGTCACATATTCAGATGTCAGTCGACGTCTTTCTCTTCCATTATCTCTTCGTTGTTTCCTCTCTTTGCGTCCTCGTGACGTGGTTATAATTAATGTTCCCTCGGGAGCGGTATCCTTCCACCGCGCAGAAGTCCTTCGCAGACTGGTACCGACGATCGGCCCAGCGTTGTTTTCCTCTTCACATTTCACTTTTACTTTGCTATAGAGCCGAATCTATCTTCTTACTTGGAGCATGCACAGCCGTCGGGTTTTGCTGGAGCCATTTACCAATGAAACAACGTTTCATTTCGATTTCCCGTAGTCTCGTCGACGTACGTAGTAAAAAAAATGTTCGTCATGGCGTAAAGTGTACACATTTTGGTGTAAAATATTTAACATTTTGGTATGTTGATCCAACTCAATCGTTAGTCCTGAATTGAACGCACAAAAATTTTATTCGATACCGAAGTAACACTTTTTGCATTTTCCTCCAACATTGATTTTAACACAGCGCTGTGTTATTCCATCACTACACAGAGAGTGTGTTGAAATAACACTAATTTCGTGTAAAAAAATGGTTAACACAAGATTTTATGGAAAGTTTGGCGGAACTTGTTTACCGTGTATGTGTTACGCGTAAACCCCGAAATTGTACATACCGCAGATTGCACAGGTATGTGTGGACGACGCCCGGTCTACACACCCATTTTCATGCAGGTCCGAATCACCGGGCTTTGCACAACGGATACTCATGCAAATTTTCAGCGCTCGGTAACTTACGAAAAAACCACAACGAGTCACTACAAAGGAGTGCAACTCCGTTGAAAATTGAGTTGAAGACGTATCGATGGAGACGCATGGTGTGGTGTGGTGTGTAACTCGGTGTGGTTTGGTGTGCTGTGGTGAAGTGTGGTCTGAACTTGAGGTACGGTGCAAAATTTACTGATTTTTGTTCTCTTGTGAATAATTGCTTGGAGCACAAAAGGACATCGTTTACCTAGATAACAGCGCTTTGTATCTTTCAACATTTCGGAAAAAGCATCTTTTGTCAAATTTACCAATGTCCATCGCCGCAAAAACTTGCACATGTGATCAGCTATGGTACCAGCATGTACAGGAGTGGTTTTACGCTGGCGCGATTAAATACGCGATCACTCAAATTCAAGCAACTTTTCTAAACATCCGTACGATTGGTCGTTCCAGGTTTCACGTGTTTTGCAATCGATCAAATCAGGGTATTTTGATAAAGAATCTGTTATTGGTGGACAAGGCTTCACACGCTGTGAAACAAACTATTAGTGCAAGTGTGAAAAAAAGGGAAATTGTGTAACTCTCGCTACCATAATTCACTCAGTTGTTGCAATGAATGACAAAATGAGAGTCCGTAATGTCAATAAATGACTGCTGTCGATAAATAAATGTGAATAAATGTGAATAAATAGCATAATATAAATAATATGAATGATCTGTGTTTTTGATTCCGCTTGAAATTATCGTCGATTTCCGTCGATTGACGTGTAAGAGGTATCTCCATTAGGAAATCAACAAAGCATTGTTCTCTTCTCACTTCACACGGAATTGGCGTACAATCCGCAAATTCCACAATGTGTAGACCACAATCTGCGGAATGTAGAATTTCGGAGTTTACACGTAACATATGCATGACAGTAATCAATCGTTTACTTTACACTCACTTTTTCGATATCTGCATGAAGAAATCTAAATCAAATTCGGTAGAGTTTTCCCTTCTCAGAATATTGCCGTTTCGATTATTTCCCTTCTCCCATCCAGCTCATTTCTTTTTCGCCAAATTATTCCTGCACGTCGAAGTTGTTGCCTCGATCCATCTCTGGCGATCAGACGTGTATTTGTCCGCGACTCGGGTGCCGACTTAGCTTACGTGGGACCATTCTTGTTATCACCATCGAATCGAATTATTCAATTCGTATTTCAAATCGCATAGTTCGAAACATTCGAATATTCGACTAATTCAAACTATTCGGATTATTTAAAAAATGTTAATATTTCCAGGATAATAAAGTCCTTTAGGAAAAAAAACGCAATTTCGTTTCAAACGTCAATTTTGCTACTAAATTTTCGGGTAAGAAAATCAAGTTGCAAAATATTTTTTTTTTTTTGGAGGGGAAAATGTTGTTCTTGATTATTTACGAAATCGTGATTTATCATCTTTGCAGTTAATTTTAATTATTTGCAGTAACTTAGAATTTTTTGTACGATTAAATTAAATTCTTTTATAACCAATCTAAAATTTCGTAGACTTGCTGTAAAGTTACCTACTAGAGCGTCATTCATGCCAAAGTCAGTTAAATAGAACGGAATTTTGATTTTATCCATTTTTTTGCACTCATTAACGGTCGAAAACTCTTTTTAATAAATGAATTTTGTATAGAAGCTTCGTTTTATTGATTTTCATCGGAATTTCAGATTTTTTTTCAAATTGGTTATGTAACGACAAAATCAATTTTTGAAAATATTTGAATTCGATTCGAATTAGCTCCAATTATTAGCGCCGAGTTGGCGATGCGAAGATAAGATCCGCGAACACGCTGCGCAAATCCAACGTGTACCTCGGAGGTAGCATCGTCGACTACGGAAACGGTAATCGATCTCGCGACGTCGAGCAACGGATTGGAAACCTAAGGGCCGATGATTCGTCCCAGCATGGACGCATAACCGGGACACGGCTACTCGAGCTTGCTGACGAGCCATTTTCAGAAGAAGAAGACGAATCAGTGGTCATCCGGATGAGTCGGGAAGTTGGAAATTTGACGAACGAGAATTGAGTTAATTTACACTACGAATAGTAACGAAGATTGTATCCGAAAGATGTGACGCGACTGAGATATTTCTGAAGGATCGAATCACCGAGATTTTCGAGTTGTTCTACGAATAATTCATCCTCGATTCCCATGCCTCTCGGTGTATCGAAGCTTCTCGTACGATTGAAAATGAGAAGGCTACTCGTTTGGACGGCCACGTTCGATTTTATCGCTTCAACGCAAGAGCGTCGGATTTCGCTGAAGCATCATCAACCTTCCGTTCGTGCGTGGAGTACGAAAAAATGTGCAGAATTTCGAAATATTCGGCCTTTGAAATCTTCGAGTATTGGTTTGGAAACGAGCGGGTCGCTCTTCAATTTGCGTGCGGACCGTTTTGCAATTTGTTTTCGTCGACCAATCGAGTTCGAACGTGAAATCTGTTTGGATTCCTTGAGAGGCACTCCAATCATTATTCAAGCGATTTCAAAACGTGATTTTCAGGCCAGAAATCTCCTCCTGCAATAATCTCGAGAAGATCGTGGTCCTCGCGTCCTTCGTTTGCCTTCCTTCCACATCTTGAAACCGAAGGACGATTTTAAGTGATCTCAATGGTCCCGATTGCTGAAAAAATTCCCCTTCACTTCGTCAACTTCGAGGACATCGAGCCTGAAATGACGACTGTCGAATGCAATTACACCGATCGTGGTGCGAAATTCTTCGGAATACTCGAGCAGCTTCAAGTGAAACCTGTCGTTTAAAATTTTCAAAAAGTCGATTTTTCTCTCCAATATCTGGAAAGTAGAATCTATCGAGAATACAGGACGAGCCATCTAACGCGATAATTCCAAATATCTCTGTCGCCTCTGGAGTTACGAAAAACATGTCAGAGGGTAAGTTGCTTGATTCAGAAGGGCCGATACAGTGGTGAAAAATTCATTTTTGTCGAGGTGTTAATTTTTGCGTTCTCAAAGTCATCGATGGTTTTCTGAATGAAACCATGTTGTTTTTTAATCAAGACGTTGTAGCTGATATTCAGACGAATCCAACGATACGTATAATATCATGACCTCAAAATGATCTTTCTCCGAACGACTACGCCGGAAGCTACTCAAAGGTCAAGAGAATCATTCGTCCCGCGTCTTCAAAGATGCGTCGAAGTTGATGGTCATCACTTCGAATATTCGGTACAATAAGTTTTCCGCGCAGAAAGTTACATTTTTCGGATATTATTGTCAATACCAACTTGTCAATTTTCTACTTCGACGCGTGTATTTCGGGGAAAAATCATTTCAAGGTCATGGTATTATAGATGGTTAGATTCGTCTGAATATTAGCTACAACATTTCGATGGAAAAACTTCACGACCCCGTTTGAAAAATTATCGATGATTTTGAGAACGCAAAAACTATGACCTTGAATATTGATATTGACGGTATTCCAGCAATGTGAAGTAAATGTTGATCTGCTTTTATCCTGCAACAGTTATTAAAATGTAGAGATTGCAGTGGTGCAGTGACGTGGATCGAAGAGAATCACGACAATAAAATGGCACCTTTTTTTATACGTCGTTGTGAACATAAAGACTATTTCTCCGAATCATTTAAAGTTTGTATATGTTATTCGAGACACCAGTGGCTATTGCCGGGACTAGAATCTAAATTTTATTTCAAAAACTTCAGTTTTGTTACACTGAAAAAGCCTGATGTAAAAACTCAAATTTCAATAGCGCGTCATACTCTTAATTTTCAATTTTTTTCTGTTATTCAAGTTCCGGACGTAACTGCACTCGTACGAATTAATAATCTTCTTGATAATTATTTTTCAGTAAAATAGAAGCCAAATCTATTTTTTGAAGGCACCTCATTTAGCGCCATTTTTAATACATTTAAACATTTTTTTCGATCCGAAAAAATGTGTTTGTGCGCAATACGAATGTTGGAGTAAAACTCAAAATTTAAAAATGTCGTTATTCATTTTTTTCACCGTAAAAGAAATCCTAAAAATACCTCGAATTTCCGGATGCAACACCACCGGGTCCCCTAAGACTTATGAATTCAACTTGCATCAGCACCAGAGGTGAAGTGAGAAGCTTGCAAAAGATATTTAGAATTCGAGAGTGATTTTTCAAGAATCGATTTCGCGACGACTGCGTTGCTTTACGTGACTCTGCCAACTTTTCCAAAAACTTCTGAACAGCGATCGAATATCTTTGTGAAAAAATCTCGGAGAAACTCGCGAAAGCTCGCTCCAAGGTCTGCTTCATATTTTAGTCGAAGGTAGATACGACTTCGTTCGAGATTCGACGAGTCATCTGTAAATCATCGAGCCCAAATCGAAAAAAGACTCAGCTTTAATTTCACTATCTAATCGCTCGCGTTGAACTTTTTTCTATGGATTGAAAAATTGATACATTTTTGTTCAATAGTTTACAACTTCCTTAGATTTATTTACAAGCTGTCAGTGAACAAAAAATGTATCGAATCGATAACACCCACATTGTAAATTTGCTTATTTCCAATTCGATACAGAAACATTGAAGTTTCATGCCGAGTGGTACTCGTCGTGCGAATGGCGAATACTGTGGAATTTTTAAATTATATGTTTTTTCAAAAATCAATCCTCGTTTCGGTTCGACATATAGGTACGGGGCACTCTTTGCCCAAACACCGAGTTTTTGACTCGACTGTTTCCAATTCCGCTCAATTCTTGGAATAATCTAGTACGTATTAAAAACAACTTGCTCGCCAATTTTCAGCCTCTTATTCCGAATCTCAACTGAGTATACGATTTTTGAAAATTTCGAGCAAACAAATTTCAATTAACGACAAACTAGTAATAAATATCAATATCCATAACAGGTAGGATATTTTTTGCCTTCCAATGTAGTTTCAGATTTTTTTTTTTTTTAATTACATGAAGGATTTATCACTTAGTCATTCATGTTTTAACGATCTTACAGATTACAAGTGACATTTTCAAAAAGTCCCGCTACTTCGATTTTTTCAAAAATCTTCCTATAATTCTATTCCAAATAGGGCAACGTTTGAGCTACAGTTTGAGATACAGATCTGTTCCCTGTCCCTCCTTTCTCTCTGTTAATTGTACTATGCCTATACACTTTTTTATACGTGTGTTTTCAAAATTAGAACACTCCCTTTCCAGCGGCTAGCAACACGCATTTTAGGGTTCCTTAGAGCTCCAGGTGTACGGATCAGTCAACATCATGTAAATGTAACGATAATCGTTATCAAACAAATGGAAACAACATCCGGAAAAGTCGATACTTCAACCTGTTTTTTCTCGATGCCCTAATGACAAAGAATTTTCTTGAATGCCATATTCTTGTTCCTAATTCCAAGAACTATAAAATTGTCTTTTCACTTTAAAAACAAAATGCACAACTGTGATAAAAACGAGGAAAAGAAATTTTTGGTCCGTCGAACCGGGAAATTTTTCCTCCATTTGCTATTACTTCAGCTTCAAAATGCATCTGGATTCATTTTGGTATGTTGCTTCAATCACGGGGAATTTCATTTCGTCACGAATTTTCCTCTTCCTTCCCACAGTGCAGTGTCGGGACTCCAGATATAACTGCACTGCGCTACATGCATGCCTGTAACGCACCATAGCAAGAGTGTCGTGACGGTCGAAGTTTTACACATGGCCAAAGGCCCGGAGTGTATCGCGCGATAAGGGAACTTTGTTCTAATAACAAATAAAAGAAATTCGCGAGGGAAGTAAGCGACGGAACAACAAGTTCGTGATCTATGCGGGGCACCAGCGACGGTTACAGCACAGCCAGGTGCGCGAGGCATTTCAGCAGTAGCGTGAAATCTATTTAGGATGCGGGGAAAAAATATATCGCTGAACTGTCCTGCGGTCGAAAGGTACATCGCTCAACTCTCTCCCTCTCTCTCTCTCTCTCTCTCTCTCTCTCGCTTTTTCACGGACACGCCACGCTCACCACAACCACATCGAGAAATGGTGCGGCGCCAGCATCATCGTCGCGACAGCCACCAGCATTGCTATCATCATTATTACTGCTATTGCCATCAGAATTACCACCCTCTTTCTACAATCCCGATTCAGTTCGATATGACGGGTTCGAGCCGATGTTTATCTGCACGTGTGTACCTTCGACAAAGCTTGCTCTCTCCCCTTCACCGCGAATCAGGTGAATTCAGCGTTTCTCTATGGAAGATGCTTACGCCTCTACGTTGAATCTGCGGCAGTGTAGTCAGCTTACGACTTTTCCACCCCAAAACTGAGGAGGAAAAAGGTGCTCTGGGGTTTTCTTAGACGGAGAAAATATTTGAGGTTTCAAAGAGTTTGGAAAAATCATACCTAATTGCAAACATCGTTCGCTTATGACCGTAGATATTCCAATACATACTTTAATTGTGTAAATATTTTACGATATATACATGACGTCCAGTGGTAGATCGTCTTTAAAATGGGTAAAGTTGAAAAAAAATATTTAGATCTATATTAAAAATATAATCAAAGTCATCAACATCCGCCCGGAAATTAGCTATTTGAATTAAAGAAATAAAAAATAGTTGCATGAATTAAACAAAAAGTTATAAGGTAAAGCCATTGAGAATAAGTGAATAAATAAATAAATAAGTAAATACGAATGGGTAATTTTTCCCATTATGAATTCGGAAATTCGAACGAGTAATTAAAAGTCTTTGGTTAATTTTCATTTCGCTGACAATTTTTTTTTCTGCATCGAAAACTTACGTGCAAAATTTAAATAATAGTAACAAATCTACGTTGCCAACATACTTTGCGTGTTTTCAAATTTTGAGTGCAGCGGGTGTTGAGGAGTGTTTGAAGTTACTTCCAGGGAGAGTACGAATTTCAAGCGTTGGCGACCCTGATCCGCGGATACGGTACTCGTCTACCAAACGCGACCCGCTCGAGTTTCCTGTATCCTCGATCCTCGTATATAGCGGGTACGATCCTCTGGCACGCGTGCAGGTACAAAGTTACGCGCGAGGTCGAAGGTGGGAGAACGACAGGAGTGAGAAGAACGCGGCGTAGAGGTGATCTCGAGAAGGTGGTGAATGGGCCCATTAATTCATCCTGTCACCCCCTTTGCGCCTCGCGCGAGCCTTGGCCTCCTCGTGCGATCCATTCTCGCATGGGCGCGCGTTTGTGTTGGCTACATATTTGCACATCACGCGCGCGATATTGCGACCTCGAGGTAAACTAGACCAGAATGGCAGCGCGGTGAGACAGAATTGCAACCAGGTGAGGTAATAGCGCGTGGCGTTGATCCAAATTCAACTCCTTTCCATTTTTTTTTCTCCAAACACTTTTTCACCAGCGTGGAATAAATAGTACGGAGCTACGTGTGAAATAGCTAATGCCGTAGGATACTCCGGTGATTTTAAACGCGACGTTTCGTCGCGGGATTTTAAGAAAATTTTCTCGCTCGCACCGATTTGTTAGGAAATCGCGATCCATTGTTTACCTCGACTGATAAAATAACGCTTGCTATTTACGCCTCGTGGCGACCATCGGGGAACTTGTATTCACGGAGGGACGATAGAATTTTGTAAAATATGATCGCTTCCGTTTTTAAAGCAGAAAATACGAGACGGTGAAGATTGAAAATTTAGAAGTAGGCCACAAAATAATACTAAAATGATCGTATTATTTTTTAAAATGTTATACATGTAAGCATTACTTTCATGTTAATTGTGCAAGGATTAATTTAGTTAACCGTTTTTAATATCCCCACAACAAGTAGGATATATCCATCTCTCTTTAAGTTTCTCTCGTAAGTCAAAAAAGGGTGCGCGCGCAGCTTGAACGCGGACATTTTCCTTTGCCAAAGATACGTTGTATTTATTTATACCGATACAAGCGTGTTATGCATATACTATGATTCGTACTGGAGTAGGTGATTTGGATAAAGTAAAATATTGTTACAAAAAAAAACGGTAAAATTTCTATTTTTCGTACGTACATGTACTTTTTGCTCTTTGAAAAGCGCTTCGAGCTATAACTGCAGGACTTTGCGGTGACAATGTTCCAACTCGTTTCAAGGCGAGCACACATTTTTGTAGGACGAACTTGGTTAACGAATTTAAACGGATCATTCTCATTCCGACTGTTATCGAAGAATAAAAATTGCGATGCAATAAGTACGGAGCGAATCGAGCCATCAAAACCTGCCATCAACATTTCGACCAAATCGTTTTATTTTTCTAGCAGTGAGGGTGAGAGTGTAGCATTAATCCTCAACCGCTGTCAAAATTCTCTCAAATGATTTATCCGGTTTTTTTCGACACGAGAAACGTGGCAACTTATTTGTACGGAGAGCATTTGTTCAGGCAAACTTTAAGTTCAGAACTCACGACGAGAATGGTCTCAAATCTATTTTCATTCGTCGTACTCTTCGAAACTAAGAAGTTCTAGCTTTTGAGGTTGGTATCCGACGTTCTTGTATTTTCTACCTGCGTTACTTATTTTATCCCAATTGATAAATAACACGGCACCACAAAGCTAATCGACCCAGCAACACGAACCAGACTTGGTGTACCTTATTTCGCAGAGGACGCTGATTTCCAATTCGGTGTCCGTTTCACCCCATCAAGTCACAGTCAAGAGCATCCCAAGGTCACATATAGAGAAGGCTACGGATCTCAAAAAGTCATGGTGAGCGTATTTTGGAGTCAAATGTTGATCATAGCGTTCTCACAGTTTGACCTTGGAATGCCCTTGACCGTGGCTTGATGGGGTGAAACGGACACCGAATTCGAAATCAGCGTCCTCTGGAACTTGGGCTACACCAAGTCTGGTCTTTATTGCTGGGCGCGTTAGATTTGTGGTCCTGTGAATCCAGAATAACAAAATATTCTCTCTTGCTCCATCTGGTGACATTTTTTCTCGATGGTAGTAAAGCTAATGGCGCGAATTTCAAATAACAGCAAGTTTTTTGAACTTTTTGTGCAAGACTCCCGTGATCAATAATAACCTGTCGAACAGGCGTCGACATTTCTTGAATGATGACAAATAAAATAAAAATACCCTGGTTGATCGTTTTCATGTCTCGATTCGAAAAAATCTCTTCGGTTATGCGAATAAGCAAACATGAAACAATCGTTTGGCCAAATGTTCGGTAACACGAGTATTTACGAAAATGGCTTGCATGCTCACGTTGAGGAGTAGGTACCCAGTCGCTCGAAAAATGACAATTTCGAATAATTATTTTTTGGCAGTAATTTAATTTATTTTTGAAAAAAAATATATTCAATTATTATATTATGTTTTAACTTCATTTCACGAAAATTGAAAAAAAAAAATTATTGTCGATCAAATTATCGCCATATCTGTAGACTCTATCCCACAAGCTATGCTTTGTGGTGACCATCATAAAATTTTACTGGATCATCTAAATTCAGTGAAATAAAAAAATCATAGATTTAATAGTTAATCTAGTGTATCCTCTTAAATAAACAAAATAGCGACCTCTGATTCTTTACTCGCGGATTTATTTAATTATAAAACCTATAAATTGCAATAAAAAGAAATCCTTCGATCAGGCACTGAATTAACTATTAAGCTAATGATTTTTTGTAATATTTGTTTAAAAAACTAAATTGAACTACTGCCAAATAAAATTATTCGAAATCGTCCTTTTTTGCGACTCTTTGACTAACCTCAACCTTAGTAATTTTATCTGCCCTTTTATCTAAGCTCCTCGCTGACGAAGCCTTTGTAATGTTGTTCCAATTCAAGTTTTTCCATTGTTCTTTTTACGCATTTTTATGAAGCACACTCGCGTATCTCGGCTCCTTTCGCGGGTCCAGTGGATCCAGTGGACTCTCGATCACGGTCGTCTCGTCGACCCTCTGAAACGTGTTATCTTTAGTGATGCCAGAATTTTTTTGCCTGTCGCAGCGCAAATAGGAACAGGCGGAAGAAAGGGTGCTGGTATTACAACGTGGGAGCAGAATGATCTGCCGACAGGACGCTGAGTGGAGAGCAGAAGATACAGGTCAAGAATAACGATGTCCTGTCCCACGAAAGTAAAGGTGTGTTGACAACGAGAAACAAGCATGCCACGTATCGTTGTTATACACAAGGGTCGTTTTGGCCTGTAGTTTGCGAAAGTTACGCATCCCTCGCGATAGTCAAGTTCGAGGCGAGGCGAAATTTCGAAGATTGGCAAAAATTGGATGAGAAAAGGTGATTTCGCGCCGCATCGCGGCTCTAACGCGGAAATCGAGTTGCCGTACGACGAGCATTGGTGAAAGTGGCGCCGATCCTTTTTCTGAATCAATCTGCAATTTCGTTTCATCCAGTCGCTCTTCAATTTGACGCAGCTACTGCTATTTACCATCGATAAAATTTCGACGCAATCACGAGCGCAAAACGTCGCGAATAAAACCGATTCGAAATTCAGGTACCCAATGAAACGCGTTGCGGCGATGAAATACGAGCGATTTTCGTTTTTTCACCTTTTTTCCCTCTTTTTACTGCTTCGCCGTTCGGAAACTATCCGAAGCGTGGCGTTAATAATTTTTCAGCGAAACGAACGTTTCGATCGAGCTTGATTCGTTGGATTTCTGAAATTAGCGGCATTGCGATTGACGAGTGTGGTTGGGGTGTGATATAAATATTCCATAATCCCTGTGATTTCACCCTTGATGACTTCCAATTTGACACGACTTTGTAATTTATGGGCGATCGATAGACCAGGGAACACGAAGCTTACGCAATCTACGTATCCAGTCCGGGCCAAAACATAACGGCAGATAGGCGTCAGGAGCGAGGACAAAGAGTAGCTGGTAGCGGTGACAAATATCCAGCGAAACGTGAAAGTGATCGAGGGAATTGCGACGGTTTGGACATTCGAAAACATTTTTTCATACCTGCAATGATCGTGAGGTGAAAGTTCTCCTATTTCTCCAAGATTTTCCTCTTGCAACGAAGTTCGTCGATTTCAGTGGCTACATGGCTTTCAAAATGTGAGAAAATGCATTTTTCTTTCATTTTTTTATCCAATAATACAACACGCGCGGCATTCGTGCGCAATCCAGCCACCCATTTTTTTCGATGCCTCTAAAACTTCTGAAACAATTCTATACTTTTACGCGTTGGATGGACACTCTGTGAATTTTTTTGGAGTTACGTGTCTGCTAACACGTTTCATCTGGACACTTTTTTTTCGGGTGAAAAGTTTTCAGGTTACATTGTGTGACAAATAGATGTTTTTCAGTTCAACACGAG
Organism: Arge pagana; assembly: GCA_963969455.1. Classification (NCBI taxonomy): domain Eukaryota; kingdom Metazoa; phylum Arthropoda; class Insecta; order Hymenoptera; family Argidae; genus Arge; species Arge pagana. The sequence continues at coordinate 15,985,065 of OZ018311.1, read as the reverse complement.
AGCGGGAAAAGAGTAAGCTTCGGAGAAAATAAATCGTGACGGATTTTTTTTCAACTTGCCATCAATATCCGAATATTGTTGTTGTACGATAAAAAAAATTGTTTTGAAGTCAAAAAGTGTCAAGGATTTATAAAAAATGTTGAAATCGATGAAAAACTAAAAAAAATTATTGGGATCAACACGTAATACATAATTATATAGAATATAATTTAATCTGAAATTTTTTCTATAAAAAAGTGTCAAATTCCGTCAACATGGCATTCGTAACCTTATTTTATCGCTTAGTTAGACCCTTTAGATCAGATTTTTATTTTAATTATACTTTGTTTATTCAAAGTTGAACTAAAAACCTATGACTTTTGTGCATAAATGTTATTGTTCGACACAAATTGATCAGAATACATCAATTCTTAGAAAATAGCCTAGTAGGCATCCAATCAGTTTTCAGAGACATCGAAAAAAATAGGCGGCTGGATTGAGGAAGAATGCCTCGTGTATCGACGATTCTCCCAAATTTTCGAGTCAATCGGATTAAAATTCTGGGAAGGAGAGCCTGTGGGAATTTCCAAGGTTATTCTATGGTTATACCGGGTGTTTTGGATGTATTTGGCGAAAGCTCATAATGGTAATTATGTAGAACTTAAAAGAATCAACTAGATTGGGCAAGAGGAGCATTTAGAAACAAAAATACAGTGTCAATTACCAAGGAACAGCTGGTAATATGTAAGTAATATCGGGTTTTCTCGAAACACTATTCTTGCAATCGGTGGACATGATTTTTCACAAGATAGTTCATCGTTCTTATTGAAATTCTGCACATTTCTTCAAAGTAGTATTGATTAGTCGTTGAACGAAGAGCTTTTTTCTCTTTCTTTCTTTCGATTAAAACTTATTGTACAAGACTACACGTATCGCGAATTGTACAAAAAAATGTACCATTTGCATACAAGTCTGCCAGAAATTCCAATTGAAACTTTTTTTTAATTCATCGTTCAATCACCAGCCATACTGATCGAATGACAGAAAGTATTTGGTTTTTTGATTTCCTTTTGTCAGGGATCTCAGGGACCCAGGTCCCATCGGCTGCATTTTCAACATTTTGAGTCCAAATTTCTTAAAAATACAGTTGAAAGGTTACTTGACGTATTTGACCTTTCAAATGAAATAGATCACATACAATGTGAAAAAAAGAAGACATGCTTTTTTGGCTTTGGAATGCAAGTAAAACCTTATATATCAACTTTGTATTCGAATTATTCTGATAGAAATCAAGAGCAAATCATTATGCAAACACGTGACTAATTTCAAAATTGTACTCGTTCACGTAGCATGCAACTGCTAACTTGGGATGATTCACTTTCCCGTATCGTTCGAGAAATGTTAGGCTGAGAGTGGTTATTGAATAGCTTAAATAGTTTCAAAGTTATTTCATAAATTGTGAATGAATACCACCTGTATCATGAACATACGCTGAAAAATATTGAAAATATCGATATCTTGAAAATAAGAGCAGCTTGGATTTTGATTCTTTCGAATTTCTACTTTAGAAACGCCCTAGAAAAATATCCCGCAACCAGATTTTGGATCCATTTTAATGGCATAATATCATATTACTTCAGGACTACCGTGCGTTCGACAGGCAAACATATGTTTGTTTTGGCACGAAAAATAGGCGAGTATTCAACGTCCATTATCATTCTTCGCTGGTATGTTTAAAGAATGGGGAAAAAATCACGCGAATAATCTGGTAGCCTATTAACGGGTGTGAAATTTTGCTGTCGGGTCGTCAGCACCAGGCTGGAAATTTCGTCATTTATTTGAAAAATCGAGCTTCCATGAGCTGTAGAAAAATGGTAACGCTTACGAGACGAAATTTGGTACGTAATTCATCATCATATTTGCGGACGCTTTTGTCTGTGGAGCTCGGTCATGTATCAAACAGCCTCCGATCAACCCGACAACCGCAATCGTCGCCAGTAAACAATTACGCGCTGACGAAGATTCGACCTTGAATAATGAGGTATCATTCTAATCGAGGGGATGGACGTAATAACAACCTAACTCGGAGAACGTGAAAAACGGTTGCAGCAAAATGCTCCGAGAGGATTATGACAAAATCAATGACACGTGTAATAAATCTGACCCGAGTGAAATTAATTGAAAATCGTAATGTTTATTGTAAAATAAAGATTTCGAGTTTATACCGTTTTTCCAAAGATTCAGTCTATTTTATGTGGTAGAAAAATGTTACTTGACAAAATTATTACTTGCTCGTGCATAAGTACTTCTTTTTGTTTTGTTTTTTTTTTATCTTTTTTTATTTTTTTTTCGAGCTTTGTATCTTTCTTCAGTTTTTTCCATCATTTTCAGATTCTCTCGAACGTCTTTTTCTTTTATGAGCCTGTTTTTCCAGTTTTTTCGTTATCGTTTTGACGACTGATTGAGTTTTCACGAGTGTTGGACGTAACTTTTTCAAAATGTACTGGTATACCTACCATGATTGGGCATCAGTTGTAACAAATGATCTGTCATGGGTGATGTTACATCTTTTATTTTATTTCTGTTTTAATCAGAGTTTTACCGTTTTTCCACGGATTGTACGTCAACGCGTATGAACTTCCGAAACACCAATTCAAACGACACGAAAGAGCGAGGCAAATGCTGGAGAATGTTTTCCGGCTACGCGATCCGAAGCTCGCGCTCCGCTTTTCGTCGATGATACCATTCATGGCGATGCGAGGTGTCAGCGGCAGGACGAGCGCGAGCAACAAGGATGATGGATGAAAACGGGAACAGAGAGCAAATAAGATCGATAGAAATGCAATCGGCACAGTGGCGAAGGAGAAGAACAGATTGAAGAAATCGAGAGAGAAGTCGAGTTTGGAAATGGATTTGCACGGTGAGCGACCGAGTGACGTAGGTCTGATTCGAGAGCGTCGGATACCTAAGCGCGAAGTGGAAACCCTTCTCGTAACTCATCGCCTGCCAGTACCCGTTGCCAAAACAGTCTCCCCACGGCGACCGGAGTCAAAGTGAACAACGAAACATCAAGACCATCGGGACAGATCCACCTCGGGCAGGAGGAAGATTTTCTTTATAACCCGATGTAACACAAATTTCACCCCACCAGACCCGTTAGAGGTGGAAGCGGAGGAAGATGGATACGGCTATCATGCCTCCCTTATTGAAAGCATCCAGGCGTTGCGTTTCCATTAAAAATCATTACCACGAACGTACATCGCGTGCAAGAGATACCGCCGCTGCCTCCAGATGCGGAGAAAGCTGTATTTTTAATTAATCCCTCGCAAAGATGCGACCATTTTTATCCAAGAAGCCGACGTAAATGAAACGCCAAACTGATTTTCTCGCAGTGCGAGCTATTAAGAATACGATTGTAGGAGTGAATCGCGAAATTTCCAATATTTACAATTATTATGTGTGATACGGAAAACATTTGCTTCTATAACTCGCAAAGGGCTAACTGATACATGGTAAATATAAAACGTGCTCGTATCGATTAGACTGCTGCCACGTGCGTCGAGAACTATTCTCACGATCAGTTTGAAACAGGTTTGACCTTGAAACTCCATTTTCCGAGATAGTTGACGGAATATCTCAATTTCTATCAAACTAATCGGTATGAAATTTTGCACGTATCTTTAATACGTTTTTTTTCAAGGTCTAACGTAGAAAAATTTCAAAACATCGATCGGACAATTGTGATAAGCGAAAATCCTCACAGAAAAGAAGAGAACTGATTTAAACTACCGCTGCTCTGTTATATTTTTTTCTTGTATTCGGTGAAGATTGGAATAACATTCTTCCCGAATGGAGAAACCGTTCTGATATGTGCTTCAGAAATAAACGAGCGCTCTGCAATTACGTGAATCATGAACGACTTGTTTTTCAAGGGACGATGTGGCTTCTCGAATGTTGCTAAATTTCAATTCCTTGCGATAGAAATGCATTCATACGTGTATACAATTCTGGTAGATACGTTAATGAAAGGGTAGTCATAAGAATTGACAGTAAAAATAGTGACAGTTTTGTTCTCAAGGTTAAGAGATAATATCACCTTTGGGCCTCAAAAAATGTACTGTTCTTGGCAATTTTTTGTGGGAAATTGAAATAGGCAGAGAGATTTAGTTTCCGGACTCCAAAAATGATTTTTTTTCTGTCAAAAATGTTCCAAATGCAAGTAGGACTATTTTTTTAACGTCTGCGACAGGACAAATAAATCATGCAAATCTGCAGTTATGCAAAGCAATCAAGTTTGTTTGTATAGTAGATAAGACTGTTTGGGAAAGTACCGAACATTATCCAAAAATGCTAATTTAAAAAAAAAAAATGGCGAAGTTACAAAAACGGTTTTTCATTCGGCCTATAGATAATAATTTAATTATCTTCCATTCGAAGCACGAAAGATGTTAATCAGTTGAAAATTGTTAAAATGACGTGTCCTATCGTCTTGAAAAACGTAGTTTGGATAAAAACGCGTTTCACATATTAGTTACAGATGGAAGTACCGCTAAGCCTGCTCCAATAATATCAAGTTTTCGAGTACTTCTAGCTTCCACCACTTGAAAAAAAACTATTTGACATTATTTTTGAGCCGTTTTAAGAAGAATAAAACTGCTTTCGCAAAAAGTTGAAAGGTGATGTTACCTCGCGAATTCGTCAACGAAAAAGCCTCCAAATTCTTACACGGGATTGAAATACCCTTCTAAGCGAAAAAATTTATTGATATAGACGTTCGATAACATTGGCTGTCTCGTCATGTCAAAAAATATTTGATGAAATACCGAAAATTCTGTCTGACTCCAGAGTCAGTACGTTTCTTGCGTCGGGCGTGCGCGTAATTGTGAATAATGTGAGTCATACGCGACGTTAGTTTGCTAGCGATATTTCGACTGCGGAAGAGTAGCCAACGACATCGATGAGACTATTACTGTTAGACAATGTGGGCAGAAGTCTAAGCAGAACAGCCACGAAGCCTGGATGCTGCTACCCATCTCGAACAAGAGTGACTCTCGCTCCGGGGAAATAGTCGAGTGTAGACGACACAATAGACCTCAGGCGACGCAGGACGCAGATTGTGTAGTCGTTGACAGTGGTCCGTATTCGTGGAGTAAAGCGACTCGAGAGGAACAATGGGCCACGTCGGGAGCAAGACACCGTCTTTGGGTCGGAATCTATTTAGACAGCTTGAAATTAATTGGCAAGAATCTCTCCATCGCGATACTATGTAAATTTCAGGTAAATACATGGTATATATGACTTAACAAATAAATCAATTTAATAATCTAAGTAGGTGATATTGCAAAAGGTGGAAATGAAAAGCTCGATTATAACGCTGTAGAAACGATCGTGAATCGTTTTACGAAAATCAAATTTTCGCAAACGCATCCAGAAATATAACTCCGCGGGCTATGCAGCTTAAACTAAACGTTATCAAATCTTTCCCCCGAATTCCGAAAATAATCGGTCCAAAGAATAAATGTGAAAAAAATCGCGAATAAAGATTTCAGTAATTTTGTGGTCGTTTTGTTGTCGTTGTTGGTCTTTTTTGTGGAATATTTTGAACAAATCCGTCACCGATTTCAACATCGCGATGCGCCGAGTCCTCGATGACCGTATAATACAAGAGGATAACGTCAAAGCGATTGCACCACGCCAATCGATCCGCGGTTCACTTTATTTCAATTAAGTACTGTTCGCACCGTCGACCACTCTGCTCGAAAAGTTTTACAGCTTCGACAATTTTCAAACTAATAGTATGCAACTCGACGTATTTTCAGGGCGAAAAGCATAATTGTTTTTAAAATTATACTCCGATATTCAAGGGATTAAATTTAACAGATTAAATAATTATTTTTTTTGCAGTAGTTTTCTTTTATTTTATGGCGATGATTTGATCTACCATAAATACTATTTTCTAAGTTCTAGTGAAAAATCTGGTTAAAATTTAATACAAAAACTTCGTATCATTTGTTGTAAAAAATAAATTAAACTACTGTCGAATCGATTTTTTTTTCGATTTTAAAAAAATCGTGAAATTCTATTCGAAAATAGATTTTTTTGATGTATCAATATGTGAAAGCAGTCAAATTGTTTGTTTTAACCCTATTGAAATCAACTATTTTTGTCGTGAAATGAGAATAAATCAAAAGTACAACGAAAAAAATGGATTTTTTTCTTCAATAAGAAGTTACCTGAATCTCATCTTCGGTAATATTTCAGAAATGTTGTTTTTTACGTGAATTTTATAATTTTTTTTCAATCGACGGGATCGCATTGGAAGAAAATCCGAATTTGTATCTCCAAACAACCAAAAAGACATTGACATTTTTTCCGCGATAAATATTGCTGATGTTTTTATCAGAAATCACATTGAAAAACCAGACAAATTATTTCTGCGAAAAGTTGGGATAATTTGATTATTGCAGAAGTTATGATTATCTTAAGAATATTTTCTCCAAAATCAATAACTTCGGTATGAATCGAGACAGAGAGATAAAAATTGACACGTATACTTGACAGGGAATGTCTCGGTTATTTTGTTCAACTCTTTGACCACCCCGAGCCCCTTAAATGCAGCTTCGACAGAAAATTCGCCATAAAATAAACGAAACGCCACTCGTTTCTTTCGCGTGTTCAGGAAAAACGAGGTATTTTTATTATTTTTACGTGCGATGATCCGAAAGCTCGTGACAAATTTTCGAATCGTCCGACAATATTTCTTTGTTGGAGGTTTAACGATTAGGTTGTAGTTTGAAATGTTGCAGTGTGGTTGATTAACTTGCGAACTTCTTACAAATGCATCCGTCGACATTTTTTCCGAACTTCGAAGATAATAATTGTGGAGGACGGTGTTACACGAGTCGACGCACGTGGATTCACTTGTTAGCTATGGCAACTCGGTACGTTGCAGATCTTGCGTAGCCTCAGCTCTATCCTGCCGACACTGATATAATATTTCTTTGAAGCACGCCTACCTAAATATGTGCCAACCTTGTTTGAGACGACGACGACGCCGACGACAAAACTTTGCCTTAATACCGTGATAGTTTGCCCGGGAGTTTTCCTAAAATCCGCCTCTGTTTCTTCTCGTTTCGCTCTGAAACGAGCCCACCTCGTCTAATATTATCCCTTTTTCACCGTTCCCAACCGCGTCGAGAGGCACACTCGACAAACACGAAAGGATTTCTATCTGGAGACACAGAATATTTGAGCAAATCTTAATCGCATTAGTAGTCTGCTTACGCAATTTGCATGATGTAGATTTTATGCGATCGTGTCACTCCGCTTCTCTATCTCTTTCTCGGTCGCCCATTTTGCCCCGTTGCCTCGAGAATGTCTCATCAAGGATCAAGGTATACGTGCGAACAGGAAGCTACGAGAGTAGGGGGAATCTCGCAGTTCTGTATAGATTCGCGAGTAAGCGTGTACATATGGGGGGACAGATAAGCCGAGCGACTGGGTGTAATCGAGTGGATTGGCGTCCGTCTGAAATGGGATCTCATTTCTGTAACTAGGACCAGATATCTTAGGAAAGGATGCTCGTTCGGTCGGAAACTATTCGCGTACACGGAGCACAAATCACTCGTAGATTATATGAATATAGATATTCGATCGATCGTCGACACCGCCTCGATGGTCGTGAAGTGCCAAAGACGTATGAGATCGATCGAATCGCACCGCCATTCGAAGCGTAAACCGAGAGAAGAATACGGAATACGATCACAAAAACGGCGCCGTAATCCTACTAATTTATTTTAAATATCGTAACGAGACCTATTTTCTCGCACGATTGTCGCACACTTTGTCAAGACTGCACGGTAAAAAACTTTCCGTCAAATTTCACACAAAAATTTGGGTCACCGACTTTTTTTTTTAGTAATACCGGAAAATTAATGGTATTGCAACAATCTTCGCGTGTCGCGATGAAGTAACACAGCTCTGGGTTGAAAGTCATATAAACCAATGTTGGAGTAACATTTGAAGAGTGTTACTTTAGTATCGAATAACATTTTTGTTCGTTGAGAAACGGACTCATCGAACAACACTAGCGATCGTGTTGAATCAACGCGCTAAAACGTGAAATATTCTACACAGAAATGTTTAGACCTTACACAATGACGGGAAATCTTGTAGCGTGTGATCGGGCAAGATTTGGAGCTCGTTCCACATCGTGACTCGTTTACAATTGAGGGGATGGGGGGAATAACGGTATAACTCGATTTATATCGCCTTTGAGAAACCTGTGAGAAAGTCACCTTTGAGAAAGGTGTGAAACTGAGACGACTTGTAGAAAAACGGTATAACTGTAATTAATAAAAAAATAAAATAAAGATGAATTTTGTCACAACTGACGAGCCAACCATGGTATATGAGTATCTTTGAAAAAGTGACGTTCGAAACTTCTAAAATCTCAACTAAACATGAAAATAGTAATGACAAAACTGAAAAACTCGAAGGCTCGAAGAAAACAAAAAAAGATTAAGAAAAGAGAATCCGATAAATGAAAAGATACAAGTGCTAATATGGGTCATTCCACGCCAAATCGGCTGGTCTGAATAATTTGAATTTTTTATTTGACCTTCACGTTTTGATATTTTTTAATACCCATCAAAAAACTATTGTTGGTAACGTTTGAAATTTTTTTGATTACCGGTTCAAGAGAAACGCTCTTTTTTATTTTTTCCCCAGAACTTCTTCAAAAATAGTCGATATTCAAGTATTTTGGGTTACAATTTCTAGAGAAAAAATTAAAAAAAAAAATTCAGCGTATTTTTATAAGCAATTTTTTAGATTAAAGGTTTAAATTTTGTTTCTCAAATTGTATGTGCACTTCGATTTCTGTGATGATTTTTTATTTCGAACTTCCATTCATTCCACAAATTTTGAAACCACGTTGATAGTAGGCCTATGAAAATTATTATTTGTTTTCTATTCGTGAAGATTTCGAGAATTTTTTTTGCGTTATTAACCATTATCAAAACCACTTTTTGGCATGAACTTCTTTTTTTTTAGTCATTTTGAAATGATTCTTACACATTTCCGTCGTTAAGAAGCGTTAGAAATGAATTATCAGTATCTTAGATTGTTGAACGAAAGTAATAACAAATACTTTTATGTACTCGCTTATTCCTTTGAAACTGTTACATATATTGTAGTTGTTTGAACAAGAATACCCTCGAGCAATAATTGCTCAAGAAAGGAAAGATTGGAAACGTTAATTATTAACGTTCCTCTGTCCGTTGGGATAATCGAATGGAATTGTTGTGTACCGGAGATTGATCTAGTAGTTGTATATCGTAGATCTAATCTTTCCTTCGCCTCAAAGTAATTTTGTTCAAGTGAAAATTTAACAGGAATATTTGGTAAATCGCATCAAATAATTTTGACAAAAAATTCGTATATGAATAAAAAAAGTTGTTATTACTTTCTTTCGATAAACTAAAATACTAATTATTTATTTCAAACACGTGCTAACCATAAAAATGTATGAAAATCAATGCAAAATAACCAAAAAAAAAAAAAGAACTCAATACCCAAAAGTAGTTTTAATAATGGTTAATAGCGAAAATGTATTTTTCAAAATTCTTAAAAATAGAAAAAAAAATACTAATCATCATAGGCTCAATATCTACTTGGTCTCAAAATGTGTAAAATAAACGAAAGTTTGAAATAAAAAGATCATTGCAGAAATCGAAAAGTACGTACAGTTTGAAAGACAAGATTAAGACTTTCAAACTCAAAAATCGCATGTAAAAACACTATGAATAATTTGTTTGTATTTTTTTCTGAAAAGGATGTAACAAAACCAAAATTTCCAAGAACAACATTTGAATTTGGACCATTTTTGAAATAGTTATCAGGGAAAAACCAGGACAGACGCTTATTTTCAAACTCAGATATTTATTAACCAGTGATGAAAAAACTTTCGAACTTTACCCGCAAAAGCCGGTTGATGGGTACAGAAAAAATTCAACAAACGAAGGAAATCAAATATTCAAATTATTCACATTATGCGGTTTGGCGTGGATCGCCCCGTATGCAGTATCACGCCATTTTTGTACGAGCAGGTAATAATTTTGTCGAATAAAGATTCTCAGCGAATGAAACGGAGTCGATCTTTGTAAAAACGGTACGACGATAAATGTTCATTTTTCAATAATGGTGAGGTTTTTCAGTGAATTTCACTCGAGTCAGATTTATTACACGTGAAATTGATTTTCTGGTAATCCTCGCGAAGCGCACCCCGCGTGCCATTTTACCCCGCAGTCGCATTTTGCCCCGGCCTCCCCTTACCACCCGTCCCAACGTTTACCCCCAAAAAAAAAACGTTATTAAGTGTTTCGTACGATCTCTGATCATTGTAATCTCAAAAAATGCGCTGAAATTCTCGATTAAATTTCACAAGCCTAAAGTTTTGCAGCTAATGGCAATTTCGAATATTTATGCGTCTAGAAGTCGCAATTTCACGATCCCGAGCATCCAGGTAATACGATTCGTAACTTAATTTCACGTAACATGGATATGAAGTTGTTATTTTTCACGCGCAACGATCACGACGATCACCTGCCTCGATAGCCCTTTTCGAAAATTGTCCGAATCGCATTCGCGACCGACGTGCTATGGGGTAATGTAAAAATGGAATTGAAAAAAAAGAAAAGATACAAAAAACTAGATGCAACCAAAGTGACAGATGTTGGATTGTCGAGGTGTAAATTGATATTTCCAGAGAGAAACGGGAAGATTAACGTTAACTCACCCTCGGCAAATCGGAGTGCAAGATCCCTTCCTTCGGATGATTAATCGGCACGAATCTGAAAAGATAAAAGAAGAGCGATTAGATTACGGGAATCTGTTTCCTGTTTCCTGTTTCCTGTTTCTGGTTCCCTCGCCGACACTCCAGAGTCGTGTCTCGTCTTTTTTCCACTCAACTGCGAGACAAGCAGTCTCGAGATAAAATTCGGACGAGTCTCTGCTGACCGGTCGCGAGTTACGATCGCAGCAGAATTATAGAGGCCGGGAGAAAAGCGTCGTCGGCCGATCGAGCTGAAAGAAAGTCTCGCTACGCGACAAATGAAGTAAGCGAATCTTACACTTTGGCCTTTGAAAAGAACTTTCATTTATCTCCTCCACCTTTCTTCCTTTGAAGAAGGAACAACTATTCCCTCCAACAATGATTCCCACGGACCGTAAGCGTGAGAGCAGAATCTGAAAGGAATCCTGCTGTACCTCTACAAGCATAAATTGCATCCTGAGCTAACTCAGGACACGGGGCGAACATTTCCCATCTCGATCTCTCTGCGCCACGTTTTTCGCACTTCCATGCCAAAATCACCCGGACTTGGGTCGTTCGTAAATTTTTCAGGCACCTCCGAACGAGTAGAACAAAAAATCATGTAGCAAAGTATACTTTGTTTATTTAGATGGAAAGTCGTAGACGAACCGTTTTACTTGGAATAACGCAGAGAATGCACCATATTATGCTGGGAACTCGACAGCTCGGTCTCAGGTTACTTTGGAAATCTTCCAGGTGTTATTTTTTTATTGTAGCGTGAAGATATGATTTTTTTTATACCGTACTGTGCAGTGCTCCGCGCCACTAACGTCGCACAAGTATTTACAATGGTGGCTATATCAGTATTTTGTTAATATAACACGGATTAAGCATAACCATCGGAATCCCGTTGTTACAACGTGTGCAATGCCGAAGACGAATACCGTATATAGCTTGCCGAAAAATGCGTGAAAGAAACGTCAAAAGAGGCCAAAACAGCTCGGAACAAGATTATCTCTAGATGACGAGCAACTTGCTGAGAAAAGACCCAGATATGGAGCAGGAATCGCCGATTAGCCGTATACCAAGGTAAGCTACGAATATTCAATGTTTTCGATTGCCGAAACCGCGTCAGAACTTTAAACGCGTTTTTCTCGAAGCTACATTTTTCGAGTTTGCGGGAATGATAACTCAACAACGGTTATTCCGATCAACTTGAGATTTATACCACACATTTGTAATACTATTATCTAGGGCGCTACGTCGAATTTTTTCTCTATTGTTAACCGTTTTCCTTATTAATGTTTTTAGGTCGACATTTTTTTTTTTGGAAAAACGAAAAAAAATCCGGGTATTGCCAAAAATCCATTTTTGATTTTTTCGGAAAAATCCTACGTAGTCCCATTTATTTGACCATACTAGAGAACATATTCTCATCGCATTTGTTTCAGATGAACCGTGAGGCCGTTATGATTCCCGCGGAGCAGTAGTCCAGAAAAATACTAATGCGCGCGGAGGCGCGTATCTCCGACGATTATGAATATTCTTGCATTAAAAAAATACGTTTGAAAAGTTGTAATGTTATATCAACAGCGTGTGAAAACAGAAATGAAAAACATGCATTATTTTGAATCGAAAAAAATCATGAAAATCGAGTTTTTTTTCAGCCTTTCAGGGTGGTGTGACCCCTTAACTCTATTTCATCAAAGTTTAAAAAAATATATCCGTCGTGATTCAAATTATCGCCATATTTGTTAGATCCCGTCATGCTTCGCGGTGTTCATCGTAACATTTTACTGATTCGTCTAAGATCAATGAAACAAGGAAAAATCATCAATTTAATAGTTAATATAGTGCCTGATCGAAGGATTTTATTTCAAAGTTACGATTCGCATATTTTATAAGCAATTAACGAGGCATTTTTCATCGGAAATCCGCGATTAGAAAATAGGATCCGCCATTTTGTTTATTAAATAGAAAGCTTCTAACAAAATTTACTAAATTAACTAGTAAATTGACAATTTTTTTTGTTCCGTTGATTTCAGATTAACCAGTAAAATGTTACAATGATCACCGCAAATCACGACGGGGTCCAACAAATATGGCGATAGTTTGATCAACAATGAATCTTTTTTTTCTAATCTTGGCGAAAGAAAGTTCGGACATAACATGATTACTAATAACTTTACACGATTCATTTCATAAAATAAATTAAACAACTGCCAAAAAAAATTATTTGAAACAGCCATTTTATCATTTATCCAACTACCCCTAACTCTTTAAAAGCTGATCGAACATACAGTTCGAGGACTGCTCACGATCGAGTGATATAAATTACCAGACTCGCGTACAGGTACAAAGTATTCTCGTTCGATTGTTTCGAACGCGGGTTGGAACTATTCCACGGAAGTGTGGGGGCGGTGAGCTTGATTGCTTGTATTGTGAGACCTATTGTTTCGATTAAGTGGCAGGGTTACCAGACTGCGAGCGCGATGATCGACTAGCAGCGGAGTGTTGAGTCGACGACGCTTTAAAACCAAGGAGCCATGTACGCTGAGCTTGCGGCAACGACGCAACATTCGGAAGTAATCGAGGTCGCGATTCTATTCTATTGAGAAACACACCTGAATACTCGCGAATAATGGATACTACCCTGAGCGTTCCGCAGATAATATAGCGTTGCGTGATGAAATACGGGGTGGGTGGGTCGCAAGCTCGACGTTCACCCTTGGCTGTGCATAAATTCATAAATTGAAATGATAAGCAGTGGGTGAAACGGGTATAACGTTCGGTCTATCTACGGGAGATAGCCGATTGTACGCGGCGTCGAAGCTTGACGAATGACAGATCCGTTTTCATCGACCGGAATACTAAATCACCAAATACCAATGAGACGAATCCCGACCGCTTGTTTTTACATCTCACGTTTCAGAGAATCGACCACCTTTCATCGCGGTAGAATTGGAAGCGTGTAATGAAATGCCGATTTTCAGCTATTCGACGATCTTTGGAGCGAAAGAAAAATGTCGCCAAGTGACAACACAATCGTGCGAGATCCTCCAAATCTGCGATTATGAAGCGATCTCGCTTCTTTCGTGATCGGTCAGTGCGCGATCCCCGCGAAGGGTGATCGAACAACGAACTAGAGTTTCCCTTTTTAACTGGTTTTTTTTTAGATTACCTAACTATTTCCTTCTTATTTTCAATAATTTCTGCACTACAAAGTTGTGGGCTTCGTTAATGATTGCAATAATAGGATTATTGTGATTTTTTTAAAAAATATTGTAACCTCTAGCGTTAATTCTTCAGGTTTTTCGTTAACGTCTCGTAAACTCCTTGCCACTGGATCAGATAAGACTCAACAATAATGAATTATATATTGGTTAGTCTTCTTTTTAGATGCGATGGTTCGTTGAGGTTAATGTCATCTTTATAGTTAAGGAAAAAAAAATCTTTGAAAAATTTATTGATTTTCGCACCTCTAGCTCAAAATTGATGACATCAAAACTGGCGCGTGGAATTGTTTCCATTTTTGCCTACTGTGCTTCGGTGGATTCGATCAACACGTACGATTAAGTATATCGAATCGAGAGACTCGAGCAATGTAAATAATGTGCCTAGATCAGGGGAAAATCTGCGTGACGGCTACACGAAAAATTGAACGAGTAAAATGATTGTACAACAAATGAAAGAAGCTCGAATTTCGTGAATTATTAACTCGAATTGTAAGCAACGTTCGTCAATTTTCAATCTGTTGCCTCCCTTATAAAACTGACGTTTATCATTCCTTGAAACATTAATAACATAGCGGTGAGTCCTTTAACTCTTTCAGTCACGATTTTTTTCCGACAAGGTTTTTTTTAGGAAATTTAGTGTATAATGATTTTTGATATTGCTGGTTACGAATTCGTTGTTGAAATAGCAAAATCAGCGAGTCCAGCAACCGATATTTATAGCAACTTTCGGAAAAAATTACCATATTTCTATATTTTGACCGGCCATATTGAATTCGCCATTTTAAATTGGAAAACTTGACAGCGGATTCATAATCAGCGACCTCAGAAAATCTCCGTGTACAAATTCTCAGTTAATACTAGCTATTATTTCGTCTTAGCGAGAGTCTATTGCGGAAATTCTGCTTTTTTAATACTAATTTCTTATGAGCAATTATTAATAATTATTTTAATCAGTTATGCAATATTCTAATTTTTTCAAGATGTATTGGATTCTTGGGAGGGCAGGAAACAGAAAATCGCATCGAAATCGATAACAGACTGCTCGTGAACGTTAAAGATTCGATAGCGTCTTCGTATGCTGCGACTGACAATGAAAGGATTGAAGGATATTTTTGAAATTGTCAGCTCGGTTTTGGAGTGAAAGTGTGCGCAGCTACCGCAAAAAAATGCTACTGATCCGCAAATTGGTGAAAAATGTTTTATTGATGTTTGTTTTAAATGTGTTGTTCCGTGGGCGATGTTATTTTTGACGAGACGATGCGATTCTCGAGTGGAATGCGAAAGTTTTCCGAGCGGTATTGGAACGGCGAGTACAAATAACATGCGAGAATTCGCGTTTTTAACTCTTCAGTGGGCTTTTGAGCCGTCACGGTGATATTTTGTCGCGAGCGAAAAAATCAATGAGCAACACGCGTCGAGCTTTCAATGGCGATCCGAAGGAGCGGCTATTTTACATCGGAATATATGCATTAGCTCGTCCATCCTTCTGCCCGGTCGTCGTGACAGCTTCGAATAATAAAAATGTGAAAAAGGTTATACGGGCCCTTGGAAATCCTTGTCACACAAAACGATTGTTGGTAGGTAATAGTGGCGAATAGAGTCGGCCGTCTCGCACCGTATATAAATTCCGGGATATTCGAACGCCGGAAAAGTTATCGTTTCGGGTCACTATATCTGGGGTATTTTCGCGTAAAATTCCCCATCTCGCACTACGATTCCCAAAGTCGCTACGCCGTTATTTTATTAATTATCTGGTAATAGTTTCACTGGGAAAATATCGCGCGGCGATTTTCCGCAACGTGGCAAACGATGCGAATGTGTTACTAAAATTCTTGCATCCCCAACGATAACACGTAATAAAATTTCGCGTAGGTAGGGACCTATTTTATAGCCGAGTCCAAACATCTCGTAATTTCCTCTCCATCGACGTTTCAAAAGATTTCCATCGGAATATACGAAGCAGTCTCGTCGTTACGACGGGAACGACCGCGAAATCTAGCACAAAATTCGCCGCACAGCTCGGGACAAAATTGTCTCGGCGTATCTTCGGGTCATCCGCGCTTATCACGTTCCCGAGGAAGCGGAAGAACGAGCGAACAATCGGATCGGTTACTTCGAATGCGTAATTGAAAGTAATTGGAAGTTAAGAGGGAAACCTGAGCTCTCGCGTACCGAGTTTCCGCGAGTCGACCGGCAATATTCGACCGCATGAACATTATTTACTGCGTATACTCGTTACAAAAATGTTCCGTCATTGCGTAAAGTGTAGACATTTTTACGTAGAATATTTAACATGTGTGTTGTTCGATCAGTCCGTTTTTCAACAGACCAAAGTGTTACCTGATACTGGAGTACACTTTTCAAATGTTACTCTCAAATCAACAAGGAAAATGCGTTGAATTTACGCAATATCTGTGTTCAATATGACGCTGCTCGTCATCGCCTGCGCGGGATAAGGGTAGTTACAGTTGCTGTATCTCATGGAAACCGAAGACTTTGTTCGTATTTTTTCTTTCAGATTACTCTTCAGTTTTTTTTTTGCTGTTGCATTTGATAACTATCGAAGCGTTTGATTTGACTCGAGTAGAAATTATTCTAGCTTCACAGTTGAACGTATTTTCAATCACTTTTGAGGTAAGGTCAATGTGTTGATGTTTGGGACAAATAAGCAACACTTGGTTTGTGCTACTTCCAACGTGGAGCTATGTTATTATATCATTGCATACGGACTGTGTTGGAATAACAATAATTTTGTGTTAAAAAAGTCCTTGACACAAGTTTTGTACTGCGTAGGCTCACTTTTGGGAAACAAAATCTTAAAAAACAGGATTTTGCCGAGTTCAATGAGATCTTTTTATAGTATCTAGCGCAACATTTTTCCTCGTCGCCACGATCGAAAATTCAGATTTCAATGATACGTTTCTTCAGAAATTGATCACGAATCGAGCCGCGAGTGTTAAAAAATATTCACAATTCTTGGAAAACTACAGTTTTTACTCACTCTTGGTAAAATGTGATACGAGGATGTACGAAAAACTCTACTTTCAAAGTTTGCATTCGGATTTTCAACACTTTTCAAAAACTGTGCAAAATAGTACCTAATAAATATTTCGGAATCGGAAATTGAGACGATTCGCGGACAAACGGTATGACTCTGATTAAAACAGAAATAAAATAAAAGATATAAGGCCGCTGATCACAAATCAGGCGTTACAAATGAGACGCAATCAGTGTATACCAGTATCGTCGAAAAATTTCCATCCAAAACTTGGAAAAAATCCATCCATCATCGAGCCGATAATAACAAATCTGAAAACAGGCTCGAAAAACAATTGAAAAACAGACAAAAATTGGAAAAGTTAAAAAAAAAAAAAATATAGTAAATGGTCTACACTGATCTGCAATGAAATTCCTCTTCTACAAAAAAAAAATTTATCAGGAGCATAGAGATTTTAACGTGCCGAATCTACATCTGCTTTCCATTTTTTGCTGTCACGTATACATTTTATGATATGAATTGTTTTTATGATTGAATTCACTGAGTTTTGTTTTTGCATTTACACTACTTTAATCCTTCCAATTAATGTCTATATAAACAAAACCAGTTTGAGCTGATGGCAAAAGACAGAAAAATATCACTTGAAGTTGTCTTCTTGCCAATTCATCTACAATTACAACTTTTTTGTAGATATCGTTGGCATCGTCGATGTTTGATTATAATTTGTAAGCAAAAACAGCGTTTCATAAATAAAAAATACAAAGATTGCATGAAAAATATACGTGTTACATATTTTTTGTTACTATATTATATACAAGAGAAACTCTTATAATCATTGATTAAAATGAAAAGCTGGAAAAAAAATTCTGTAGACCACCGTTATCAGTAATAGTTGTGGTCGGATCGTTGGAAAGCCACATTGTCATCAGGTTTCTTCGTTGTCCACAAATTCCGCTCCTTATTTCGGAAATATTTGATCAGCTAGGCTTCGAGCATCCAAATGAACAATTTTCTTTCGGCCAAAGTGAGGTGGATTCAGAGCTTCGAATACGAGTGATCGATGAAGGCAGATCTGATACGATAGTCGCGTGGACTTTCTTAGTCTAGCAAATCGTCTCCTGTCCGCTTTTAACATATCTCTGTGACCTTCGAGCCTCAGATGTATCAATCACACTGCACTTTATCTTATCGACAGCTATACTTTCTCGATGCACTCAATTCTCGAACCTCTCGGGCTCGATGGAACTTTTATATTCGCGAGTCAATATTCCGGACGACTCGCCGCAGTTATAAGCCTCGAATATTCCGATCTCGTCGCAACCTGTCCCCTCGGTCGATAACCTCGCTACGCGTCGCGCGAAACAAACGGAAAAAATCGAAAATCAATGCCTCGTTTTGCGTTTTATCGCTGCATTTATTCGATGCGCTCGAGAAAACGTTGATACTTCCATGCCACGCGAATTCGTCGTTTCGACTGTCACGTGAGATCCGGAGGCTGGATTTATAGCCAAACTTCGGAGGACCGAACAGCCTCGTAATCCTGGATCCGCGTAATTAAACCCCATCGATTCGAAGCTGTCAGAATCCATGTCGAAATGCTCTTCAGATTAATTACAGAACGGAGCTGCCGCGGGTATACGGAGAAAACTTTCGCCCAGTATTCGATCTCAGGAAGCCCAATTCAATTTTACGACAAAAAAAATTCACTTAGCGAGGACAAATGATATCGATCACTTCTCTCGCGATACAGCAATCGATCACGTGCTGAAATTTTGCGTTTCCGAAAAATTTGATACGAAACAAAATCCCTCCGATCTCACAGTCACGTCACATATATTTCTGCATCGAGAGAAAACTCCTGTAAAATTTACAGGAACGAGTAAAAAAACATTACACAACAAGTTATGTAATATTCGCAGCGAAAATGTTATTTTTAAGGGAAGAAATTTTTCACCGTTACATTAAAACAAATCCATTAAATGTAAATTTTGATCACGCGAAAAAGGCCCCACATTTATTATCGAGTTTATAAATGGTAAATAGTCATTCAAGTTTTTTTCGTAACTATTAATAATAAATGATTAGTTTGACGTAGTTTAATCAATATCTTGACGCTCCGATTATTTTTCACAATATCCCATCAAATATTTGCCTCAACAATTTTGTTCATCGTATGTGTAAATTACATTTCTAAAAACATAAATTTGACAGTTATGCGTTTACAGGACCACATTGTTTTAGTAATATATACTCATCTTATGGATAAAAAAAAAATTTGAAATTTTTTTTGTTCAGATATTTATTTCCCTACAGAAAAGGTCGTTATCAAATTTTCCAACAAAAAGAAGAATCGGAAAAGATTTTTTTTCTCGTACAATGAGTGAAAATTGTAGAAAAAGAATGACAATTTCCCTATCAAAATGCGATTATCTTTGAAGTCAAAATATTTGCGTTATGATTGACAAGGACCTTTTTTGTAGATGATCAAATTTCACAACCAACAATGTACAAAAATAATTAGTCTGTGACACTCAACTGTTGATTTCAAATGGCGAGCCTAAGATATTAATCGAAATATTTGTCGCTGTACACACAGTTGTTATTTAGGCACGATGAATACTGGATGATTGCTTGGAACTATTTCTAACGGTAGTAGATGCATCTACTCGAATCAGAGTTGATTTATGCGATATTTATTGAGACGGTTCGGAAGCGTGAGATAACTACCCAGTGTACGCTGTTAAAGGACATCGATACACAATTATAATAATTCAATTAACACGCGGGTGTTTGGACGAAAAGATCGATATACCTTGTTGCGAAGAGAAAACTAATTTGAGAGTGAAATGCATCTCAGTCAAAGTGTAAATACCTTTCAAGAGACTGGTTCTGTATACGATCTGTAAGGAGGAAGCAAAAAGTTGGCAGACTAACGAGGAATAATTATTATAGATTATTATTATAAACAAAAACAAAACGATAAACGCACATAGTTGGTTCGTTTGGGCAAAGTAACCGATCTATAATTGTGTGACATTTTCACAATTACAAAAAAGTACATTCGAGCTCCATGTACCGACGTTAATCGATGATGGACGATGGACCAATGATGTGTGGGAGGATAAACAGAGAAAGATGAATATTACAAAAGAGAAACGGAAAAAACCAATCTCAATCTAAACACCATCTCAGTCGTCGCAGATTCAAAAGTTGTCAGATCGCATAGGCAAACGCGACTGGACTTGGGGAAGCCGAGCGAAGAGATTTGAAAACTACGGTTACTGTCAATACAACGATCCACGTGTAAGCATTTTTTACAAGCAGCATTCATATCGCATTATAGAAGTATGTCATGTGTACGCTACACGAGGACACGGTGATGAAGAGGCGAGGAACGATACTAGCGTTAGCGCTTATGGTAATAATAGGGGCATGGTTTACTAATATCATGCAAGTCAAAACAGACTGAATTATACGGGAACGAGGCATACCTTCTCTACGTAAATGAAGTACTAATTGCGGGACAGTAATAAGTCTATTTTGGTGGACGGAACCGATGCTACGCGGACGGTTTTGGTCCGCATCATATCAATTACGCGGGTCCCTTCTTCTAATGCATGGTAACGTGCACTTTTTTATGCCGTGAACTATATTTTTATAACAGATTTTAAGGAACGCACTGTCCTCCATCCTGTTTAAGGTGTTGTCGGAACCACGAAGAATCAACATTAACTCGATTAATCATGTTTCTATAGGTACATGCAAATATAAATAAAAATATGCAGATAAAAAAAGTTTCGCGCATTTTAAGTCGCGGAACATAAAAATCAAATTCAACCTGAAGCCTGCAACGGAAATTGCTTGATGCTGTTTTTGAGGCTGACAACTAGAATGGTTCGATCAGCTACCCAACCTTGGACTAATGTTTACGTAACAAAGCTTGGCAAATAGGGAAAGCAGGGGGAACGGCGCTTACCTCTAAAACTGAAACAAAATGGTATATAGTAACCATCTACGTTACCTACAGTGCGGGGGCAGCGGCCTCTAACAAGTAGCGACATGTTTGGTCAGTCAACTCGTGGCATGCGGACGTTAAATGCGTTTTGTTGTTTGCGGCTACGCTAATTTTTGACTCTGTGTTTTTGACGGTAAACCCAGCATTTTAACGCTTATTTAATTGTTAATATACATTTTCTGAGCACGAAACTATTCTATTTTGTGATAACGTAATCAATTTTCCACAATTGTATTTGAAGGTCATACCCCTTAGCCTGAGCGGCGTTACTCAAACTCAGGGATAATGACGCTCGGACCTATTTTTTCTTATAAAGTTTTATTACAAATAATAACGGGAAGACGTATAAGTTTCATATTAAAATTATAATTACTCAACAAGAATCTGTTTTGAAAAATACAGCGTGTATTCCTTAAATGAGCGCCATCGCCCTGCTGCTCCTAACAGCTGCCCCGAGCTCGGACCAATTGTCAATATTGGCATTTTCTGGCCAGCTACGATTTTGAACATCCTCGTAATTCCTTCGCGCATCATTTCGCGAAAGAATATCGTTCGTTTCGAAATCATTCGAGCTTAGTCACGCGCGTTCCGTCAAAACATCGGAATTAAACTGAAAATCCAACGAAACGAAACGGAGGAAAAGTGAGCGGCGTCATCGGTCGTTTGCTACTAACTCGAGGCCGACTCGACCGCCGCTTCTACTACTCGCGACAATCCGAAGTAGTCATCTGTACGGTCGGAGAGACGCGCACACGACGAGGTCCCCCTCCCATTCTCGTACGTGAAACATAACAGCGTCGCGTCGACGAGCTTCGGAGGGTATCGAGGAGCGGCGCGGGGGTCGTCGAAGGGGCGCAAGCTCGAGTCAAGGAGACAAATGTGAGAATTATACGAGGTAATTTGCATCGCGTAGAATTTATGCATTTCAGAGTTCTTATTGAGCGAGGATCGCGGTGCACTTGGTAACGTTTGGAAAATATTGAGACTACAAATCAACGGATTTTCAGTCGAGCCGCGAGGTTGACAGTACTTATCCTTTCGCAAATTACAGATCCGATGCGGTACCAGAGGTCGCGACGAAGTATTTTCATTGAAATCGTCTCTACGTGACGAATAACGCTGATCGTACAGATTTCGAGACCCCTTTGCCGGATTTACGGCGGCAAATGCATACCATAAATTCTTGCAGTTACGCAAGAAGTGATCCTATGCAGAGTATTTCGCCTCGAATTTTATCCCGCTCGATACCGTCCCTATTTTTTGTTCTCCTCGATACCGAAGAGAAACACCATCCATCGACGTTTCTCGTATTTTCCTTTCACCCCCGCCCCCTACCGACGGCGAAACACGTTTTTCAGACGCGTTCCGACATTTTTTATCGTTCCGACGAAACGAAATGTGAAAAAGTAGAATAAAGTATCATATTGAAAAGTCGGTGATATCTTTGTATCGGCGAAACGCTGATGTATCTTTAACACCCGGCGCCGAATCGAAGGAAGATAAAGACAAATCTACACTGTTCGGAGGTTGGAAATCGCAGATGGCGAGTAGCGCCGTTGGAATGCTCCCTTTCCCCATGCAAAGTAGCATTTATCACGTGCCAGACGAGCGATATAAACTTTTTAAAAAAAACTAAAAATATGCACTCACTATCGGAAAAACGATTTAAAATTTAGAACTCAAAAATCACCTAGAAAAATATTTTGAAAAAATTCTTCACATATTTTTTTTAAGCATATAAAGAAAACAAAAATTGGGCAAAAAAATCTAATTTAGTCCATCATAACACAAAAGTATGTACGAGGAACCGAAATTTGATATCTTACGAACGGATGATGAAAAGAATGTCAAAATTGACCAGGAAATTTTTTTCGAAGGGTTCGAAAAAGTATTAACAAATTGAGGTATTCAAAAATGAAAAAATTTCAAACTGTTCGATTTGGCGTGGAACGTCCCATAAATATACGTTGAAAATTCGAAGAAAAAAATCATTTGCCCATTATCAGACCAGGTTTAAAATTTGTTAAGCGAATGTTAGTATTTTATTTTAAATAACGTTGAAAAAATCGATTGGTACGCAAGTTGTTGAAAAAAAGCGATTTGTTGCTGAAAATTAACAATCTTATGATAATTTTTTATGAAGAGTACGTTCAAAAACAAACAATTCAATAAAAAAAGTCCCATTAGGTCTATCTTTCGCAAAGCTATGGACGTTTTAAAAAAAAGTGACGTGATTTTTGAAAAATGAATGTCTCCGAAACGGTTTGACAAAAAAAAAATTGAACAAAATCACGGAGGCGAGTCTCGACTAATAGTAGAGTATAAAGAAAATTTCAAAAAAATCACAGATGCACAGGAAAAATGGTATCCGATTCAGATAATATGCAACGTGAACTTATACTTGATTTTAAAAAAAATAATGAACTCGCGCAAAATTATAATTCACAAATTATAATATTATTAATATTATAATCACACAAACTACATCGTGGATGGAAAATGGATAGAAAATTTCGAATGATTTGCTGCTCGAGTATCAGAATGTTGCATCGAAATTGAAACACTCGAATTGGTGAGCCCAACAGGATGTGTGTGTGTGTGTGTGTGTGTGTGCGGGCGCGCGCGCGTGCGCGCGCGCGTGTGTGTCTATATATATATATATATATTCAGAATTGGCGTACATTGATGTGTAGAGTTGATGAACACGTATTTTGTACGCGCGCGAGTCTCGTCTACCATGGAATTGGCCCAACTCCAAAAGTACTCTTCATCATTGCATAGTATCTATATTCATTCGCAACGAAGACTCATTCGACTGTACCAATTCAAACGCAGGTGAAAAAACTCTGATCAGGGTGATAGGATTGATTTTTATAATTGAACTATTTCGAATACACTGTAAACAGATTCGGGAGTGATTTGTGGAGTGAATGCAGAGTGGATGTTTTTTAAACGATTTAACCCCCCGGGAAACGTTAAAAAAATTACATTCGCGATTGTTTTAAATTTACGTTTCAGAAAAAACTCCATGTTTAGTCCGTGCATGGAGTGTTTTTATTTCCACTCTGGATTCACTCCCGAGTTTTTACAGCGTACTTACATCTGCTCGATCGATAACTCGCATTTGCTGTCGCTGCGACGCGACAATCATCGTAATAATTCCGAGTTTACGTAAAATATCAAGCCAACGAGCGTCTAAAATTGAATTTACGGGACGAAGGAAATGAGACGTGAGAACGGGGACGAAGACTTTTCGGTTATCCAGCGACGATTCGTCGAAACCGTTGCTAGCTGAAGTTGAAAGTCCGGAAGTTATACTTCTAATTGTAAGCAGGGTAAATACCCGGGGAAGCCTTACTAATCTGTAAAACTGTTTCGCCTTGCTGAATATGCCCAGATATTATTCACCGAGGATCTCGAAAGTTTCTTGAGCCAAGAGGATTCGCAATGGGGTTTCGGTAAAATCAAAGTTGCTGATAATGACTCCCGTAGCATGTCTACAAGGTAAACACAGAGTTTGCAGAATCAACGAATTTTCCTCAAAATCGATATTCCAATGAGCGAATCAAGCTGGCCACTTTTCCTACATTCACAGCTGCAGTATACCTATACTACCTCGAAATTTGTCCGAGCTGCTCGTATGTTTTTTTAGACTCGGAAGTGCCGAAATACCGTAACAATCTCCGGGAGGAATCGGGGGGAGCGTGCAGCAGCTAACAAAGAGAACAATTGCGGTTTATTTGCACCCTTCGATGTGTTCTAGTCCGTCGACAAATATTGGACGTGTGATTGCATCGCTGGCATGAGTTGCAACTACAAACAGGGAATCCATTCCGAGGTGTCGTCATAGAAAATGACGATCTCTTCAAATCTTGACGTATATCGATCTGTGTTTAGTGTTTCGGCGTTTACACGGCAATCAAATATCTACGATCCGATTTCGAACGCGTGGGTGTCAGGATGAAATTGACCGCGATTGGGTTGGTGCCGTTGCGATTTGACGATAAATAAACACGAGTACGTGTTTTGAAACGAGCCATGGTTGCAAATAGAAGTCGTCAACCGTTAGATCAGCTTACTTTTATTATATCTTAAACGAGCTCACCGCCACTTTGGCAAAGCTCCCGATGAAAAATTGGTTTTCTGGGGCACAACGACCCCCCTCTATAAAATGACGAGAAAAAAATATATTTTACCATATCTCAACGCATTAATACTCGGGAACAAACTTGCGAGGTTCGAATAATATTTGAATATACGTGCTCGGCGAACTACGACGCAGTGAGCGAAAAACCGAGTATTGCGAGTGCGCGTAATTGGGGAAAAAGAGAAGCGAACGCGCCGATCTCCTGATTTTGGTCAAGCCGATACCCTTTGACCATGGATCGTCCTCTTTGGCTCTGGGGACGCCGAGTGGGGGACAGAGGCATAACCGCAACAACGGGACGGCAAACAATTTCAATCTTGGGGCTTGGATTTCAGCACATTCTGGAGAAAACGGATCGGATAAGAGACTGGCCATATCAACGATTTCGCAATTGGTCCATCCAGCATACCTCCCGCCTCGGGAGAGTCCGCTACGCCGCGTGATCTGCGAGCCCCAGAGCAGAATTGAGCCGGTGCTAGAAAAGATAAGTTTTCCGACTCTTTCGACCATCTTCTCATGATTATCTCATTATTTTTCTTTTGTTTATAATCTTGGCACGATCGCCATCGCGATATCTTTGCTGCGTTACATGAGTGAGATAAATGTTTGGTCTGGGAATGTATCGCGTATATGCATTGACCAAGATAATCACCAGATACTTATACTTAAATTTGATTTCTGTGAATTTAGTGAAACTAGTTTTTTCATAAACGTCATTAAATTACTAGTTGTTTCCGTTCCTTAGATTATTTCCATTCTTATCGCATATGTAGGGTTAGGACGAGTTCTAAATTTTACAAACTGGGCGAGATAGCATCAAACTGACTCTGCCATTCAAAAGCAAATGGAAAAAACTTATACCCGTGTTTTTGTTTGTCATTTGCAATTGTTTAGAATTTTTTTTAAACAAATCACGATAACAATTGCTATTTTGAAAAATTGATTGCGCCACTCGATTCTGCGGGGAAAATGAGACGAAAACCTATACGACACTTTGTTGTCAACATTTAATTTATTGGCGTAAAACGATTATAAACAATCGAATTTCTGAAATATTAAAATTATAGAGGTTTCGGTTATCGTCATCATTTTTTCCGTAGAATCAATTGTTGCAATCGGTTTTTGAAAATAAAAACCTTTGTCCTAATTTGTTTCAACTATTTTTCGTAAACAATTGCGAGTGACAATAGAAAAATCACGGGTATTTTTTTCTATTCGCCTACGAATGACATAGTTAATTTGATGTTATCCAGCCCAGTTTTTCTTGGGCCTTAACGAGTTAATTACTTTGTTTACCTACTTTAATTTTACTCAAAAGAAATATGGTATGTCTCATTTATTTGTTATCTAATTTTTCAGGGTGGGTGAATTATATCAAAGTTATTATATTTTCACGAGGAGGGGAAAAAAATTGTTGGCCAAATTTTTGAGGAGGGTCGTCATCCCCCACCCTTCCCTATAACATTAAAATTTTGGTTTTTTCCTTGATAAAAAAATCGATGTTAATTAGAACCTAGAAATATTAATTTCTATTTTATTCGCTTCCAATCGTCATTAGTTCGACGTATAAATTTGATATCTACTTCAAGTGAATATTTTCACCGAAACTTGTTCTTTTTCGCTTTACTTCGGGAACTACTACATACGTACATTCAAACATTAATCGTTCGTCTCGTTTTACATTTCAATCGCGTAATTTCAACTCGTGTCTTTGTTTCGTGCTCCAGAACCTCCTGGCTAATGAAATTCTTTACATTTTCGCGTTACACCTTCGCGCTACTCTTCACGATACTCGAGACGAGGTAAAAAAAAGGTGTAAGATAGATGCATACTAGAAGTGTCGTTACACTCGGGGCGGGAACAGCGAACGTCGACGACGCTTCCGTCACGGCAAACTTCTCGGTCTACACTTTTTACACTTGTCAGTATGAAAAGTGCAGCAGCTCGAACGAACCTCACGCTACGTCGGAGCGATGCGGAGCTGAAAGGAAGAATCGTAGTGGTCTGTGAGCTACTTTTGTTGAAATATCGATCCTTGGCTATATCAGCATCGCGATACACTTCCATCACCGAGACTCTTTCTTCGCCAACGTTTGCATGAAAAAACGTAGGTACGCGAAAGAAAAGGTCAACGTCGAGCTGTACCGGTCCACGGGCTCGTTATTGCGCGAATCGATGTCAGCCGTCCAATTTCTACAGCCGTAGAAGGCTTGTACCAGTTCTTCGTTCAGAATTACTCCACTTTGTTACCCATGAAGGCAAATAACAAATACATAACATGAGAATAATATATTAATATATTATAATATTAAAAAACATAATATAATATTAAAATAATATATTATAATATTATTATATAATAATATGTTGGCGAAAAATCGGAAATACGAGCCGTTAATATTAATATTTAGAGGTGGCATTTTCTATTTCCCCTTTCTATTTAAATAGCATGGGAAATTTTTTTTTTGAACTTTGAATTTTGTGATTCGACAACTAGTTTCTGTACAAGGATGATCAAGGCATGCTTTGGTAGAAAATTGAACGCTCTAGAAAAAAAAGACTGACTTAAGTTTACCGTAAGTCGACCCCTTCGGAGATATATCTTTGAATAAGTCAATTTTTAAGCGATGGAACTTGTTGCGGACATCTGAGGAAATTTTTCATCACGTACGCTAACCACGCGATATAATTTCTGAAGTTCATAAATACTACAATGAATACTACCTATGAGCTTTCTGTGCAATAAAACTTGACATTTCATGAAACAAGTGAAATATTCCGAATGACAATTGAACGATTGAATATGATTATAATGTGTTTCAATTCATTTTACGCATCCACGAAACGGTTGCATGAATAATTATGGAATTCTATTCGATTTTAGAACCTTGTATGACTGATAAAAAAATTTGGAAGAATACCGAATGGCGGAGATTTTCGGCTTATTCGATCTCAAGAAAGAAAAAAGGAATGAAACAAACGAATCAACGAGTGGAAGAAAATTTTGTAGTAATCCCTCCAAAAGTTACGTACGACATAGAACTGACCATTTCTTCTATGAAAATAGTACAAGGTGAGGTGAAATGATGCCGTAGGTTGAAAAATGGGGTACAAAATGAGAGGTGTCGCGGGAAGTTCCTTTCGCTATGTATTAAGTTACCATCACAGTGAAAAGTAAATTGACAACGTTTGATCTTGATTGGAGGAAAAATGAAAAAATAAAAACAATAACGAGAGTTTGAAAAGAGAGGTTACGACTTACGCGATTCGCAGGACTTGCTAAACACATACGCATATAAGAATACGGCTTACAAATATTTTTGGAACCATTCTGGTTCGTAATTTTCAAAAAATCGAACAAAGCTGAAGAAGGCTAGAGGGGAAAGAAATGAAATTGCGAGGAGACAAAGGCATTTGCATGGTGCAGGTATCACTTGACGAGTTAAGGTAAGATTTTTTCTTAATTTTTCATTCAAAAAAGTTTAAAAGCGTTTTTGTCATAACAACGTTTTTTCGGTCGGCGGCGTTGGTTTCTCCGAAACTATCGAACCGATCCTTATGAAATTTGAACCCTATATTCTACATGCGATTCTATGCATGTTGCATACGGCATGAAAAAAATGATTTCGTATACGAAGAACAAACGACGAACCACCCTTGACATAATTTTCAATGATGAGAATTTAAAAGAAATCGTTCGAGTTTAAAATGACGTTTTTGATTAACAGAAGCAAACCTACCAAAAATGTGGACTCACAAATTTTATGGTAAACTACGGTAAAATATGTTAGTACGAGCTTCAATAATTATTCATGTTTATCTTAAAATTTCGCGTGATTACTCCAGACTACGCTAATTTTTCTATCGAATTTAACAGCGAAATTTAATGAAAATTTCTTCAAGGGTAGTTACGCTCGATTACTTTATCCTGCCCCATTCGCACTTGATAGTCGAGGAAAGTTCAGCAATTATCTAAGAATACTCAGACGTCACCTATCTCGCGTAAAGCTATGAGGACGACTAGTCTGCAAAGTTCGTAACTTCATTTGGCAGCTGCCTGTCTGGTACCTACACGTGAGCCACGAGTTAAGCATCTCTCACGTGATATGCACCCTTCAAAGAGATTCGACACCTCGCTGTGGATTAACGACATCGCGAGAATCTCGCTACGTGGCCAGAAACTATCCGCTCTTCGCATCCGTGCTCTCGCATTGCCGTCCGGAGGAAAGACATTGCCACCAAGGCGAGGGTGAATAAGGTCGCGAATGACAATCTTGTGTGCGGATGCTCGTCAGGAAGCTCGTTACGCGAGTTCCAGCACAATAGTGACATTTGGCGTGTGAGTGCTCCCCATTTATTCTCGTTGTCTCAACCCGAATCCGATAAGCCATCCTTCGTTGATGTTTTAATCGCGAATTTACTTATTTATTTAAGTTTTTTTTTATTTATTACATTACATTTCAAATTCCACGTCAATATTAGCGTGTCTGACAATCACGATAGCTCTGCTACTCTTCTTTCTACTTCACGTTCTTAACCAGGATCATCGAGTTGGGATTCGAATCATTAATCTAATCTTCGGTACACCATTTTTATAATAAACATACATTTTTGTTACACAAAATGTATGATTTTCACTGACGAGGCACTCGGCAAGTTCGTGGTCATGAAAACTTTGGCTTTTGAATGTACAGTTTCGTCATCTTAGCTGGTCTAGATGTTGATTTTCCGATATCTTCAGCTTCAAAATCGTGGATCGACGGGGGACAATACATTTTTCAAGGTAACTAGGAGCTTTCACCAAAAGATTCCAAAATTATGACAATTGAGTCATATTAAATGGTCGATTCACGTGTTTCCTATTTCCTTGAGATTTTCACGACATAGTGGGCTGTTCATTATATTTTGAATGTTGCCAATTGTTCAAATATTCTGACCTCTCGTCTGCCAACTCGTTTCGACGCTGTGCGAATTATACTTACGCAACGATTGAGATTGTTACTTTTTGTTGAATTGTGAACGGTGAAGAATCCTGGATGAGTATCCCTCGTTGGATTTATTCGCGTCACTCGTAATTGAATGCTGATTACCCGTTTATTGACCCAATTTCAAAAGCGAACGCGAATCGTTACGATTTTTATCAGGCTTCGATTCAAAACGTTAAAATAGCCAGGTTGTGAAATTACTGATTTCCACATCGATAAATAGTCCTTGATTCCAGCATTTCAGGACTAATATCATTAATAAACGTTAATTGCTTGATATTTATTAATTTACGATATAAATGTCTATTGAACTTTCACAAATAATTTTATGATCCGGAAGAAAACTAGTCAGCACGTTTATCACATGAAGGGATTACGAGTAGTCAGAGAGTTGACAAAAATAACTATTGTAAATAACTTTTTTGCACCTGTTCAATTTATTTTGTAAAACAAATGAGACAACATTATTATTTTATATTGTGACTTTATTTCCCCAAAAATTAAACGAACAAAAAATTTATTGCAAATCAAATTATCGCCATATTCGTTGGAACCCTTCACACTACGCGGTGACGATCCTAACAACTTACTGGTTCATCCAAAATCCATAAATAAGAAAAATCAGCAGTTTAATAGTTAATCTAGTGCCTGCTCGGAGGATTTCTTAAAATTAAGATTCATATGTTTTACAGGCAACGAGCCGACTCGCGCCCACTTCGCTGGGTGTCAAACATTTATACTTGCGATGAAATTATGTTGCGTGGTTCTTAGTACGGAGTGTGCAGGTTTTATTTTATATTTATTTCATTTCTCATTGGCTGCTCCCTCTCCCTCTCTCTCCCTTTCCCTCTCCCTCTTCCTACCCTCTTTCTCTCCCTCTCCCTACCCTCTTCCTCTCCCTCCCTCTCCCTCGCCATACACAATAGAGTTTTTTTTTGTTATTTTAAAAGATAGATATGTAGTGCCGCTGACGTTTGTACAGAACTATCGGAGAAAAATATTTTTGTTGGACATTATATTCACCCATATTAAATCGTTTAGTCAGCGCACACCGATAAATCAACGCAGCAGCCAGTTTTTCTCGCAATTGATTGACGAATATTGTTATTTCAGATTTAAAAATATGATTAATCACAATTAAATATAGCCTATGTCACTCAGGAATAATGTAGATTTCCACTCATGAAAGAATTTTCAAAATCGGATCAGTAGTACCGGAGATTACCCCGAACATCCAAACTCACGAACTTTACCTGTTTATAATATCGGTATAGATTAGCTAGGGCGGTTTTCCTTGAAAATCCGTAAGTAAACGATCAGACCCCACCATTTTCCTTATTAAAAAAAACGAAGCTTCGATCGGGCACTAAATTAACTATTGACTTATGATTTTTTTATCCCATTGATTTTAGAGGATCCAGTAAAATGTTACGAAGGTCACCGCGAAGCATGACGGGGTCCAACAAATATCGCGATAATTTGATCGACAACGAATTGTTTTTTGTGAAAATTCGGTGAAATAAAGTTAAAACATTGTAAAATAACTTTATATAATTTGTTTTATAAAATGAATTAAATTACTGCCAAAAAAAATTATTTGAAATAGTCATTTTTTTAAGCCTGTGAATATCGACTGCCCGGCGAGCAGACTGTACTTGGACTACTGATACTCGTAACCAGAATTTCACTAATTTCACTCGTTCCTTCCACGCATCTCGATCTCGCCGAATCACGTACCTATGTATTTTTATGCATTTGTTGGAGGCTCCAAAAATGAGTTTTCCCGCGACGATCCGTCATAGTAGGCGGGAGCAGACGTCTTTTGGATGGGAACTCGGTAGCGGCAATTCGCAACGTCAACTCGGAAAATTTGAGGGTTCTGTTGGAAAATTAGAAATTCCTTCGGCACCACGTCGCGTGGTATGTACTAAATACGTGACTGCCAGCTTTGCGCGAGGCCTCGCAGGGCTCAGTCGACGTTCCAAGGCTCGAATACCGCAAGAGAGATAGCGCTGCGAGCCGAGGGTGGGGTATGTTAATAAGACGTTCCATAATCAATTTCAACAACTACTTTCGAGTGGTAAGAAGTTTGTTCCGATGGTTGTTCGTCATCGGCGGAGGAGCAGGATAGAACTCGTACTCCCGTATTATAACCAATCCTTATGAATTCACGACGCGGATACCTTTGCGACCCGTTTGCTTGCACCCTGCTATGCTCGGAGAAGAGACGAGTGAAATGTAAAAGCAGCTAACTTCCAAGATGCTACTGGTCGGGGGTCCAGGCTTAATGAAATCTCGCCAACGGATTGGCGCGAACACTGAGCTCGGTAATTTCATCCGGAGTTTTGTAATTTGACGCACGGGGCCTGAGAACTCGACGGGTGGCGGTCGCCCCATCGCCGCCGCCGCCGTCGCCGTCGCCTACGTAGGTACCGATTGCGCTCAGGCTCAGACAGAGACTGTTCTCCGGGTGAATGAAACGCTTGTTTCGCAGAGGCAATAAGCTGAGAGATTACTCCAGACCCCGATCCTCGCTGCGCCTAATCCTCGACCCCTTTTTATCCGGCGTCCCTCGCTGTCCTTCGACTGACATGTTAATAATACGACCTTCTCGTACCAGATCATTCGCGAATACCTCTCCTCTGACGCGTTAAGATCTCGAGAACCACGCAGGCGTCACAAATTCCATTTGCGATTGCCCCGACATTTTCTCCCTTCGACGCCAACTTCCCTCGCGAGTAGTAGATAGGAATTTGTCGGGATTTATCATTACGGATGACGCCCCTCGTTTCCATTCTCGAAATTGCACAACCGTACTCATTTTATTCCTACGACGAAAAGAAATTGAATTTTTATTCCTTTAGCCCGCTCTCTTTCTCTCCCTTTCTCTATCTCTCTCTCTCTCTCTCTCTCTCTCTACATATATATACATACATACATATTTATGTGTACATATGATATATACATATATATAATAAATAAATAAATTTATACATATGAATAAATTTATTCGCATTTGTATGTAAATGTGAAATTCACGCGTAGATCGAGTTCCATGATATTTTTCGTGATACAATTGCTACAAAATTTATCACCCCAATGTCACCAAATCGATTAATTTCGCTGTAGGCTGAATAAGATCTATTCGCTCGCAAACATTCATACATTTCAGAACGATTTCCTTTCTTTATTATCTCCTCAACACCTTCTGAAGAGACATCTCGATCTGAATCGTCGGTTATTTCCTGATTTTATGGTCCTCGGACTGGAATAGCACGCGGGGAACTCACTCGTGAATCAGACGATGGTGCAGTAATGCTGATTATATTACCTTTCCACTCGTCTGTCGCTTCAACGATTACTTCTATCACAGTTTTTGACAATTGCATGCGCTGGTATAATATCTCGAAGGGACCTGGTGGTATAAAATTTTCAAAAAATCTATCTTTTATTTTTTTCTGATCATTCGAAAGTATAGTCTCTCGAGAATATACTGGTCAATTTGATGCAATTTTTTACCTGCAACTGTAATTGAAATGTAACGATTTTTTCAATTTATTTTAGTTCCGGCCATAATTGCAGAATTGATTAATAATTTTGTCGACTTTTATTTTTCACATAAATAAAAGAGTCAAAATCCATCGCATCGCCCAGGTTCAATTCAGCGCTGCGTTCAACATATTTAAAAAAAACTTTCAATTTGAAAAAAAATGTCTTTCCATGCGGTAGTAATATGCCTGAAAAGTTTAAATATCGTTGTTCGTTATTTGAACCATGAAAAAATTCGAAAAATACGTTAAATTCTTGCACGCTAGATTACCGGGTCTACAACATCCTATCCCAATCACGACGACAACATCAGTCACCGTATTTCAGTATACGCAAAAAAAATTCTTGGCTATTCGAAACGAATCAATCAAACGCAGTCAGTTTCGTTCGATCCTTTGTTTCCCAGAAATTCACAAAACGATCAAATACTCGAATGACCTTGAAAAGCCTGGAATGTTGGTGACATATGCGTACAGATAATGATTGACTCTACGCATTATTCTCGGCGAGTCGAGTTTTCTGTGACACCGATACGAACTAACCCGATCTGTAGGATGGTTTGAGCCATAAACGCACAAATTTCATAAGTCTACGTTCCGTTGCGAGCGAGAAATATCGTCTCATGTGAGCTTTCGCAGGCTTCTATTGTACTGAACAGTCCTTTTATCCACCATGCAGCAACGTTTCTGTGAACCATTAACGCTCGCATTTACGTGAGTCGAAACTCGCCTACTTTTGTCAACGGAAGACGGAAGAAGACAGTGAATTAGCGCGCAAATGCCTACTTTCATCAGGTTGAATATCAAACAATCCGTCTTCTTGAAATATCGATGGTTTTTCTCTTGCGTTAATCAGAACGGGTCTTTGCCTCGAAACTTTTTGCTTCTCTCGCGATTTCAGGACGAGAAAAAAACGCTTCTGTCATTTGTCACCCCACGCTCTCTGTCCCATTTTCGGGCTATCATTTTACGGAAGAGATTTCTCAGGCAGATTTCAACTCCCGGAAATCTTGGATCATCGGCGCTACTTGTAGAGTGAAATTGAAGAAAATCCAAGTCTCGAATAAATTTCAACTGTTTTTTCTTTAAATGCCGTACGTGTCTAACAAACAAAAACACAAATCTAATAATTTTTTCCTCGACTTTGCCACTTTCATTTTTACCTCTGATGGCAAACTCGATGACACGCTCGATGGATCGCTAATCCGTCGGAAATGAACGATTTCATTAGTAAATGATGTAACAGGTGCGGAAATTAGAGTATTCTGATCAGAATAAGTCGCGTCGCATTTATGCAGGTTTCACAACCGCATGAATGAGGATGTCATATAAACTTGGGCGTATGCGCCAACTTCGATCCAATTACAGTCCTGCACCTCGGCGCTCTTGTCGCCAATGCTATATATTTCTCGCCACAATCGCTGAGGAAGTTCGATTTTCATGGCTTCAAAAGGCCCTTTCGTTAGGGTAACAAATCAAGAAACTGTCGAAATGTAGTTGAAGTTTCTTAAATTAAAGTTCGGTCTAAAATTATATATAGACCGTTCCATGCCAAATCGGACGGTTTGAATAATTTATATTTTTGATATCCTTCATTTTCTGATATTTTCGAGCACCCATCCAAAAATCTTTCCGGTGAGGTTTGAAAATTGTTCGATCACCGATTTAAAAGACGGGTAAATATTTCTAATCAGGGCTGCGGTTCAAAACAGGTCCAATTTTTCTTGTAGCATTCCTCATAATTGAAAAATGATATCCCATGTAATATTATGTTGGAGGACAACCTCTAATGCCAAAAAAATTTTTTTTTCGGAATCGCCAAACGAGCAAAGCACTATTACACGCTCAATATTCAGAGTACAATCCGAAAAACTGAAAAAGAGCGTCTCTCGAACCGGTGATCAAACAAATTTCAAACTTGACGAGAAAGAGTTTTCGCATGGATACTTGCAAACATCAAAAAATTATGGAAATTGAAAATTCAAATTATTCAAACCGTCCGATTTGGCGCGGAATACCGCATATAATGATGTATAATTATACAACTATGTATATATATATATATATATATATATATATAAATCACGCATTATTATATCGAGCGGATTTTTTTACACCTAATTATAAATAATCTTTTTTCTCGGGCTGTTATTTTTTCGACTACATCGTAAGTGGCTGTCCGATTCGACCTTAAACTTTGGCCTCAAGCCGAACGTTACGGTTAGATTCCAATTCAGGGGATGAAAAAAATCACTGCGTAGTAATATACCTCAGTTTTCGGCAAAATAATGCAAACTTTTCGCACTCTTGTGAAAATGGAGAGTGAAATATGGAAGGCAACACCGAATTCGGTAGTTTCCGCTTGCTGGTTACCGAAATTGTCGAAGAAAGATATTTACCGGACGTGGGTCTCGTTTCTACCCCGATCTTTTATGGCCGCCTAGTTGTTTTCACTGCGTGGCAAGATCAGTCCGGTCTGATCGGATCGGAGAGTGATAAGATCGATCGGAAATCGGGAAGTCAAAGTATCCGAATTTGTTATTCATGGTTACGATCGTCTGCGAAGAGATCGCGAGGTTGAAAGAGATCGTATATTGCCTGTTACGGCGTATATGAAGTCGAACGTACCTGATTCGTATTTAAATTAGACACAACGTCGCGGAGACCAACGGATGTTGACGTTCGTATCTGTTTTTCCTTTCCCCTTGGAAATGGGTTCAGGCACAAATGTCGCGTATGTGATATGCGATATTCCAAACAAGATAGGAAATCTCCACCATTCGTCTCGGCAGCGTATCGAGTATATCAATGGTCTCGACATTTTCCATTAATACACACTTCTGCGATGTAAGAGGTTTTTTTTCTATACTGACACGTGAAACATACAGATTTTGACTTGCTTATTCCAAATATAAACTCCATTTCAACATACCACGTCACCATTTTATTGTTTTTCACTTTTACAAGTACGTGCCGTGTCTAACATATTTAATATGAAAATGACACTAAAATAATCGGATCATTTTTCAATATTTTATACATTCAAGCATTACCATCATAATAACTGTGCAAGGTTATTTAATTCTCTTTGATATCCCTAGCAAAATTCGGATATATCCATCTCTCTCTAATCTAATTGTAAGTCAAAAAAAGAATGCGCTCGCTGCTAGACCGCGGACAGTTTCGTGTGTCAAAAATACGTATGATTCCTTTATATCGACGCGGACACGTTATTCTATTTTCATTTTCATAGAATAATTTTTAAAAAATTGATATGTGTGTGACATCATTTCAGTAATCACAGATTTTTTATTCGGATATACCGTCATCTGTATCCACTGAATGTGACTTCGTGTGTTACTTCCGTATATAGTCATAGATTACGTCCAGGAGAGCTCGAGGGAAAAAAATTATACATAATTATGAATAAAAAGATTGGTCTGATATAATTATGCATAATTTATATATTATTTATGCGAAATTATTTATAATTCTATATAACTATATACAATTCTTGTGCTATTTTATGCACAATTCTATATAATTACAAACAAATTATATATAAATTATATATAATTATAACGAACTTATAATGTTATTGCAAACATTAACATTCCAGTAAAACATCTTTATAAAAACATTATTTCCCAGGCACGTGTTATTATTTGAAAAGCGACGAAGGACACAAGTTCTGGAGAACCGTCTAGATTTCGTTTCAGGAACGGTTATTATGAAAATAAATGTACGAAGAAGAACAAGGAAAAGAAAAACAAGAAAATAAAATACTTTGAAGCATCAAACGAACCGTAACTCCTCTCGGTATTACGTATCCATGTGGGTATCCACGCTGCACGTACAGGTGACTCGCGGCGCTGTACGATAAAATTCTTCGGACTGTGGCTTACATACGATTCTGCTAAAAGCTCGACCAACGCATGAATCCCTCAACCTACACGCGGAGCCTAACCCAACTTCAGTCTCTGAACTCGGCTCGGCTGACCTGATTCCCGAGTCAAGGGAGCTAAAAAGTCAAAGAGAATTTATGCGTAGTTTTCTTGAGAGATATAAAAATATAGCCTCCGCAACATTCGTAGTTCTTACCTACGTACGCTGCATGATCATTCGACTGAGCAGTAAGATCGAGGATTTCAAATTTTAATCTGCTTTACCGACCTCGTATATTTTGCGTATTGCAGTGTTCATTATCGGAGATACAAAGGTAGAGAGGATTTTACGAATGCCTCGAATGTAAATTACTCTGCTACGAAAAACACGGTTCGCTATTGCATAATGATTACAGCTGACAAGACTCAACTGCGTACTGAAATAAAACCGCGAGGACCGTTTGTTTCCGCAATGTTTATCATCAACTGCTTCTGAACTTTGTCTGCGTTGCATATAAATGCGCGTCTAAGAATGTAACTAAAAACGAATTTTCACCAACTCCGATCTACCAATCTGACGATCAGACCTTCCGTTCTGAATATTTTCAAATTAACACAACATTTTCGAGCGTGAGCTTCGTTTTGAGGTGGTTCTTCCGACAATCGACTGACTTACGAGAGTTTCTAAAATTTTATACATTATTTAAAAAGTAAACTAGTTCGTGCGTACGGAATTTCAGGGTGAGCTACCCGATAAATCAGAGAAATAAATGATGGTGAAACTTGATGAAAAAGAACTTTTTAACAAGGGAGCTACGGCCGATTTGTCATTGCCAAAATTGTAATCGAATGTTTCTCATCTTGAACGAGTTACGATTTACTCAAAAACTACGTATCCGTAATTTGAAATATCAGGATTCTATAGGTATCAAACAAAACCAGAATATCGAAAATCCTGAAGAAATATTCCACGATAAAGTAACGAAAACGTACAGCGAATACCAAGTACAATATTATTCCTAACGCATTTATAGTTCATATTCGTTTTGATCTAGTGCTAATCAATTTTACATTGCGTACTTACATTTTACATTTAGCTTTGATACTTATAGATTCGGAACTGTTATCGTTTATTTCCATTGCTCTTGTAAGAGATTTAAGTTTTACGGTCGTACCAACATAATCGAGGGGTTGGGGGGCGGAATAGCGCGATAACTCGATTTATAACGCTTTTTCGGTTGATGTCAGAATATGAATCAGCAGCTTCCGGCAAATGATATACGTTGCAGCTGCATATACAAATTGCAGCTGTGAAATTGAGACGATCCGCGGAAAATCGGTATACCTCTAACATAAAGTAAAAATAAAATAAAAAAATGTAAGGTCACAGATCATTTCTTACAACTGACGCGCACTCATGGTATACCAAAACCTTAAAAAAAGTCACACCCAAAACTTCTAAAAACTCATCCAATCATGAATACGATAAAGACAAAACTGAAAAACCGAGTCTAAGAATGATAAGAAGGTCGAAAAAATCGGGAAAAACTGATAAACAAGCTCGAAAGAGACAAAAAACTTCGAAAAAATCAGAACAAGATGTAAAAAGTTACACCGCTCATCCCCTCAATTGCATGGGAAAGGAAGGTGGTGAGCGTCAAGTTTGTGAAGTGATTTCCAATAACGTCACAAGCGGCTAAACTTTCCAAAATTCTGACGTTAACGAGGAACTTCAGGGTCATCAACAGGCTCCTGCGTCCGATAACCTGAGGAAATAGTCCATATACGATCGCGCAGGTGATAATAAAACAAAGGCGGTTCTCCATATTCGATTAATTTATCGTATCCGTATAAATTCAGGGCGTCCGATTTTAATGTCTCCACCCTAAAAAGAGGCAGTACGAGTGTTTCAGAGAAAAGGACCCCTCGAGTGTCGTTTTGGGTGAGCAAAACTTTTAGAATTACGTTCGTAAGAAAGTTTGAGGTGGTATTGATGGAAAAATTGTTTGGGCTGCTGAGCTGTCGAGGTATGTAAAACGTAAATGCTATTACATACCTGAATGTAAAATTTTCCGCTTTTCTCATTTCCGGTGTAAAAAATAAGTGGTTCCACTCGAGAAAATAAAGTTGAACCCCTGTGACCCCGGGATCACGTTTGCGATCACCATTGCGTGACCCCCTTAAAGTCCTAAAACTTGTGTCCGAAACACTTTTTCTGTGACCAGTTCTACTAGGTACCTCTTTTCGGAGTGGGGACATCAAAATGGGACATCTCGTATACGTCACGCGGATAAATGTAAACGAATCGGACTACGTGCATACGTGCGAATCGCTCGATACGCGGACAACGAATACAGCTGCAACGAATCGATGAACGAATAATCGAGCGACCAGCTGATTCCACGAGTGGTAGGTGTATAAAATTGTAGCGAACGTGCTCTGGTGACCCGATGAATCCTCGAGTCCATGACTCCGTACGCCGACGCATATTTATCTTCGTTTCGCACAGCTAACCTAATTACATTGATCCTCGTTTGTTTCTCCGCGTTTTTATCTTCGTTTCTTCGGGAGACTCGCAAGTTCGACCAGTACGCAGAGCGAAGGGATATTTTGGCGAGATGCAACCGGTCTGTAATTCGGTGGTGGATGGTACATCTACGCGCGTAGACTAGCCGACGGAATAAATCATCCACCCCGCGAAAACCTGCTCCTCTGAGACTCGGTTCCTTGGCAAATAAATGATTCTAGTACTTCTCTCTTTCTCTCTCTCTCTCTCTCTCTCTCTCTCTCTCTGTCTTCCTCTCGCGTATGGAGGACAGCCAGAAGGGCACAGAATTTGCGCGTGGCCAAAAGACGGACGCCGCGCTGTCCGCGTGAGCTGTGGCTTGTGGCGGCTCGAATGCATGTGAAACGTAGGTATTCCAAGGAAAATTTACAATCCCAACCCTCCATTCCTACTACCGTAGACTATCGCCATTTTTCCGACCCATGGAAATTATCATGAACTCCCGCGCACGCCGTGAATAATCCACTGGCGGGGGATACGTTTCCGGATATTTTCCAATAATTCCTCGCTCTTCCAATGCGATCTTGTTCCCAGACGTCGATGAAAATCGTTGCGCTGACACGAAACTGATACTTTTCACACTTGAAAATCGAGCGGACAGATGTTGCGCTAACAAAAAGTACCTATTCGTTTATAGCATCCGCATTACAAACTTGTTTGTGGTAAAAGAATAATAAGAATATCGTCACAGATATCGAAATATGAGAAGAAATAACGTCGATAAAGGAGATTGGAGAACAACGAAGAGCGTTGTACAACGCGTAAAGAGAAACTTAGACGTCGTATTCTTCGATGAGTTGATTCACAGATAAGTCTACGATGTATCGACTAGTCGTACAATACCAAACGAGGTCTATGCAGGATAAGCAAGTCATTTTCGACGTACCCATAATGATATCGCAGATTCGATCTAGCCACGTGAATTTTAATCCATGTATATTCGTTTAAAGAGGCTCCACCGGCTACGCCCTGAGTCAAACGCGAGCAAAAAGTAAACTTGTATAGTAAAACACGTATTCGTGCTGAAAGATCTCGTGACTATTTTTAAAGTAAGATTACTGCGGACAACCGTAATTTTGAATCATAATGTATTACTTATTGAGATAAATTATTACTAGAAACTTTTGGATTGTACTGCATGATGTATAGTTGGAACAAAATACATTCAAAAGTTACGATTTCAGTTAATTACCTGGTGGTGAAGACAATTTTCCACCTCAGCGATTTTGAGCCTATTATATCTGCTAATATTTCTTAGCAGCCCTACTCGACTCCACGCATCCATTTAATGCGATTGACGAGACCTACGCAAGACGTGGCCAGGTGGCTATTTTTTAACAGCAAAAACTGCACGTGCGAGAAAAGTTGGCACTCTGCAAAATCGACTTAGAAGCTTGTAATTTGATTCGGTAAGATCCGGGAAATCAGATCACGATTGTCACGTTCGATTCTCGATGGATTTATGATCGGTGCGCCTCGCCTGGGTCTTTCGCGAAGTCGTCGTGCAGCCCGGAAATGCGATTACGCGAAGAGAGCTTGTCCTGGAAGCCCGCGATGCATTGCAGGAATAAACGGATTTGCTTATCTCCATTTCCGACTCGCAGCCACGCTCGATGATTCGAGACGACGCGGGAAATAAATAGTAACAAAAAGAAAAACAACCCACTATTTGCTGCGAGGAAAAACGAATGAATTTCGCTAAGCTGGTGTCAAATTATCGAAGAATTCCCGTCTCTGTCTCAATCTCGGCCTCCGACTGTGTCGAATTCCGTAGTCCTCTGAAATCTATATAATCATTCGCGTTCCGTCCGACAAATTAATCTCTCTCGTCTCTTGCTGCCTCGTTGAAAACTCGTGGAAATTGAATACTCCTGAGCAATTTTCGTGACGGATGTCCGACGCGGTTCTCGCATGGTAACAGCGCGCCGACACTCGTAACCG
The DNA here is from genome assembly GCA_963969455.1 of Arge pagana. Taxonomy (NCBI): domain Eukaryota; kingdom Metazoa; phylum Arthropoda; class Insecta; order Hymenoptera; family Argidae; genus Arge; species Arge pagana. Next base: position 15,942,953 of record OZ018311.1, on the reverse strand, counting down.
ACAGGATACATTTATGAAACAAAACACGACTGTCCGTGTCCGGTCATCCCCAATCGCACGTACTCGCCAAACGTATTTTTCGAATCTCATACAAATTCAACGACGAAGCGAGGTTGTTTCCCCGCGAAGAGGGGAGATAAGCTCGTGGCAGATTTCCTGTTTACTTTATGAGATACAAAGCGTTATTGTTCCAGTAAGAGTGATGGAATTGAACGAAATTGAGTATTTTTCCCGCGTGAATACACTACAAGAACGGTGCGATGGCATCCAAACCATACAAACATACATGGAAAGTAGCTTGACAAATTAGAAAATGACCAACGTTTAGAGGCAAACTGACGGAGAAACGTTCCATGGCGCGTATGATCGAAATACGGCTTGAAACATGCATACTTTATAGCGCAAATACTAGATTACTGGAATGAAGTCCCTCGTCGCGCGTTACACTTGGCGAATGAAAGCTGGGCTAAAAAATGTGCGAGACTTCGATCGTCACGACACTTTTTCCATAGTACGTTACAGCAATGCGTATAGTGCGGCGCAGTTCTACGTGTATTCATTTTGAAACAAAAGATTGTGATATAGGTTTTCGTCACAATTCTGCTAATTGTGCAAAACAGGCGCCTTACACCAATTTCGAAGCCAAATTTTATTTTTTGTCACGAACGTCTTTAGTACGTTACCACTAGTGAATTTGAGTCGGCGGAGGTCGACATTTTTTATTATTTCCAAAAGTTAAGGGGTTTTGCATATAGAACTGTTTTGAATAGAATAGTGCATTTTCATGTATGAAAATGAATTTTTCATTTTCATACCGAGTTGGTTCTCACAAGGCCACCTGTTATAGATACACCGCAGAACACGTGAACGCAACAATGATTGTTTTCTTTGGTTTCGCTGTGGTGTTGTGGAGTGTTTTAATAGGGCCATTCCGAAATCTATTCCTTGGATCCGGTCATTTTAAAAAAATCGGCAAAAAACAATAAAAACACCATAAATCCCATTGCTTATCGAGTTTTACGGGCTTGGGCTGGGTACCGTAACGCATGGAGACGCGCGCGCGCTTTTAGCCACACGTGCATTTTCGATGAATGCTACCGAAAACACCATTTTAATGTGTCTTCATTTTTTTCATGGCACACCGCCATAATATCGCATGCTACACCGTTGCTGACTGATAAGAAACATTAGAAAAAATGTTGGAGCTGTTTCGAGGTGTAAGATGTCTTATTTTATTGCGTGTTACCTCGACCTTCAAAATCACATAACTTATGGAAATAATAAAAAATTTCGGCCTCCGCCGACTGAAATTCACCAGTGGTAACATGCTAAAGACGTTCGTAACAAAAAGGAAATGGCATCGAAATTGGCGTGGTACCCCCGCTCTACCCAGTTAACATAATTTTTTCCGTAAAGTCGATTGGGGCAATCAGTTTTTCAACGTGAAAACTTTTATCACGATTCGACAATTTTTTCGAATAATTTCTTACAAACAATTGCAAATGACAAAGAAAAAAGACGGTTATTTGTTTTCCGTTAGCCTATGAGTGGTTAGCACGGTTGGTTTGATGGTATCTAGCCCAGTTTTTGCCCGGGTCTCAGAGGGTGAACAATTGATGAAAAATATAAATGCCGAATAAAAAAACAGTAAATTTGATCGATCATCGAAGATCCAACGACGAACAACTGAACTAGCAGAAAAAATAGCGTCGTAATACTCGTAACCTCTCCACTATTTTCAAACTCTTGTTATTGCTTTTATTTTTTTCATTAAATTATTCTCAAATGTTGTTAATTTATTTTTCATTGTTCCTGTTATTTAATACATAACGTACGGTGAAAGGAACTTCAGCCCAACCAGGTGTCCCACGACACCTCCTGTATTGTTATATTTGCTAAATTCCAACGGTGCTCAGCGGGATAAAGGCTGGAAAATACGTATCCTGCAGAATCATGAGATGCTGCTCATGTGCGCATTCCACTCTTAACACAATTTTCATTGTGCGAAGAGTGTTTATTTTCGTTAAATTATTCATTTTCGTTTTCATTGCGATTATTCATTTTTTTTATTTTTTATTATTACTTTTTAATCGTTCATTCTCGATGTATTCGGCGCGTAATTCTCAAGTATTTCTTAATTTTTCGTGCAATTAGTAATTACGAACTGGTTGAATCACATTTTGCTCGTACAATGGCTTCTATTTGGGCATTGTGGTGAATCGGTCGTTTGGAACATCTCTTTTCACGCGTCAAAATAAAAACATTCGACAACTTCGATAGTTGAGTTTTTATCGTATAAAAACGTCAAGTTCTCGGTAGTAGGGAAACTCTGCGTATTTCCAGAGGGGCTAAGAATGGTTGGAAAAATGTCTGCGAGAATGGAGAACAATCGAATAAGGAAGAAAAGGACGTGACTTTGATTATTACCAATCTCAGACGAGCTACGTTGTTCCAGAAGTTGTAAAAAGTTTTCTGGAAACGCGGTGCTTGCATTTTTCGGAGTTGGAAAGTTATTATTTCCCAGAATCACTTTTCAGCTTATTCGTTAGCTTTGTTCCCTCTGTTTTCCATCTCCGCATTAATTTCTCTCCGCTCGTACAATTATTATCGTAAAAAGTCCGTTTGATCACGGAGGAATGCGAAAGGAATCAGCTTTTTATCGAATTTTTGCCAATTTACGGAAGAAATCGGCGAAATCCCGGAAAACGGTAGAAGTTCCTTCGCTCGTCGTTTCTTTCTCCTTTTGTTTCACGAATCTAATCTCCGAGGAATTATTTCGACTCACCTTTGTAACTTTTCTTCGTCGTCCCTTCTAGTTTTCCCTGCGCGAGGCCGAAGCGGTAGAAAGAATAATCAAGTTCGGGGTATATTTAACGTTCAAGGATTAAAAACGTAATCTGTTGCGCGCGTTAGTCGACACGTAATTCATTACACTCGCTGAAGATAGGAGCAATTTGTCTGGCGAGTATCCTGCTGAAAAATATTTCAGCCTCCCTTCTCCGCGCGAAAAAATATTTCCCAGAATTCTCAGTACTTCGGCGTCTTTTAACTTCTACGCGCGGATCAATATTACGAGGACAGATCCAATCGTATAAATAATTCGCCATCGGTATTTTTGAGCGCCGTACTTGTCGACGAGCCAACCGCGATATTTCGTTTCGCGATAATTAATGATAAACCGATATTAGCCAGATTTTTTATATTTTATACTTGATATTTTGTATTTCATATTTTATATTTTATATGCTATATTTTATATTTTATATGTTATATTCTGTATTTTATATTTTATATTTGATATTTGATATTTTATATTTTATATTTTATATTTTATATTTTATATTTTATATTTTATATTTTATATTTTATATTTTATATTTGATATTTTATATTTTATATTTGATATTTTATATTTTATATTTTACATTTTATATTTTATATTTTATATTTTATATTTTATATTTTATATTTTATATTTTATATTTTATATTTTATATTTTATTATATTTTATTAAATTTTTATCAATAATTCAATATTCGACGAGTGAAATATTGAATGGAAGTGATGGCACATGCTTTTCTGTGTTACGTTACGTGTCAATCATCAGATTTTCAAAATCGTAATGTTTCTTGAAAAGTTCAAAAGTTACCGCTTGTCTACAAGTTGTACGAGTAATACTCATGGGGTAAAATCCGAATAGTTGCCTCAGTGGGACACATGCCCCGATTTTGAATACACTATATTAGGGCCGTTGGAGGCATTTGCATTTTTCTATATTTAAAAGTGGACCTCCCACAGGTCTCAGCGCCATGTAAGTGGTTAGCGTCGACGCATGTGTTTTGTTGTTGTTAGAAATTATATTTTAAATATACTGATTTTGTTCAACAGTGATGAGAAATTCTTCGACTCGATGTAATTGAAATTTGTCGAATGAACTTCAATAAAGAATAAATAGATTGGTAACAAATTCATGTTGCTATAAAGAATAAGCATGGGGTGCTTCTACATGCTCATATCATCCTAACCTTCACAAATAGTTAACGATGAACTTAACATTAATTTTTTGTCTCATCCCTGTCGAACAAAATCTGAATATTTAACATTTTTTTTTTTACTTCATTATGCTCCAAAAGCGTGTTTCTTTAGTGTTTTTAAAACTAACTTTATTTTTTTTATTTCTTGATCTCCAGAATTTTGGACGAAGAACAATCATTGTTGTCAATCCAGGTTATTTGTACGACCTGCAACTTTTTTTTTTACTTCCTGATGACCCTGGTCAGAACATTAAGTCGAAGCTATGACATTATTGTATTGCCATCGGTTCCTAATGGGTGTGCAATATTTGAAATTATTTAAACGTTCGGAAGTGAGTGGGAATTAATTTGAAAGACTCCGTTACGTAGATACATGCGTATTACGTAGACTAGACTCGTGTCAGTTTCATCGTACGATTTTCGGTCCGTGTGAAGAGTCGTCTTTCTTCTCGACGCAACTCGCTTCCTCTTTCTCTACGAGGAAATTTCGACTCGTGGTTTTTATATCTGGTCATAATGGTTGATTGTTCGGGACCACGGTAGGTAATTTTACATTTTCGAGGGTCGATTAACCGGATAGGTAATATTTTCCGAGATTTAATCAGTTCTCTCGAGAGGTGGAGATTTTGTGTCGGGTAGATTTCCAACGATTCCAGTGCGGTTCTCCTGCTCGCTGACAAGCGGCGTACCTATATACGATGTCCGCTGTACGGCGCAGCAGCGAGATCCGCGGTAAAATTTGCATCTCAAACACCTTTGTGATATCATACGGGTAGCAACGCAACGGCACGAAAAGCAGATGTGGTCGCGTTGGAAGAGAAGCGAATCTATCTACACGGGTAGATGCTACGTGGCCACGAGAACCTCGAAATTAAAGCGTGGGGTATCGCGGTATCCGTTCGTCGGTCGCGTGCGCGGCAGGTAATCGCATGAAATCAGAGCAGCTCTTCGTTTGACTGCTGGCGAGACAAATCTTGAGAGGAAAAACGTAAGAACAATTCGTTGAGAGGGTGTTGCTGCTACGTGTTTCTTTGGGATCGAACTTTGGGGTGAAGATTGGTCCTGGGTAAGCTTCGTGATTTATTATTCACCGACAAGTCGAGTCATTAGGTTTCCAAGCCCCTTCCTCGGCCGCCTCTCGTTTCTGGTGTACGAACTCGACAAACTTAACCGCTGTTGGGATCCGTTCAGCGAGTAGCTTGAATATTTAACAGTTTCGAGTGAGCTTTCAATGCCGTTCGATTGTTTCATCCGGAATTATCATCGGTGCAGTTTGGATCTTGATCTCGTCGCGCGCGAATTTGGACGAGGAAAGACGATGTTTATTCATTGAACGGAGGATCCTTATAACAATCGTACCAAGGATACCAATCGGGCTGCTTCGACGTAGTTGAAGCCTGAATGATACAATTCCAACGAGTGATGAAAAATTTGATCATCCGCTCGAAAAGAGCAAGACAGTTTGAATTATTCAGACAACGTATCTGAACGACCCTGTCATCTCATCGCGGTTCTGTTTGCGGTAAAAGTTTTCATCAAACATTCCACGCGCCAAGTTTTGTTTATTTATAATATAGCTTATTTCACTGGGTAAATAACCCATATTATCGAAAATAAAAACGATAAATATTGCGGCGCAGTGTAAATAAGCGAAGATTTGTATACAGGGCAGACATAAGTTTTAATGTTTAAGAAGGCCATCATACCGGTACACCCTATTTTTTATCGGTGGAGGTGCTGAAGCTACGTCAATCTCAACTCCACGTTTTAAATGGAATCATGTATTTTTTCAATGAAATTATTACCGAATTGAAGACGAATTCAGCGATCTATATCAATATCGATCCGACAGTTACTGCAGATAAAATTGAAAATTAACCGAAATTAATATTGATGAAACAGTTATTTCCCATTTTTCAATCAAAATCTCAAAACAAAATGATCTTTATTTAAACATTGAATTGAATTGATGAATCTTTTTTCTTTCATTAATTTCAGATGAGCCAATAAAATGTTATGATGCTCGCCAAAAGACACGACGAGCTCCAAAAAATACGACGAATTTGAGGATGAAATAATTTTCTTTTTCAATTTTGGGGAAATAAAGTTACAACACGGTGTAATAAATTGTATCATTTGTTTTATAAAATAAATTAAACAACTGCCAAAACAAATCATTTAACAGTCATTTGTTATATTATTCATTTGTCAGTCATTTGTTATATTTTTTCGTCAAATCTCGTATCGAAGTACAATTTTCAATGTCGATAAAGTTCATCGGTAGTGGAAAAAGTTTCATAAATCGGAAAGTGGATTTGATCGGTTACTTCAACCCTTTCGGTCACAGCAGGAGACCAGTATCCCACGTAGACGCTATCGATTTTTTAACATGTATGGACAGTTTTCCCTGGCTTCCCAAGAATCCAATGAGTATTAAAAAGTAATGATATTGTATAACTATTCAAAATAATTATTGCTTAGACTAAATTAGTATTAGAAACAGCAGAATTTTCAGAATTAATTCATGCCACGACGAAATAATAGCGAATATTATCCGAAAATTTCTATGCGGTTCTTGAGGTTCCTAATTATGGACCCGCTATCAAATTTTTCAAATTCAAAATGGCAGATTCGATATGGCCCCTCAAAATGTCGATGTATGGTAATTTTTTCTAAAATTTATTATGCATATAACTTACCCATACAATACTCTTATTAAATCAATTCTAACGTGCTGCTCTACTATCTGGATACCATACACTGTAAAGTAATGTAAACAAAACTAGAATCGATTCAAGATACGTTCCTAAGATATTTATCATTCAAATCAGCTAATCCAATGACCTTATTTAGGTCATGACTATAGTCAAATTTCCAGTAAACTCAATGTTTCTACTACCGAGTTTATTTATAGTTAAATGATCTACTTTTTACTCTAGTTAATTTCTAGTCTATTTTCTCTGAAAAATATTAAGTACGCATTGAGAAACCCAATGTGGTTGGATGAAAACAGCTATAAATCTAATTTTATGCATTTTTCTCCATCTGACACATTAAGACGATAGAATTCGTTAGATACCGAGTTAAGGCAGCAAATAAATTTTAGTACCTATGCGCTACCTGTATAAAACTGTCTATTCGTGTATAAGAGCTTGAATTCCGATATTTATTAATAATAATATTAATAATAATATTAATAATAATAATAATAATAATGATGATGATGATGATGATGATGATGATGATGATGATGATGATGATGATAGCAATATAAGTATTTCTGAAACCACTGATTACGAATCCACTGTAAAATAAATTAAATACAAAATGGTAGACTTAATGATGTAGTGTTACACGACGTGCACGTATGTGTGCCTGGAAAACTACGTGGCTACGAATATATTGTGCCGAGCATCACCACTCGTACACCGTTGCGTGTAACTACAACGATGTGCCCGTATGTGTGCCAGGATCACTGCGTGGCTTTGAACAAGCCATCACATATTTGGAAGTAATTTGTTGATATCCGTTACTCGTAATACCAAATGAGAAAGGGAGGGGCGTGCCGGCTTCCTTGGTACTTTCCTTCCTCTTTCTCCCAGGACCATCGAGCGAACCACATCGATTTGCGATCACCCGACGTATTGTGCGATATACCTGGGGCCTCGCGACTTTGAGGTCTGATATTTCCGTTCTTTCCCTTTGAATATTAATGATCCTGCGTTTGAAAGCTAGCTTGTTGTTTCGATCGTAAACGTCACATAAGGTTGGTCCTGGAAAGTTGAGCCCTTCATTTAAAACGTAAGATCGCGACACGTTTTATATCATACCATTATTCTCTTTTTTTAACATTCGTGTATCGGCATCCTGTCACCGTATGCACTCGTAAGCATTCCGTTTTCGCATATCTTACAATCTTATAAAATAGTAACGATTAACCATATAAAGATCGAAATATTCACTCGTGTATTGACCCGTGCCCCGTTCTGTGCATCGACCCCTCCTGTTAACTGTATTTCGCTGTGAGTTCAAGCAATATCCGCGGCGCATAAATATCTAGTAATCGCGTGATTGTTACAATATGGCCGATCGAAATTTTGAAGAGTGGTAAGCTTTTCTGAAATTTCGTACTTAAGGGTTTCCGAGGTCACTGATTTTGCAATCTGAAGAGCGGATTCGTAATCAGCAATCTCAAAAACACATACACAACAAATTTCCTAGAAAAAACGATGGCTGAAAAAACGCGTGACCGAAAGGGTTAATTGCTGACGTAGCTTTCTCGACAGAGCGAGTGTGTTTGTTAGCGTACGACGTTTAAGATTGGGAGAGAACAAATATTTGTCGTAAATTGTATCGGCAGATGCTCGGAATGGACGCGTAGTGGTCCGTTTAATTCGCGACAAAGATCACGTACAATGGCAAATTAAAGGTTTCTAGTTTCTTTCCTCCCGTTAAAAACGGTTCGCTGCGTCTCGCCGATGTCATTGGCACGAAAGCGAGCTCAATGCCTTCGAGAATCGATATCCGTTTCATCGTAAATATGAAGCCGCGTTCCTCGATGCTCCTCTCTCACATCTTGGCTTCCCGCACTTCGCGAGGAAACTATCCTATTACCACGCTACCGTAATTGCCCAGTTTGCCGACCAATAAGTTATTGCTAGTCGCGTTCTGGGAATTTCGCAGAACTCAAATAAGTCAATATATCAACTTATGATTATACTCATGCTCGTAGAAACAAAAAAGCGACCGGAATAATTCCACGTTTATTTCATTTTCGACGTAATGGAAATGACAGATGGAGATTTATATCGCGTTGGAGAATGAAAAACTCGAAGAAATATCAGGGAAACAATTTCTCCAGACGAGCGAAAGAGGAGGGAGATAAAAGTGTAAACATCTAATTTCCACCGGGTAAATAATTGTCTGCAAGCTCCGGATACGCCGCGCTGTATAATTTCCAACCAAACAAACAGCTCGAGTTGTTTTTTATTTTTCTCCATCTTTGTGTTCCGGCGAAGATGGAGCGAAGAAAAATAGGATTGCGTAATTCGTCGATGCAAGCGAAACGATAGGTACAAATTGTATCGCTGATTGTAGCGGGGAGGAAAATCTCGAGTTGGAAAATTAATCGAAATTGTTTGAAAGTATTTTGGAAATGATTGTCTCTGTCATTTTGGAGTTCTGAAATTTGTTGCCAGTAAGAAAATACCATAAAAATCGCTTTCCACGGATTTTGGGGAGCTGGACGTTAAAGGACGTTAAAAAAAATGGATCGTGACTCATAAGTCACGAAATACGTATGAAAGACGATGAAGATTGTCTTTCTCCGATTTTGGACAGTTGATGATGGGAATGAAATCGAAACGAGTTTTGCCACAGTCTAATCGAATTGTGATACGAATACGAACGAAATTTTGAAAAGATGTATTCAATAGCTGATGCGGCGAAAAAAAGATATATCGGCCGATTTCGATCAATAATATGATCTAATTTTAACGCAATATTTCGTACATTGTAGCTGTCAATGCGATTGAATCTGATTTATCGGATACGCTTGGTCGTTAGTTCTTCCGTATTTGGATCGAGTCTCCACCGAGTCTCGTGGCAAAAAACACGAATCGTTCGTTTAACTGATCACCGAGGAAAAACAAGTTGATGATGAACAATTCAGTCGTCCCGGAAAACCTGAGGATACGGACACCTAGGGTGAATCGCAGAGACTTTTTGCCAGCACTGCCCCGCGTAAAACGAATGATTCTAATATCTGTAATTTTTCATTCTCGACCCGAGTCGGTTATAGATTTTTCATCGCACAGAACAAATAGAATGAAACACAGACGAAATGCTTTTCGAAATCATTCACGTTTTTTTTACACACAGCTATTTGAGAATCGACACAGCGCCCATTTTTTCATCGAATACACAGCAGGTTGCCAAGTTATTAGGAACAGTACACAAATTGTTGTTTTTTCTGGTTTAACTAGTTTTTTTTTGTTGCAAATAATTGATGATATGTTTTATTGGTATTTTTTATATAGAAGCTAAACTATTTATTTCTTCTTAAAAAATAAAGAAATGGAAATTTGAATTTTGAATTCTGTTACAAAAATACGCAAAACTCATTTTGTGAGAAACGAAATTTGCTTGTTGATTATTTTGGACCGAATAATTTCCAAAAAATGATTTTAAAATGTTCGTTTAACACTTCATTAAAACAGATTTTTTAAACAAATAATACATAAATAACAATAAAAGAAAAGTAAGTTTTGAAAATCAATAACCAAGATACCAGCTTCAATACCGCGTATATAAATTTTATGAAAACCGATTAGTCTGAATTACAAAATCTGTCTCTAATAATTTGGTAACCCAGTGAATTAACCGAATTTGAGATTTTTCTCACATTTGTCGTTCGATTAGGTAACGATAATGGAGTTTAATTTGAAACTTCAACGAAAGTTGAGGCTACCTCGGCGGAACGCGACAAGGTCGAATATGGAATTGAATTTTTGGAAAATTACTAGAGAGATGTTTATGCGGAAGGTTCGAGACGTTATTTCGATCCGAAACAAACAAACGTCCCGAAAAATGGACAACGCGAGGAGTATTTGGAAAAATGAGGCGAGAATGACACAGACGCGGAGGAATAGATGATGGAAGGGAACAAGGGAATTGCCAAGAAAATGATCTCGTCATGGTAGAAAGGGCGATGGAGAACTCTTTTTAGGGAATTGATTCACCGGAAAACCCTTCGCCAAAGTAGGGAAACCATTTGACAAATGGGAAAACAATTTTCCGCGTTTTCCAAAGCAACGGTTATCTATCTCCCTCGATTTAAATCGGCATCCCTCTTCATTTCACAGCTTTGCGCAGTTTATGCGATCAAATCCAACCGAGCCGCGGATAAACGGCGCACTATTGCGAGTCACCGCGAGCGAGGCGATAAAAACCTTCGCTCGAAGGGATTCCGCATACTTCGCGTGAAACATCGACTACGAATAGAGATAGTGTTTGATAGGGTGCTTGAAAATTTTGTTTATTCCTTGTTACCCTCACTCTCTCAAATGTTTCTATGCAATGTGAAAAAAAAAAAACCTCACCCAAGACGGACGCCGTAGCTCGCCTCTAAGAGGTCGGTTTTTAATTTTAGCTTCCTATTATGTTTTTTAATAAAATTTAAATTACTTGTAATTAACTCGATTTTTCACCAATAACCATCGTATATTCTGAAAGCAGATTTTTTGAGCTCTCCAAAACTCTACAATAACGTATGATTATCATAATTAGAAGATCAATTACAGCCATCTGAAAATTACTGAATTTCTGACTGTTCCTGATCTTCTAATTGAAATAATCATACGTTATTGTAGAGTTTTGGAAAGCTCAAAGAATCAGCTTTCAATAAAGATATTACGGTGTATTTTAAACAGTTTTATGACCATTGATATTCAAAAGTACGTATTGAAACGTCAGTATTATTCCGTAACATTCGTCTGTTTGTTGTTGATTTCCGATATATTTTTCGTTGTGCAATGATATCGTTATTTTCTTACGAATAAATCATCGTTCAGTATCCTAAATCAATACAATGCTCAGAATATTCCTATTCGAATGCATTTTACCCTGAAGAATCAGATTTTCAGTGTCAGCTTAAATTTTCACTCTTTATTCAAAAACGACGAAGATGCAGAATGTTGTGTGAAAAAATTCGAATTTCGAGTCTATTTTATCTCTCGAATTTTCTACAATTGCGACTCACTACTAAGCTTTTAGACAGATTTACCAAACTTCTTCCAACACAAATCAACGAAGCTACAAACATGAATTTTACAAAAATGAAACTTGCATTTTTTAAGTATCCTACGATCGCTATGGTAATTTTCGATTGAAATAAAAGAAATTATTAATTATAACTATCATGATTACGCCTTGTGCACGATTATAAAACAGTCACCTCGGCGATTAATATTCGTAACTTATTTATGCAGAGTTTACTTTGTTGAAAATCAGATAGAATTGCAGCGAAATTATTGAAAATTGATGAAATATTTAGTGATCCCATCGGGAGAATGTAAAAAGAACTCAACGTTATTCGGTCTTCGGTCACATTGGTTAATATCATATGATCGATAATTATTAAGCTTTTTTTCTGTCGGAAAATAAGCAAAATGGTGACCTCCGATCGTTAACTCGCGGCTTTTCAAGAAAAAGCGCCCTAGTTAATTTCTTGTACGGCATATGGGGTATTACACGCCAAATCGGACGGTTCGAATAATTGGAATTTTTGATGTCCTTCATTTTTGATATTTTAAGTCTGAAATTTTTTTGATCTCCGATTCGGAAGACACTTTTTTCGGTTTTTGCTCATAACTTCTTCACAAATGGTCCGAATTCAATTGGAGTTTTCGTTTTCTTACATCCTTTTTAGAAAAAACACAAAAAAATATTCAAAGTATTTTCATATGTGATTTTTGAGTTTGTAAGTTTCAATTTTGTTTTTGAAACTGTATGTACTCGTCGATTTTTTTGATGATTCTTCATTTCCAACTTTCGTTCATTCTACAAATTTTAAGACCAAGTTGATAGTGGGCCTATGATGATGAGCAGTTTTTTAAATTTCGAGAATAAAATTTCGGTCAGGAACCATTATTAAGTCTACTTTCAGAATAGAAACAGAATAGTCATTATCATAGGCCCACTATCAACTTGGTCTAAAAATGTGTAGAATAAACAAAAGTTTGAAATAAAAAAATCAAAAAAATCTAAAAATACCTATAATAGTTTTAAAAACAAGATTAAAACTTACAAACTCAAAAATCGCGTATGAAAATACATTGAATAATTTTTTTGTATTTTTTTCTTAAACAAATATAAGAAAACAAAAATTTCAGTAAAATAGATATGAATTTGGACCTTTTTTGAAGAATACGAGCAAAAAGCCGAAAAAGCGTCTTTCGAACCGGTGGTCGGAAAAATTTCAAACTTCGCCAGAAAGACTTTTTGGATGGCTACTTGAAATTATAAAAAAATCAAGGAAATCAAAAATTAAAATTATTCAAACCGTCCCATATACATTTTAATTTTTTTTAACTTCCGTCAGCCACTCGATTAACTATAAAACTAGTGATTGTTTGTTTTATTGTTCTTACGTTAACCAGTAAAATGTTATGACGGTCACCGCAAAGCATGAGGAGTCCAACAAATATGGCGATAATTTGATCCACAATAAATTTTATCTATTTTTTAATTTTTATGAAATCATATTATAATTGAAAGAAATTATTTAAAGTAGTCAACTCTTCAACTCTCCGACTACCCTTAACGCGCTTCGTAGACGCCGCGTAGTTTAGGCATTCGCCGAAAAAAAAGGATTCTGCCGAGAAATTTTCAATCCCGCTTTCGATCTACGAATGGAAACTCCTGACGTGTCTGAAAAGACCGCGTCGAGCGATAAGATTTACCGGCGAAGCCGTATCGTCCATTCGCCAGGATCACGCGTTATCCTTAAAAGGTTGCACTTTTCTCAATTCGAATATTTCGAAATCTGAGTGCTTGAATTTTACATTTTCTACCTGAATATAAAATACTCTCCAACACTTTCGCGAATATTTTCTTCGCTTCATGGCCAAACTCCGAGCCATCCTTAAAAAGTTGCTGCGCTGTGGAACACTGGAAAAATCGATTACTGATTCTCTGAAGACGATTCGAATCCGCGCCGAAATTCTACAGCTAGCGCCAACTCGATTTTCCGAAAATTCACAATCGCAAGAAAAATAATTCATCAATTTCTCCCCATTATTTTTTTTCGAACTTTTTTCTGCGAAATCAATCCGGCTGAATGTTTCGAAATTCTCAGGTAATACGCTCGAAGGTGAGAAGTATTTATTTGATATAAATCTTTGTGGCCGCGTCTGACACGAAGAACAAAATAGTATCTAATTTTTTAGCCTATCCTGAAGCCACACTCCCTATTGCACTTCAAGAAACAGCTTCGAGCTTTACTATTCGTAGACTATGCTTTAAAACGGACGACTACGATTATTGTATAAAACGAGTATAAATTGCGAACTCGACAAAGCTCAATCCTCGAGGCTTTGGATTTCCCTGCGGAATATTTTTATACGTCGAATATTTTCCGCGGAAGTTTTGAGGATAAAACAAATTGTAAAATTTCACACAATTAATGTGTTTTAATGCAGACGTCTACTTTCTCGAAAAAGTATGTTTGAAATATATCTTCCAACGAAAAATCTCATTTTCTGTTCTATCACCTTTCACTGCAGTACGAGTAGTTATTTTTTCGAATTTTTCGGAAAAGCCATTCTTGATTTCCCCTGATGGAAGGGTCTTTCATTTATCGTGGTTTGAATATTTTCCTGAATTTTTGCACACTTCCGATTCTCATCAATCTCCTTGATTTTATTTAGTCAATTGAGGTTGACTCGTCGAACGAACAATCAGAGTCGTATACGGACGGCAATAAATCAAGGCTCGAACGATGAGATGAAATACAGTGGATCGCCAAATTATTAGGGAAAGAACACAGATTTTTGTACTGTCGAGTTCAAATTGGGGCTAACAAGTTGGTATTCGTAAAGTGCTATTTATTTTCTATATTCTACGTTTTAAGGGGATATAAATAGTTCAGGTCTCCTGAATTATCGTTTTATTGTCTCAATGAAAAGCTCTTTCGAACAATACCAATGAAACCTATTATGAATATTATTTGCAACAACGAAAATTGATCAAATTAGAAAAAAATAAAAATCTGTGTGCCGTCTCTGATCGCTTGGCAACCTACTGTAGTTTATTTGCAACTAACGCTACAACGTCGGATGACTCGTTGTTAAACGTGAAAGGAAGGGGCCACTACCAGTATTTGGTCAGGCATGAGACGAGCGAATCGAAAGGTCATCGATGCAAGTCACGAAACATGCGGATCTAGGTACGGAGCGAGGTGAGAGGTCATTGTCGTTCGCGAAATATTTCGCATCAGCGTCGACAGCTTCTTTGTAATTAGTTCCCGTGTTCTGGAACAATCTCGAACGGAGTAATCTCGCATCGATCGAGTCGACAGAAACGGAAATTATTTCTCGAAGTCGTTATAACCTCGCGCGTCTAGAATACCTCGAAGTATTTAAGGCAACCATTCATCAAGCCCAGGCATGAATAGTTGAATAGTTCGATCTGTTAAGTTATATCGCATCGCAAAATCTTGCGGCGTTGTCAGATTTTTCTCTCAACGAGCTTTGAGAAGCTTAACCTTCCTGCCGAGGCTAGAGCTCATCAGATTCAACCATCTTGCACGAACTGCGCCGGGCATACGATTCAATCCACGTTGTAATTACAGATCTCCTTGATTCCCAAGTACTGATCAAAGGGTTTCCCACGTTACTGCTCTTTGTGATCGGCTTCCATATTCAGACCTCGATATCACTTGATTCGTGAACGGAATTGGCTCTAGTACAAAGAGATCAACAGCTTACGATTACCGTCGCGCTGATACTCCGAAAACCTTCGATCCGGTTCTAGGTACGTCCGGCGTAAATTCAAAAATCGTACAAATCGTGACCACCTCGGAATTACCCGGAATCGAGATATCTCCATGTTTCGTGCGGTTTTAAGACAAGTCTGAGCAATTTTGAAAATGTATGCGCATGTACATAGACAGAGGAAAAAAATTCTTGATTCAATAAAAAAACACTTATTTTAAGAAACTCGTGGCTCTTGCCTTAGTTGTGCTGAAAATAAGAAATTTTCGACTGAATTTCAGAACAAAAACGTTTAGAATTGAGATGGAAACTTTCTCATTTTGAGCACAACTCTGGCAAGAACCACGAGTTTCTCGAAACAAGTGTTTTTTTTTTTTCTTGAAACAAGAAAAAAAAATTCTGTGTGTGCGGCTAAAAGTCACCGGATTGGAAAATTGACCTCGCCACCAAATAACTTACTGAAATGATAATTTTATTAAACAAATGAATGTGGATGAGTGTCAAATGTAATTTGTCTCAACTGTACATCATACAATATATGCCAAAAACTGCTGGTAGTAAATATTATTTCAACGTACACGTATTAAAAGTCATTTTGGGAACGTGTCCCAAAGTAACAATCCGTAGAAGCAAACACCAAAATTGCATTTAAATAAACAACATTTTAGGTAATTAATAATTACTTATTAGCGGTTCATTTTGTCAAAGATGTACATTTTGTAGATATTTTTCCAACAATAGAATCAATTTCAAGAGAATTGTACACAATTTTTTTCTGCGTTTGGCAAAAACTGAAATATTTAAAAATCCGATGCCATCTAGCGGCGACCGATAAAAAGTTTCAGGGAAAATTGCATGTTTTTATCGCGATAATAAGGAATAGAGGTTTTCATTTGGAAAATCAATGTTGACCTGGATTTGAGCTTGAAATTCGATCTCAAGGTCAAAAGTAAAGTCACCATTATTTAACCACCTCGAAACGATACAATTTTCGTACATAGGATTTTTCGATACCTTGCGCAACTTCAAAGATATCAGACCCAGAGAGATGAACGTTTGGCACCCTCTAGCGAGAGAACGAAGCATTTTCAAGAGAAATTTTTTCCACAACATATGCGTATTTTTATACGTAGAATACGAATATGCAAAAAAATGGGGGTTTCCGTTTGAATAATCAAACTGACCGTACTTTAACCTCGAAATTTGGGTCCAGGGTCAACGGCAAAGTCACCATTTCCTGTTCTCCTCGAAACTTTGAAACTTTTAAACAAAACATTGTTTGTATAATCTGGTATTTCGAAGTCCGACCGGGGTGTACGGGTGGCCTGAACCACCCTGTATATATATTAGGATACGAAAAAAAACATTTTGTTGGAGTGTAGCAGGGGTGTGAAGAACAATACACGAAGGATCCAAGCAAATAGTTTAATGAGAATAAAACCGTAAATTAGTGAACAGGAAAAGACACGCACTTCACGACACGAGATCGGTAACGAGCGAACTGCGCTAGTTCTCGTGCGGAAGGGCAACGATACAAAAAGGGCGCCACGTCGCCGCAGTACGGTGCGGTGACAACGCCGTGCACCCTGGTCGATCTGAATCGTCATACGCAGGCTACGTTAGAGGTTGCCCGCGTTCCAACACTCCCCCTCGATTCAGGATGCGACGAGTTCGTAGCTCCGATCTCCCTCAATCCTAGAAGATTCAAGCACTTCGTGTGCTTCTGCTTAACGAGTCCTTTGGTCAGGACATCGGCCGCCATCTCAGTCGTCGGCGTGTAAGCGATGTCTATCTCACCGGATTCGAGGACCTCGCGAACGTAATGGTGACGCACGTCGATGTGCTTGCTCCTGTTGTGAAACACAGGGTTCTCGGCGAGTTTACGGGCCCCGTTATTGTCACAGAAAATCCTGACTTTTTCGGACTTAGCAAAGCCGAGCTCCACGAGGAATCGTCGCAGATACATGGCCTCTTTTGTGGCTTCTGATAAGGCCATGTACTCCGCCTCTGTGGATGACAGCGCCACGGTCCTCTGTTTCCTAGCCTCCCATGAAATCGGGCATCCGGCGAGTGCAAAGGTAAAACCCGTATACGACCTCCTGTCGTTCGGACAGTTACCCCAATCCGCATCGACGAAACCCTCCAGCGGCCTTTCGGTACGACGAAATCGGAGTCCAACGCTCTCGGATCCGCGCAGATATCTTAAAACATGCTTCGCGGCTACCCAGTGTTCGGTCTTGAAACAACTGTTAAACTGGCTAAGATGACTTACCGCATAAGCGATATCTGGACGAGTACAAACAGCCAGGTACATGAGCGCCCCAATCAGTTCGCGGTATGGCAACTTCCTCTCCTCCGAGCTGGGATCTTCCTGGCTAGCCTCGAACTTCGTCCCGGGAACCAGTGGGGTTGAAACTGATTTCGAGTTTTCCATCCCGAAGCGTTCAAGAATATCCCTCACGTATGAAGCCTGGCACATCGTAATTTCATTTCTGCGCTGCGTGAACTCCATACCGAGGCAGTGTTTTGCCGTGCCAAGATTCGTGACCTCAAAAATGTTCGAGAGGTATCGTCCGAATCTTCTGATCTCTTCGTCATCTCGTGATGCGACGAGTATATCATCCACGTAGATGCAAATCAGGATCTGGTTTTCTGCTTTTCCCTTAAAGTAAATGCAGGGGTCTGCGGAGGACTTCTTCGCTCCGTAATTTGCCAACTCTCTGTCGATTCTTTCGTACCAACAGCGCCCGGCCTGACGCAGGCCGTACAGGGCCTTCTTGAGCTGACAAACCTTGTCGTCACCGCGAAGCTCGTCGAGCATCTTAGCAGCCTTTCTTCCTGCGTCGCTGTTGCGATGTTCAGTTCGAGCGATCGATTCCAGAGCCTCGATCGTGTATTTCGGCACCTCCATGTATATCTTCTCCTCGAGAATCCCGTTGAGATACGCGGTGGTGATGTCGAATTGGTACACCGTCATTCCGGTTTCCGCAGCGAGCGCCATCAGCGTCCTGACCGAAGAGAGTCGCGCCACAGGCGCGAATGTCTCGTAGAAATCTACGCCGGGTTGTTGCGCGAAACCTCTCGCAACAAGCCGAGCTTTTCGGCGAACCAACGACCCGTCGGGCCCGTATTTATTTCGCAGTACGATTCTACTGCCTATAACTTTCTGAGTCTTGGGTCTGTCTGTGATGATCCACGTGTCGTTCCTGACGATCGATCTGATCTCCGAAGCTATGGCTCCTCGCCACTCATCACCGCACGGCCCGTGAACGGCTTGTTCCAGCGGTATTTCGGCCTGATACGTAGCCTCGTAGGAAAGGTTTGCCGTCTGGTAAATTTTCTTGGGTCTCCCCCTGAGTCCCGTTCTTTCGATTCTAGGTCTTCCTCGACCGCGTCGTGGGAGTACGTCGCACTCATCTGCATCCTCGTCCGTGTCCTCGTACATGTGTGCGTCTCGTTGACCGTGTTCATCTTCCGCGCGGTTCTGGACATCCTCGTCGTCCGTCGAAGGAAACATCATTTCAATCTCCGCGAAATTTTCACCGTTGTGGTCGACGCTTTCGGCGAAGTCTTCGTTCCTCGGCGCGATTTTCGGGATTCCGACGAACTTCACATCCCGCGCGACGTTTATACGTCTTTCGTCTGGTAACCAAATACGATACGCCTTCGAATGCTCCGAATATCCCACGAACGTACCTATCTTTGAACGAGGTTCCAGTTTTCCTTTCGCGGGCGTTCTATCGATGACGAATACCTGAGATCCAAACTCGCGAAAATGGCTCACGTCCGGAACTTTCCCCGTCCATTTCTCGTACGCGGTCTTTCCACCGAGACTTCTCGACGGACATCGGTTGCGTATATAGTTTGCGGTGTTTACCGCCTCGCCCCAGAACGACGGAGGAAGCCCCGATTGCATCAGAAGACACCTAGTCGTGTCCATCAACATCCGGTTTCGTCTCTCCGCGACACCGTTTTGCTCGGGTGTGTGAGTGACTGTTAGTCTTCGAGAGATACCGTTCTCCTTGAGGAACGCATCGAAACTCGCGTTCAAGTACTCCCCCCCATTGTCGGTTTGAAGGAATTGTATTCTGCACCCGTGTCGGTTCTCGACCAAAGACTTGTACTCTCTGAATGCATCGAAGACTTCGTCCTTTCGTTTGAGCAGACGTATTTCTCCCCAACGAGAATAATCATCGATGAACGTAACGGTATAAATTGATTTGCCGTTTGACTCGACGCGCATCGGTCCCATGACATCACTGTGGATTATTTCCAGTAATTTCGAATCCCTCGCGGAATTCTTCGGAAACGGTTTCCTCGCCATCTTCCCGCGGAGACATATTTCGCAATTCGATGCCTGCGGTGAATTCCCGATTTTCATGCCTTGCACCGTGCCGTCTCGATCGCATTTGACGAGATCGCGAATATTGAGGTGACCCATCTTCCGGTGCCACTCGTTCGTCGATTTCTCTTTAACCGTTCCGTCGATGACGTCTACATTCGCGCTGTATTCATCGTTCGCTTCACGTACGTAGTACAATCCCTTATACCGATCGGCGATCAGCACGGTATTCCCGCTCTTGTCTAGTACTTCGGCTTTATCTTTGTCGAAAACCACTACATTGTCTTTATCCGTAATCTTTCCGACGGACAATAAATTCGTACGGAGCTCGGGGACGCGTAAAACGCCGTTAACCCTGACATTCCTCGCTTGCCCGTCGACGTTCGTCGATATGGTTACAGATCCTTTGCCTTGGATCGGCGTCGACGCCTCTTCACTCGCGAGTTTTATATTTCCGTCGCAGGGTTCGAAAACACTTGAGTATTCTGCGTCGTTATTCCCCATATGCGCCGTACACCCGCTGTCTAAACACCATTTCTCGCTGTCTCGGGCGGTTCTTGCCTCGACAGTCTCGGTGGCTAGTGCGTACTCTTCCACACCCGCATATAAGATAGACTCGTCCGCCGCGTTCGCCCTGTCGACGTCCCTTTTTGGTGCGATGCAATCGGCCGCTTTATGACCGATTTCGCGACATCGGTGGCACCTGAATTTGAACGATTCGCGTTTCTTTTTGTCGGTCTCTTTTCTTTCACTCGCGTCGTTGCTTACTGTCTTTTTCAATTTGTTCCATTGTCTTTTCGCGAACATCGCGTTTGTTCCACCATCGCGAGTTTCGTTTTTCCTCGCGTCGTGTTCTTCGATTATCTTCACGCGTAGAGCTTCGAGATCCGGCAGTTCGTCGCGAGACTCGATCGCGCATCGGAAATTTTCGAAAGTTGACGGAAGGCTATAAAGAAGCATCACAGTCAGTAAGTCGCGATTTATTTCGATTTCCATCTCGCTTAACTTGTCCACTGTGTCGAAAAATTTCCGAATGTGTTCGCGCACGTCTTCGCCGTCGGTCATTTTCTGTAGCGTGAGCTGCTTTAACAATGTTGCCTTTCGTGCGGGTCCGCTCGATTGATAAATCGACTTCAACTTTTCCCACACTTCCTTAGACGTATCACATCCTTTTATTTGCTTGAGTTCGGATGGTTTGATCGCGAGGACAATATCCGACTTCGCCTTTCGATCCTCGATTTCCCATCTTTTCACTGCTTCCGCGATCGTCGCGTCTCCTTCACGAAACTCGGGCTTTGTCTTCTCTCCGCTAACGAATCCCCACGCGTCGTTTTTGATTAAAATAGCTTCCATCTGGATTTTCCAAGTGTCAAAATTGTCTTTGTTGAGGAGTTCGATCCGCACAGCACTCGATGACGCCATTTTTTATCACTGTTTATTCCGCGAGGTATCGAGAAAACGTTGCGACGCAATTCTTTCGGCCGTTAAGCGTTGCGAGAGACTTTTTCGATTTTCACACTATTTCGGTGACCCTGGGCCCATAACCTGTTGGAGTGTAGCAGGGGTGTGAAGAACAATACACGAAGGATCCAAGCAAATAGTTTAATGAGAATAAAACCGTAAATTAGTGAACAGGAAAAGACACGCACTTCACGACACGAGATCGGTAACGAGCGAACTGCGCTAGTTCTCGTGCGGAAGGGCAACGATACAAAAAGGGCGCCACGTCGCCGCAGTACGGTGCGGTGACAACGCCGTGCACCCTGGTCGATCTGAATCGTCATACGCAGGCTACGTTAGAGGTTGCCCGCGTTCCAACACATTTTACTTTATTTTTTCCTAGTCCTGTCGTCTCACGAGTTTCTAGTGGGTATAGAAAGAATCCTTCCACAGGGACAGCTCTATATTCTTATTCTGTGTGACGCTCAATGGTTTTCCGTTTAAAACTACTAAAAAATTTGCGCAGCTGTGGAATTATTTTCACGCAAACCTAACGGATAAAAGCTTATCAGACTTTGAATCCTAGCAGCCAAGTGGGCAAGTTATACGTTTTCATGACTATACCGACTTGGTTGCTAGTATTCAAAGTCCGTTAACCTTTTACCAGTTGGGTTGACGAAAAAATCATATCGGAGCTTTTATGTAGAAAATTTAATTTTCTACAAAAACATGACCATCAAAATTGTGTATCACTACTATTTAAAAAAGTGAAGGCGACATGCATTGTGCGATATTTTTTATGACGTCAATAATAATAATTATCGATAATTATAGATAATTATAATTATCGAGTTATTCCGGGTGGCAGAGATAATAGAACACCCCGTTTACTTACTTTTTCGCCTGATAAGTACCTATTAAAATAACCCTAAAAAATTAAACGCAACTGGGACCTTGGGGTCGCTGAAGGCACCAGTCAGCGTTTTGCAACGCTGCTGCAACAAGACTAATGCTGCGAAGCTTGAAAAAAGTACTACATCTCCTCTGTTGATAGCTAACGCCATAGGTCCGATTTTCAAGGTTTTTAATTGCCAAGAATCACGATAACAACCACCAGGGTACACGCGACCCCATGGTGCCTGCTAAGGACTGAGTGGAAATTTAAGCTAATTTTTATAATCGTAATTCTTAAAGATTTTCATTATTAGAATCAATTTTGAATTTGCGACCTGGGTGATTTTGAGCTATAGCTGTGTGCCTACGCGTGCATTTAAGTCGTGGGACGGATATTGCTGAAACTTGGCAGAAAAATCAAGTCTCTGATATAGTTGATTCGGTACGACTTTAAACAAAATTCCTCGGCGGATTAATGAGCGAAGAAAAATGGTTATATTTTTTGAATAATCAGCCGTCACGTGCGAATGCGCCCGAAACCTTCAACGGATCATCTATACGTCGTACGTATTTTCAGGACCAAATTTGAACCGGATCGGCCAAGTCGTTCGATGGCTACGCCGCATAAAACCTAGATTAACTTATTCTGGTGAGATGAGCGTTTTATTCGATCGAATCGCTGGATCGAGTCGACTCAAGTTTAACTTTAAAACGGCTCTTAGTTTGTAAATGATTGTACACTGCGCACAGGTTAATATAAAGTTCTGGTTAAAAGCGAAAAATTCGCGTTCGAAAATACGCATCTCGTTTTCGAAATATCAATTGGCCGAACTTATGTAGCCGTTTTGTCGGATTGCGACTCATATCTGAAACGATTTTGGCTGGAATACTGATTTTCATCGCGACGAAGTTCTTTGTTGTAAGATCATACGTTACGCTTTTCCTCGTGGGCAGTATATCGCCGCGGGTAAATATTTCACTGTTGGCATCTTTAGCATCTTCCATCGAACAGGATGAGAAGGAGAACGTTAACCCGGAGGAACGACTCGCGGTGCTGGGATAACAGGCTAAAATAAATGATAAACGCGAACGAAAATCCACGTTCTCAATTCTACGCATTTTTTTCGCTCATCCAAAACTCTACGCGCATTTTTCTCGAAATATTAGTGCACAATTTTCCACCCGTGATCCTCGCTTTTTGGAGGAATCACTCGCCAGCTCAGAATTTAAGCGAACTAAAAATCTTCTGAACATCAGTATTCCAGAGACTAGCGAAAAAAAAACAGACAATTTTGCCTCCGCGACCTATGAAACTCGAGTAATACGAGATGATTGCCCCCCTGACGTTTTACGTAAGTGACGAACGTTGACGCTACCTAGTAATATACGGAGCAGAACGAACTATCCGGATAACGAAGCAAAAGTAGGTACTTAGAGGCCCTCGATGCTGCTTGAATTTCACACTTATTGGAACGAATCTCCTTATTATCGCACGTTACACTCCACACATTTTGCGAATGAGAGTCAGGCTGAAAAATGTGTAAGACTTCGAGCGTCACGACACTTTTGCTATAGTACGTTGAGGCCATGCGTGAAGTGCCGTTTAATTATATGTGTATTTACAAGCGTATGTCCATTCATAGGTATATGGCTGCAGTATTCGCGGACTGTCTCAAAATGGCGGAGGAGAAATGATTTTTTCGCAAAAAATTTTACCAGTTTAGTTGTTCGTCGTTTGTTCCGTGATGTTCGATTGCATTTTGCGTATGCGCAGTTCTGACTATTGTAATTAGAAAATTGCAGAGATTATGGCTGCATTAAAGAATGAATTGAAAATATAAATGAAAAAAAAAGCTTGATCGAAGATCGACGGAAGAACGACGAACAACCGAACTAGCAAAAAACTTTGCCATTTAAAGTTATTTGCATACACGTGCGACGGGCACGTCAGCTGTTTTCCTAGATGCATATGAGTTCAGCAAGCCATACGAATCTTAATACTCGTAACGTCTGTTCACCATTTTCAAACTCATGTTGTTTTTTTTTAATGTTTCATTTCATTCCTAAAGATTAGAATAAGACTAGCTATATTCAATATTATAATACTCAATCAATTATTGAAGGATTTTTCGTCTTATAAATTGTTTATTTGATACTATTAAATAATTTTACACGACTGGATTAACTTTTGGATGTTTTGTCCAAACTTAACGGAAAAAATATGACACATGAGGATTAATTACATTTTATCGCTTTTTAAAAATTACCAATGCAAATAATTTTCAAGTTAAAAATTTCCCAACTGCCTCTCATAATTGTTATTTTTTTTTTCAATAATCGATGTCCAACATAGTTAACCTTTGTATTGATGGTATCTTCTTTTCATTTGTTAGGACAGAAAATGTGCCAATTTCGTATGAAATTGACGGGTTCTCCATAAGACTACATGTAAACTAAATTTCTAAACTAATCAATCTATCGAAGCAAATTCATGCACAGTAGTTTTCATATTTTTCGTTCAACGTCGCAATCTCGTTTATTTATTTATCGTTGCGTCTGTTATTCAATACATAATATACAGCAAAAGGAACTTCGTTCTAAACGGGTGTCCCACGCCACGCCACTTCTCCTGTTTTTGTTCGTCAGAAAGTGGCGTAAATATTACTGTGAGAAAAATCGAGGGCGTGTCAATTCGATCGATAATTCAATCGTGAGGAGTTTGAGAATCGAGCAACTTCCCTGATACATTTACCATCGGAACTGTCGAAGTTTTAGACATCGCTGTTGATTTTGTTGGGAAGATGAGAGAAACGACGTTACGTAAGATTGCGCGAGCAACATCGCGAGAGTCGTCGTGGCTCTCGGCACCAACGAATTGAGTCGAAACGATTTTCGCGGTGTTGGAAACATGTAAATAGCAGAGGAAGTTTTCGAGCAAAGTATCGAGAAAAGTTCGGTCGCGATGAACTTTACGGGAACATAATTGAGGGAAAAATCGAAGCAGAGCGCCCAGGAAATATTTGCCACGGCGGGGACGAAACATACGACAGCTGCGCTTATACCCGCACCATCGACACGTACCAAAGCATGTAACTCTGGGATATAGTAGGCACGCGAAGTTCTCTACAAACTTCGAACTTCCCTTAGGTGGGCGTTGACAAAAGAGTTTCTCGAAGTGCGCGTCGTACAGGGTATAAAGCACACGGGAAGTCGGGAGAAGGTGTTGCACGTGACGTTTTGCGATCTCTCGGCGTCTCGACATACGATGCTGAGTCGGACGATCGTGTTGCTCGTATTGGAGTAACGTCGTAGAAATCCGCGATTGCAGTTCTTCGCCAGGATTCCGAACGGTAAAAAAGCTGTATTTATTTCCATGCTAGGCGTTTCGACGAATATTTCCAAATTCGTGTTTTCCAATGATAAGATATCTGATCGTGCATACTGCCATATTCTCGGTAAAATACCCGTACTTATCCGTGAAAAACGCGAATTTGGGGATATTTTTCGAAAATCTGCGTAGAATTGTAAAAAAGTTATAGTTGAGAGAAGAAATTACCGTTTTAGTATCGCGAACCAAAAAGTAGCAAATAAATTTGAAATGGACAGATTTTGTTCAACAGTGATGAGAGAAGTCCCTCGCAATTTGATATAATTTATTTTTTCACAAAAATGTCAATTCCTTTTAAAAAAGCGTGAAGTGATTTCTACCTTCTTATAATAATTTGACCGTTTTAAATAACTAGCGATAAAAAATTCAGAACTGATTAATTAATTTTTTTTGTCAATTACTTTTTCCTCATTTTGAGCTTATTCGAAAAAATCTAATTATATCGAGTTGAAGGACTTCTCATAACTGATGAACAAAATCTGTAGATTTCCAATTTCTTTTCTACTTTTCACTTCTCGTTGCTACGAAAGCGTGTTCGGTGAGCTTTTTTAGAAACTATAGTTTTATTTTCCATTTTTTAGTCTTACAATATTTTGGTGAAGAACAATATTTGCTGTCAATTTACGTCATATGTATAACGTGTGAAATTGATTTTTTTATCCACATAATCCTGGTCGGGACATTAGATCAAAGTTATGAAATTATTGTATTGTCATCGGCTCTTCATATGCCTGTGAAATTTCAAATTATTGAGACGTCTGGAAGTAGGCGAAAATTAATTTGTAAGATTCCGTTATACAAAGACATACATACAGATGAAGTTAGTAAAAGCGGTTTAAGTATAACAGTAAATTTGTTCAGTTTAAAAAATGTCGAATTTCTTGAAATCAAGACTCGTCAAAATATGTTTCCATCAAAGTTCCATGAAAACTACGCAAAACTCTTTCGACAGAAAGACAGAGACAGACATAAACCATTTTGGTGAAATATATCTTACAAAGATCCAAGGTCGACCGACAATATACGTACATATATATGCCTCAAAGATTCTTATTACTGTTGTTAATATTTAAATTAAATTCAACAACATAAACAGAACCATCATGACAGTTGCAGTCAAAATTTTGCCTCGAATCTCAACTATTTTTTTGGTTTTTACACAGAACACCTAAATATTTCTGGAATGACAAGTAGCCTAGATCGCTTCTTGTCAAGTCATCTACTTGCCGGTTAAATTACCGTGAATGTCGTTTCAGCCGTTTGGAATTTTAGCCCACACAAACAGACGGATAAACAAAAATTGAGAAAACGGGTGTTTAAGGGAATGAGCAGTTATTTCAAAATCTCAAGCAGACATTTGCTAAACTGCTCAACCATTATCGATGATCTCGATGTCACATCGATCGCGATCTTGGAAAGTTATCCGCCGTTCGGTGTAATATTACGTATTCTACGCATTATCTTCAAGGTGGGCCACGCATACTCGGGGAGAACTTTTAATAGAGTTTCAAACTTTCGAGTCTCGAAATTCACCCTTATTTGTACAATCCATCCGCGATATATTTCGTTCCGTAACTTCGGTGAGCCTCGAGTTTGGATGTCATTTAAAAATTAGCAATACGATTGAACGGTCGATTCCGCGAAGGACGCAGCTCCAAAATTTGTACCTAGAGCACAGCCAAGAAAGAATACTACTAGGTGATCCAATTTTTCAATTCAAAGGACGAACGTTCCGCGAAAATATTCTACCTAGAGCAAGATTGCCAAGTTTTTTTACACCAATCTTTCATTTTTCACCATCTGGTTTTCGAGGCACGGAGATATTTGGCACACGTATCTACGTTTTAGTAACAATGGGGGATGACATTTGGACTGTATTTCAGGAAAAATGAAATTATTTCGACGACACACGCGACAAGAGCCTTTTTTAGAATTGCACGTTTATTCGCTGCTTTGTTACCTTTAACTTCGAATCAGCACTAATAGTAAGCAGCAGTCCGAAGCCCCAATCTTACGAGTCGAATATCGTTATTTGTATGTACGTGTTTATTTCGTTTGTTCAGTTGTGGTTATGGGCTTTGGGAACCCGAAATAGTACATTGTGTATCTAGGGCGAAAATTAGGCGATCGCAGCGTGAGTTGGTTGCAGCCCGTGCTGAGACAACCCGAGACGAGCCGAGGGACGTTGAGGGTGCCGAGGCACGGGTTGCAACTACTCGAGCTGTAATCGCTCTCCGCCCATGGTGCAGGCGATACTTTTTGTCCGAACTGCACCGAAAGATAGCTTTTGAGTGCCTACAATTATTGAGACATTAATATAAGTCTTAAACTTGAATACTTTAATAATCCTTTAATAATTAAGGGATCAAAAATGTGGGATGGCGGTACGAGGGAAAGGGTGGGACTCGAGGAGCGACGGTGGGGACGAGGGGTTCGGGGACGCAGAAAAGAAAGTAAAATGAAATATTTTTTTTTTAATAAATAGAAATACGTAGTATTGCAACTAACTTCATATTTATTTTTGTAAAATAATTTTTCTTGGTCGGTACAGTGAATTGTCGTTAACGAAGAGTATAACAGAGCCCGAAAAGAACTCACCGCCACTAACGTCGTTGGTTTGATGAAAAACTTAGGAATTATGATTACATTTCAATTTGAGGAAAATAGCAGTTTTCCGCTCCAGGGCTTTACTTTCCGCCCAAGAGCCTTACTTTCCGCCCTAGGGCTGTACTTTCCGCTCTAGGGCGGAAAAAGAGTATGGAAAAGTGGTTTCGGTTAATTTGACTGAATTTCACTGGTTTCAGTTTGAAACTTTGTGCCCATCGCGACATTTGTTCAGGATGCTGAGACACGTAACATATGTGAAATTCAGCCAAATTAACCGAAACCACTTTTCCATAAGGATTGCGGGGTCCTTTTCAAGTACTACAGTGAAATTACGCGTTAGCCATTAGGTTTACAGCTAAGAAAGATCAATACTTTTTTACTTAAAATTCGATTTTCTACCATATTTTGCTAGAAAAAAAATAGTATTCCGATTAAACGAAACAAAATTGTCCTTTAAATCTTCGAAACGCATCGACCTATAAAACAAATGATGCACTACGTAGTGCACCCTTTCAAACCATGTCACTTTTGTACGTAAGATTTTTTCGCGCAAACGCATACTTTGGGAGTTATAACGGTGCGCACGTTGCGTGGACCACCCTGTATACCTACCAGGGTTGAGCGAAGTTTCACCAGTAAAAATGTTCATCGTTGACTTCGCCACGTTTTACCGGTGTAGAAATTTCATTTCAAATTTTGAATGTACCGATATGGATGAAGCAAGTTCTAGCTCTAGACGTCTAGTTGGATGGTGGTACATGGCTGTCGATAGATGACGTGAATCAGATGCACTTACGGGCGAGACGGTGCGCTTTGGCGAACAGAAAGCAATCGTGTATAGCCTGCAGACATCGCAATGCGGCGAACAAGCAGTCACCGTCAAACGGAGTTGGCGCTCAATCTCGGGACGAGGACAAACGTTGCGAGTTACATTTGCATAGTTTACAAACAGATTCTGCAAGCCGTTCGCGTTCGTGAGGGTACGCAAGGAAGAAAGGTATGCATACATGAATAGAGACTACGTACGTATCTATGAGTTTGTAACAACATTGAAGCTCTCGATTCGTCTCACGACCCAGGAGGGGTAGGTACCTACAATCGATTTCGGCAAATGTTTCATCGATTTGCTCGTTACACCCCGGGGAAGGTCGAAACCTTAGCTTGCCTTGGAGTCTCGTTTATAAATAAGGGAACGAGAAATTTTCACGGAAATTTGCCCTAGTGGCCAAAATACCGTTTGCCTTGGAGAGAGAGGCGAAACAAAATCAAATAACAGGCACGATGAAACGTGAATAAACAACGTTCGAGAGCAATTGAACGAAAAGTGCGGAATAATAAATAAACGAAAAAATGGTAGTAAAATTGTAATTGATAATTTTTTGAAAAAAGTTATGACAACGAACATTTTATTACGGTCTAAGTAATTTTTTTCGTTTATTGTGTATACTGTCAATTCATTTCTTACCGCAATCATAATACTTCCAATTTTTATATTACAATATGTAATTAATCGCGCGTGCACAGACATTCGACATTGCAACAACAACGACAAAAATCGAGCGAACATCGCAGAACAAACGACACCCTGTTGGAACAAAGTACCTTTCGCCATGTATTATGCATTGAACAAGAGACACGATGAAAAATGAATTAAAAACGTTTGATGTTAATTAAATGAGAAATAAAGCAACAACGGTAACAAGATTTTGAAAATAGTGAAGAGAGATTACGAGTATTATATTTATATTTTTTATTCGTTATGGTGTTAATTTTTGTATTCCTGGATATTTATATATCGGGTATTCCATGCCAACTCGACCAGCCCGTGACCTCGACCCCTCAGATTTTTTATACGCTTAAGCTGATTGAAAAATGAACTTTCACATTTTCTCGGATTTTTTCTACGGTTTGTCATTTTTTGGTTCAGCCTGAAAGGTAGAAAAAACGCCACGCTTTAAAAGTCTGAGAAAATTCAGAAAATTTGGAAAAATATGAGAATTGTTTTGTAGGTCATTGCAACATGGTAAACTTCATGATTGCCCTTTCGCTGGTGCGACTCCAATATTGTTCATAAAATAGAATTTTGGAAAAATTCAAATTAGATATTTGAATGATAAATTTTGAATTATCTATTATGATTTTGACGCAGAATTATTATTGGATTCGAAT
Source organism: Arge pagana (assembly GCA_963969455.1). Lineage (NCBI taxonomy): Eukaryota > Metazoa > Arthropoda > Insecta > Hymenoptera > Argidae > Arge > Arge pagana. The sequence continues at coordinate 15,912,586 of OZ018311.1, read as the reverse complement.
CCAGCAACAGTGGAATTATATAATTCAAATCTTTTCAAAATTTCATTTCATAAAAAAATATTGGAGTTACACCAATCATCAAGTTGACCATGTTGCAATAAACTACAAAAAAATTGTCACATTTTTTCCGACCGAAAAATGACAAACCGTAAAAAAATCCCTAAAAATTTGACAGTGCTTTTTAAAATCTTTTTTCAATCAGATTATCCACTTAAAAAATCGAGATCAAAATCTGAGGGATCGAGTCGGCATGGAATACCCCATATGTACATATATTTTTCCTGTATATTATTTATTCGTTATTTGTATCTCCAATTCATTTTCCAGTGCAATCACAATCTCTACAATTCATAAATTACAATTAAACATTTAAGGGGAGATATACATCTAGGAGTTAAAAAAAGGTCATTTTTATGATTTTTCTTTAAGGATGACTATAAAGAATCGCGGATTTGAAGTTTAACCATCTGAGAGTATACACATTTAAGAATATGTTCAATTTTTTTTCTGTAAAAATATCCAAAATATCCAAAAATATTGTATGATTTGTGGAGCGCCGTAAAAAAACGTCGTTCGCTGCGCCAACTGGCGTTTCTGCAAAAATCATCCGAATCGAAAAAACAAGAAGATTATTAAATGAGATACTATAATCCCGTGAATTTCATAGCCGATTTTGAAAATATTGATTTTTGGCATAATGACGGACGTTTGAACGAAATTTGGTTTACGCAGGCCGGTTTTTTAGGACGCTGATTTGGCAGTTTTGACATTCGTAAATTCGTAATTGGCAATCTCCAGAAGGCTTGTACACCACATTTCAGTAAAAAAAACGACCGCCGAACAAATTCGTGACGGAAAGGGTTAAAAGCGTACGAAACGTGAACACATCACATACTTGAGGTGATTCTAGGATGGTCACGTTTTTCACGATGACGAATCTATAAAAGACACTTCCTCTCGGTTGTTCCTAAAAAACCAGCATAGTTCGGCTGCTGCATCAACACTTTTCCGTGAAAATGTTGGAATTTCCTGACGTTTGGAAAATTCTAACGTCATCAAAGGTGTGCAACGGACCTGTAACGATCACGATACGACGCTGATTGCCTGCCTACCGGCTGCATTTGCCGGCGTCTCCAGGGACGCGAGACAAAGACAATGCAATAGTGGAAAAGCTTAAAGCTTCGACGTGCAGCGAACCGCACGAGAGGAAATCGAAGCGGAAAAAGTTTCCAAAACGTTGGATTTTTCACGGGCCACGCGCGATGCGCATCGCTTCCATCCGGAAAACAAGCGAGAAGGATCAAAAGGCTCGATGGAAATGTCGATTCCGCGACTGGCAGATTCGATTGAATCCCTCTGTCCCGTTGTGCCTTGATAGCTTACTCTTTGAACCGTCTAGCCAAGAGGAAAAAACGATCAACGCGATTGTAGGACAAGGAGAAAGAGGAGGAAGGAATATTTAATTGGATTATTTCTCGCCCGAATAAGATATTCGGCTGCATTCGCGTACAGCTTTACCAGTTTAATTTACGACCTTTCATTCTATTCGCTTGTTTTCCTTTGTCCTCGTATTGGAAAATGAAATTTATTACCTAAAGCAAGAAACGTTTCAGCTATAAAACGAAAACGTGCTGAGACGTTTTACGCCGGTGAAAAGTAAAAATATAGAGTTAAGTTACAACGGTGTGAGAGAATTACGTCGCATTTAGAGACGTTTATCTTCCTTTACAAATGCGCCAACGACTCCTGACGTTAATTTCAACGTTTCGTTGATTTTTTTTTTCAATATCGCTACAGCATTCGGAACATCCGTATACGTATGCAGCTCCGGCATTCTTACCTCGAAATTAATAAACCGAGCTTCCAGTTTCAGGCAAAGCTACGCCTTGTCTTTTACTGCTTACAAAAATCCAGATTCTGCCTATTTTTTTGGTAAAGAGAGCTTTTTTGAAGTGGTAACGAGTTAGATACGTTAGATACCCCAACAGACGGAATAGCCAATATTGGCAATTGGACAGATCCTGGGTCACTTGTTATTTGCCAAGCCTTGGCAGCTGAGCATAGCCCAAGTTTCGGTCTGAGACTGGGCAGCTAATCGATCGGATTATAGTTATAAGCCTAAAAATCTAAGCATTGGTCAATTCTCGCTGCAAGCTTCGGTTTCAATTTGATTTTCACGTTCCGCTACTTAGAATCCTCGAAGTTTTTTTTCTACATACGTATATTGACATGTGCATGTATAGAAATATGATTAATCTAGACGATCTCGATTTTTCATGTTCCAGACTTGGGGCAATACTGACTCTTCGTTTTTCAAGGCTTGAGCGAATATTGTTTTTTCTGATCTCCAAGGCTCGAATATCACAAATAGGATCGGCCGTGACTCGGACATAGCCCAGGCCAATGGCTCCTTCCTACCGGGGTAGCGCCCGAACGTGGTGACGATCGAACTATAGGGCGATGGCAAATCGGGCGAGACATACCGAGCTTGCATGTAAATTGAGCGAAGGTGGAAAGTCCCACTCACCCCGTCCGCCTCCCTGGAATGTAAACTAGACGCCCCTTCCTAGTTTATTCAATTCGGCACCATGGATTAGTGGACTTTGCTCGCTCGCCCAATTTACACCCGCCCGAACTAGACCAGCGAGTCAATCGGCATCCAACTCTCATTGAAACCCTGTATACACGGTGTCCCAGTTTTTTCTGACCAAACTTTGCCAGCGTATTCCACGCGCAAAGGTGAGGAATAAATGTTAATCGAACATATACTCTTCAATGTTTTCCCAAGGCTGTTATATAACTAATAATACAAAATAATAAAGAAATCGCGTTTCGTTGACGCAGCGTACAAAAGTATCATCGGTATTCCAGCGCAACGTCTGGGCAGAAATATGCAACCGCAGGATATTCGGACCACTCCCTTTACGGAATAGATTAACGGGACAATCTTTTTTGGATTTCTTCGAAACCGAATTTGACACAGCAGTAGCAGTAGATATTCCATTAGCAGTTCGACAAAACGTACGGATTCAATCAGACGGTTGTGCAATTCATTACGCAAGCTGGAAGGTTCATTACGCAATGGATAAATGTCCATCATCCACGACAATGGATAGGTGGAGGAGTATGAATCTCATGGCCTCCAAGATCATCAGATCTCGTGCCGACAGATTTTTACGTGTGGGGAGTTGTGAAAGCAAAAGTTTATGAAGTGCAAATTAACAGTCGCGAGCAGCTAGTACAGCTTGTATAGTGAATTCGCGTATTCTGCGATTAGAGATAACGAAGAACAAATTGGTAATACGATACTGTCAATTTTTGTTAGATACCAATCATGTAGTCCTAATAACGAACGTTATTTGGAAATGTTATTACATCAAGGTCTACTGTTATTTTGCTCGATTTTGTTAGATTTATGGTTTTGTTAGTAAACAATGAGATTATGCGGGTTTCCGTAACTCTGAACGTACGTTTGTCCGCTGTGTGGATGAAACGACACTTTATTATTATTCTGTATTCTTAGTTATAAGTCCTTAATAAAACATTCAAGGGCATGTTTGTAAAAAGTTTTTTTTAGTTTTGCGTGCAGAATACGACGGCAAAATTCAGCCGAAAACAACTGTGACACCCTGTATAAGGTGATGAGTAGATCGGAAATAGAATTTCCGCAAGATAGCACCAAACATAATAAATCTCAATTGGAGTAAGCTGACTAAAAATGTTAAATCACATTTATTATGCATATAAATTATACAAGTCCGTGAAAGAATTGTTTTATAAGGATGGTCTACCGAAGTGTTATTGTTTTTAATAGTAGTCCTAAGCGTAATCGAAGACTGTGGACGGAAGTAGTACACCACGTCACAATTAGTAGATACTGGTGACGGTACATCCGAATGAAAAGCCCGTGATTACCGAAATGAAATCATACGTTTTAATTTTTTTTATTGAAAATTCTGTTGAAATAAAAAGAAAACAATGTGTCTGTGTCAATATAAATAAATCCAACGTATCTTTGACAAACGACAGCCGTTTGTTTTTGACTTCGATTGGCGAGAGGTGAACAGTTGGATATCGGATATATTATATCCTACTCGTGGTAGGGATATCAATGACAGTTGGATGAATATTCCTTTCACGCTTAACATGAAAGTAACGTTTGATTTTACAAAATATTAAACGAGCGGGTTTAGCTGACATCGAGTCAGCCTTTGAACTTCCCGTTATTTGTGCTCAAATCGATATTATTCGCCATTACAATTTATTAATTACCCAACATTCCTCGTACTATTTTTTTGCAAACATAACATTTTTAGATTTTTAGATTTTTTTAATACCTTATAGGATTTGCCAGTTTGAATTTTACAAATCTGACTTGCGATTCTGATCAGCGACCCCGAAAACGCGCGGGCACAAATTTGGATGCCAATCCGTTCATCCGTTCCGAAGATATCAACAATCTTATTTTATTTTTGAAAATTTTGTTATTCAAATTATGGGAAGATCACCCCTCCGATCAACGCCAAAATCTAATCAGTTCTAAGTTACGAAAAACAGCGTCGATTGAGCCCAATTTGATGAAAATCCGCGCACTCGTTCTCGAGATATCGCCGGGACACAAATTTGACCACACACGTACGTACATACGTACATACATACATACAGGCGTCCAACTGAAAAGTCGGAAGTGATTCTCTGAACCTCGAAACGTGGAGATCCAGTGAAAACTCAACTTTTCATTTTCGTGGTGATTACAATAACTTCCTATTTTCTCTGAAATCCAAGAAACGCGAAGTTAAAAATAATATGATTGTTTTGGTATTATTTTCATGTTAAATATTTCAGCAACAGTAGGTGCTTGCAAAAGTAAAAAAAGACAACTGTGACGTCATATTATCAAACATTCAGCATATTCTGTTAAACGGTGTTTATATTTGAAATGAGCAAGGCAAAATGTATATGTTTTAAGTGACATTAGTCAAAAAATTATACTTAAACAAAAATAAAAAACACTCTTAGACGGGAAACCCAACTGAAAAGTAAAAAATAAATTTCAATGTAAGAATAAAGTGATTAACGAGAAAATTAATGTCATTTTAAAAAAGCCTAGGTTTATCGTTCTTGTATTATTTATTGTTTATATTTATAACCATTGACATCCTTCACACCACGCTTTTTGCAATGACGTTAATTTTCTCCTTAATCACTTTATTCTCATATTGAAATTTATCTGCTATTTTTTAGTTCGGTTTACCATTGTTACGAACGGACTCCGTTTGTAGTCCGACGGTCCAGTTGCTATCGGCGGATTCCGCGGATCTGGAATCGGAGGGACGGGAAAGACCGTTACAACGGACCCCACATCTTTCGGTTGCACCAGCAGATTCCGTCGAGCCGCAGATCTCTCGGAGAGCGCTCTGCGGCCAACGCGACAGGACCCTTTTCTAGATCTAGCGAATTATCACGCGAACCTTCGAGGGCCAGTCGACGGTACCGCGAAGGCAGTTGTCGCCGAACCACCACTAACGATAGTCGTCTGCCTAACTCTTCCAAATTAACGCGAGAACACTAACTCCAACCTTTCGAGCCAACGCGAATACACTCGCTGTATGAACTTGTTGTAAGGTCGTGGGATAAGGCCAAGTTCCAATAAACCATACATAGATTCTTCAGTTTCCTTCGTCAGGCTACATCGAACCCGTCATTTTTCCCAAACGACTCGGACAGTCGATAATTTATTTTGCATTTTTTGGTTCAATTTATTATAAAAGCGTGTTTTTTAGTTCTTTAAACTTTAATTTATTTTCTCATTTCTTAGTTTTTCAAAATTCTCAAATTTGAATTTGAAAAAAAACAATTTTTAATAATTGTTTTCGTCTTAAATTATAGCATTGTCATCGGTCCGCGATACGTGTGCAAAGTTTCAATTCAATTCGACGTTTTGAAGTACTTTTTTTTGTTACGTACAAACAAACATACATAGCTAAGAAAAGCACGTTAAAAATTTTTTCATGGTAGCCCTGTATTATGATTTGTATTATTTTGTTAAATTCTAGTGTTTGTGGGGAAGATGATCAAGAGTTTCGGAAGCTTCTCCGCGACCGATTACCCGTTTTGCATCAGGAATCGAGTTGAACTCTGGCAGAATTAGCGCCAAGCATATTAATCATGAGAAGAATTGAATCATCTCTCTACAATGAACCTTCGTTGGGATTCGTCTTATCCGCGAGAACCATAAATTTGCAACATTTGTTCAAATTAAGCTTATCAATCTCGGCGCGCGTAATTTCAGGGGAGCGATGAGCGTGATACAACGAGAGAAACGATGCCTAATTTTTCTGTTACACGACTATTAAAAAAAAAGCTTGAGGCATTTTTTTTTGGAAAATGTGGTACGATTTTTCGGTACGATAAACGCGCCTTGTTAAATCGAAATCGGTGGCTTAGATAAATATTACGAATGTTATATTATTAGCGCCGGGTGAATGTCAGGAGAGCGAAAATCTGTAGGCCAATAAATTATATTACGCATCGCAAAATGAAACGTTGAAATTCCTCGGGTATCGCGAATGTCGGAACGCGTGTGGGAACAAAGTTGTTGCGTAGATACTTTTCAACGGTCATGGAGAAACGTGAGTCAGGAAAGATATACCGAACAAAATAAATCAAAGGACTTCCATTCCTGGGAACTTTTCGCAGCCGACGCTTTACGCGCAAACGTGCCGTTTAATTTTTTTTGTTCGTTCGCAAAATTCTCATTTTTCCTCTTTCCTCTTCTTTGTCCTTTGCCTTCGAGACAACGGGCGTGCTATGCAACGCTCCGGGCTTATTACAGCTTCGTTTTACCGTCTAAGGTATCGCAATAACAGCGTCAAACAGCCTGCAACTCCTCGAATCATACAGGTAATAATATACGTAGCGTTTCAACGCGCGTGCTCACACGCCTGACCAACACTCGCGTGCGACTCCAACGAGGAACGGAAAGGGGTGAAAATAGTTGTGGGTTGATGTTTACCACAAAAACTATTGAAACCGAAGCGAAATATTTGACAATGAAAAAAAGAGTTGGGACAAGTTCGAGTTGCCCCGGACACGTCAAGAAAACTGATTAAATTTTCAGCATCAACGGAGTTAAAAATGTATTATAAAACGAAATGTGAAATTTAACATGTTTCTCACAATGTCAACCAGATGTTAATAAAAAAAATTCTTCATCTCCGCTTAAATCCAGTCTCGAAATCAGTCCTCAGTTTTACCCTTTTCTTTTTTTGGCGTCTGCCCCGGACAAACATGACAACGATGACCAAATCGTTGTTTGAACTCAAATTAGTCGCAATAATAGTGAGGTTTTGCAGGACCGATGTCCGCACAGACTTTGCGCGCCCAGTCCTTGCACCCGAAATATTGAATCCAATCCCCGTCAAAGCTCTCGCCGCAAATGATGCGGTCTGTTTCTTGGTCCTTCCTAAAAATTTGAACATTCCGTTTTCTTGTCATTTTTCTCTTGGTTGTCGTCACCGATTTGATTGTATCGATTGTAGACTTCGTTTTGTTAATTCTAGCATTAACTTTATTACCTGCCTGTTTCATTGTATTTTCATCCCAATCCCTTTGTTGCGTGATTTTTTCCTGATATTTCGGCATTTTTTAAATGACCCGCAACGTCAATAATACACTATACACGTTTCTCAGCATTCGGTAAACAGTTTTTAAAATGTTCATCAGAATTATTTGTTGGAACGCGGGCAACCTCTAACGTAGCCTGCGTATGACGATTCAGATCGACCAGGGTGCACGGCGTTGTCACCGCACCGTACTGCGGCGACGTGGCGCCCTCTTTGTATCGTTGCCCTTCCGCACGAGAACTAGCGCAGTTCGCTCGTTACCGATCTCGTGTCGTGAAGTGCGTGTCTTTTCCTGTTCACTAATTTACGGTTTTATTCTCATTAAACTATTTGCTTGGATCCTTCGTGTATTGTTCTTCACACCCCTGCTACACTCCAACAGGTTATGGGCCCAGGGTCACCGAAATAGTGTGAAAATCGAAAAAGTCTCTCGCAACGCTTAACGGCCGAAAGAATTGCGTCGCAACGTTTTCTCGATACCTCGCGGAATAAACAGTGATAAAAAATGGCGTCATCGAGTGCTGTGCGGATCGAACTCCTCAACAAAGACAATTTTGACACTTGGAAAATCCAGATGGAAGCTATTTTAATCAAAAACGACGCGTGGGGATTCGTTAGCGGAGAGAAGACAAAGCCCGAGTTTCGTGAAGGAGACGCGACGATCGCGGAAGCAGTGAAAAGATGGGAAATCGAGGATCGAAAGGCGAAGTCGGATATTGTCCTCGCGATCAAACCATCCGAACTCAAGCAAATAAAAGGATGTGATACGTCTAAGGAAGTGTGGGAAAAGTTGAAGTCGATTTATCAATCGAGCGGACCCGCACGAAAGGCAACATTGTTAAAGCAGCTCACGCTACAGAAAATGACCGACGGCGAAGACGTGCGCGAACACATTCGGAAATTTTTCGACACAGTGGACAAGTTAAGCGAGATGGAAATCGAAATAAATCGCGACTTACTGACTGTGATGCTTCTTTATAGCCTTCCGTCAACTTTCGAAAATTTCCGATGCGCGATCGAGTCTCGCGACGAACTGCCGGATCTCGAAGCTCTACGCGTGAAGATAATCGAAGAACACGACGCGAGGAAAAACGAAACTCGCGATGGTGGAACAAACGCGATGTTCGCGAAAAGACAATGGAACAAATCGAAAAAGACAGTAAGCAACGACGCGAGTGAAAGAAAAGAGACCGACAAAAAGAAACGCGAATCGTTCAAATTCAGGTGCCACCGATGTCGCGAAATCGGTCATAAAGCGGCCGATTGCATCGCACCAAAAAGGGACGTCGACAGGGCGAACGCGGCGGACGAGTCTATCTTATATGCGGGTGTGGAAGAGTACGCACTAGCCACCGAGACTGTCGAGGCAAGAACCGCCCGAGACAGCGAGAAATGGTGTTTAGACAGCGGGTGTACGGCGCATATGGGGAATAACGACGCAGAATACTCAAGTGTTTTCGAACCCTGCGACGGAAATATAAAACTCGCGAGTGAAGAGGCGTCGACGCCGATCCAAGGCAAAGGATCTGTAACCATATCGACGAACGTCGACGGGCAAGCGAGGAATGTCAAGGTTAACGGCGTTTTACGCGTCCCCGAGCTCCGTACGAATTTATTGTCCGTCGGAAAGATTACGGATAAAGACAATGTAGTGGTTTTCGACAAAGATAAAGCCGAAGTACTAGACAAGAGCGGGAATACCGTGCTGATCGCCGATCGGTATAAGGGATTGTACTACGTACGCGAAGCGAACGATGAATACAGCGCGAATGTAGACGTCATCGACGGAACGGTTAAAGAGAAATCGACGAACGAGTGGCACCGGAAGATGGGTCACCTCAATATTCGCGATCTCGTCAAATGCGATCGAGACGGCACGGTGCAAGGCATGAAAATCGGGAATTCACCGCAGGCATCGAATTGCGAAATATGTCTCCGCGGGAAGATGGCGAGGAAACCGTTTCCGAAGAATTCCGCGAGGGATTCGAAATTACTGGAAATAATCCACAGTGATGTCATGGGACCGATGCGCGTCGAGTCAAACGGCAAATCAATTTATACCGTTACGTTCATCGATGATTATTCTCGTTGGGGAGAAATACGTCTGCTCAAACGAAAGGACGAAGTCTTCGATGCATTCAAAGAGTACAAGTCTTTGGTCGAGAACCGACACGGGTGCAGAATACAATTCCTTCAAACCGACAATGGAGGGGAGTACTTGAACGCGAGTTTCGATGCGTTCCTCAAGGAGAACGGTATCTCTCGAAGACTAACAGTCACTCACACACCCGAGCAAAACGGTGTCGCGGAGAGACGAAACCGGATGTTGATGGACACGACTAGGTGTCTTCTGATGCAATCGGGGCTTCCTCCGTCGTTCTGGGGCGAGGCGGTAAACACCGCAAACTATATACGCAACCGATGTCCGTCGAGAAGTCTCGGTGGAAAGACCGCGTACGAGAAATGGACGGGGAAAGCTCCGGACGTGAGCCATTTTCGCGAGTTTGGATCTCAGGTATTCGTCATCGATAGAACGCCCGCGAAAGGAAAACTGGAACCTCGTTCAAAGATAGGTACGTTCGTGGGATATTCGGAGCATTCGAAGGCGTATCGTATTTGGTTACCAGACGAAAGACGTATAAACGTCGCGCGGGATGTGAAGTTCGTCGGAATCCCGAAAATCGCGCCGAGGAACGAAGACTTCGCCGAAAGCGTCGACCACAACGGTGAAAATTTCGCGGAGATTGAAATGATGTTTCCTTCGACGGACGACGAGGATGTCCAGAACCGCGCGGAAGATGAACACGGTCAACGAGACGCACACATGTACGAGGACACGGACGAGGATGCAGATGAGTGCGACGTACTCCCACGACGCGGTCGAGGAAGACCTAGAATCGAAAGAACGGGACTCAGGGGGAGACCCAAGAAAATTTACCAGACGGCAAACCTTTCCTACGAGGCTACGTATCAGGCCGAAATACCGCTGGAACAAGCCGTCCACGGGCCGTGCGGTGATGAGTGGCGAGGAGCCATAGCTTCGGAGATCAGATCGATCGTCAGGAACGACACGTGGATCATCACAGACAGACCCAAGACTCAGAAAGTTATAGGCAGTAGAATCGTACTGCGAAATAAATACGGGCCCGACGGGTCGTTGGTTCGCCGAAAAGCTCGGCTTGTTGCGAGAGGTTTCGCGCAACAACCCGGCGTAGATTTCTACGAGACATTCGCGCCCGTGGCGCGACTCTCTTCGGTCAGGACGCTGATGGCGCTCGCTGCGGAAACCGGAATGACGGTGTACCAATTCGACATCACCACCGCGTATCTCAACGGGATTCTCGAGGAGAAGATATACATGGAGGTGCCGAAATACACGATCGAGGCTCTGGAATCGATCGCTCGAACTGAACATCGCAACAGCGACGCAGGAAGAAAGGCTGCTAAGATGCTCGACGAGCTTCGCGGTGACGACAAGGTTTGTCAGCTCAAGAAGGCCCTGTACGGCCTGCGTCAGGCCGGGCGCTGTTGGTACGAAAGAATCGACAGAGAGTTGGCAAATTACGGAGCGAAGAAGTCCTCCGCAGACCCCTGCATTTACTTTAAGGGAAAAGCAGAAAACCAGATCCTGATTTGCATCTACGTGGATGATATACTCGTCGCATCACGAGATGACGAAGAGATCAGAAGATTCGGACGATACCTCTCGAACATTTTTGAGGTCACGAATCTTGGCACGGCAAAACACTGCCTCGGTATGGAGTTCACGCAGCGCAGAAATGAAATTACGATGTGCCAGGCTTCATACGTGAGGGATATTCTTGAACGCTTCGGGATGGAAAACTCGAAATCCGTTTCAACCCCACTGGTTCCCGGGACGAAGTTCGAGGCTAGCCAGGAAGAACCCAGCTCGGAGGAGAGGAAGTTGCCATACCGCGAACTGATTGGGGCGCTCATGTACCTGGCTGTTTGTACTCGTCCAGATATCGCTTATGCGGTAAGTCATCTTAGCCAGTTTAACAGTTGTTTCAAGACCGAACACTGGGTAGCCGCGAAGCATGTTTTAAGATATCTGCGCGGATCCGAGAGCGTTGGACTTCGATTTCGTCGTACCGAAAGGCCGCTGGAGGGTTTCGTCGATGCGGATTGGGGTAACTGTCCGAACGACAGGAGGTCGTATACGGGTTTTACCTTTGCACTCGCCGGATGCCCGATTTCATGGGAGGCTAGGAAACAGAGGACCGTGGCGCTGTCATCCACAGAGGCGGAGTACATGGCCTTATCAGAAGCCACAAAAGAGGCCATGTATCTGCGACGATTCCTCGTGGAGCTCGGCTTTGCTAAGTCCGAAAAAGTCAGGATTTTCTGTGACAATAACGGGGCCCGTAAACTCGCCGAGAACCCTGTGTTTCACAACAGGAGCAAGCACATCGACGTGCGTCACCATTACGTTCGCGAGGTCCTCGAATCCGGTGAGATAGACATCGTTTACACGCCGACGACTGAGATGGCGGCCGATGTCCTGACCAAAGGACTCGTTAAGCAGAAGCACACGAAGTGCTTGAATCTTCTAGGATTGAGGGAGATCGGAGCTACGAATTCGTCGCATCCTGAATCGAGGGGGAGTGTTGGAACGCGGGCAACCTCTAACGTAGCCTGCGTATGACGATTCAGATCGACCAGGGTGCACGGCGTTGTCACCGCACCGTACTGCGGCGACGTGGCGCCCTCTTTGTATCGTTGCCCTTCCGCACGAGAACTAGCGCAGTTCGCTCGTTACCGATCTCGTGTCGTGAAGTGCGTGTCTTTTCCTGTTCACTAATTTACGGTTTTATTCTCATTAAACTATTTGCTTGGATCCTTCGTGTATTGTTCTTCACACCCCTGCTACACTCCAACATTATTCGGTAAAACAAAGCATTCCTTCCACTTGGGGTCCTACCCCAAGAAATTGTGTCCGGTATTACCCGACCGTCTCAATTGAACAATTTTACTTATCACAGCAATACTAAAAATCGCAAAAACAATAGCTGACCCAATTTTTGAAGTTAAACAATTACAAGAGAATGTATACATGATGGTGAAGTACTCACATTTAATACATAATAAATGTATCCAAAAAGTATACGGCGCAGATACATATATACATAATCTTAATTTATTTTCCACTCGGCGATATGTCATTACTGGTTCGCATATTACGTCACGCGACGCCCCGATCATTTTGACTAGTGTTTCGGTTACCTAGGTAGCCCGACTTCTCAGAACCGATAGTGTCGAAAGCAACGCGCAGTCTGGGGCTACTCTAACTTCCCCTATTTCGTATTTTTTTTTAATCCAAATCCGTACGAATAAAAAAAATCATAACTAAAAACTGCCACGAATAAATACATCATACTCATTTTTTTATTCATAAACACAGCTTTTGTGTTCATATTTTACGTATGTGGTAAGAAAAAATTAGTGTGTGGAATACGTATTAATATATTAGTCAATTCAAGCATACGGAATTTACGTTTTGTTTGAAAAAAAAACTTACATTATTTTATTATAAATATTAGCGAAGATATATTTTAGTATAAAAATACGTAGACACGTGTTATTCGCCAAATGCGAGTTAATTGCACATTGTCCTCGAGTCCTCGAATAATATTTATTAGGTGAAACAAACTACATTTTTTGTTGTTTGTATTCGTGATAAAATTGAGTTTGGTGCTTTTGTTCGAGGGGAAAATGTTTTACTGATTTTATTCGTGAATAGCTCATTTTCGGTTGTACTTTTCGTACAGTTTTTTGCTGGTATTATTCGTTAGGGCCGTGGATAATATCAACTTTATATACTGTAGGGAGGAGAGTAGGTAGATTGATTTATCTTCCTTCAAACCAAATGGAATAAATTGATTCGAGTGCTTTTAAACGAAAGACCTGGTGGATGTCTGTGATCATTCTCGAACGCATTTTCCGATTTTGATCGAAAATATGTATATTTCTGGGTGGATCCGGAGTGAAATCGAATTTTCCTGTATGAAATTTTCCGATATTTCCTGTTTCGCCAAATCGGTTCGTCCACCAGTTTGGGTCAATTGCTGCTCGATTGTGATACAGGCAGACCGTAGTCATTACGGATCACCAATATTTGACCAATTGTCAAAGGAGGACAGTCATATTTATGCAAATTGAAAAAACTCCTCGACTTCAACGATTTCCGGAATTTATGGCTATACGATGAGAATTGGCGCGTAGCTGGAACTGTTTTCATTTTTGCCGACTGTGCTTCGCCGACACCCGCCGCTTTGTTTGTTACTAGCTACGCTCGAGAACTCAATGCGAAATGTACGGTGTTTTAATATTGAGTAATCTTGTACAATCGTCGACTACTCCGTGAATGATCAAGGTGAATGGGTATCGATAGGTCGTTTCGTGAATGCATATGTATATTCCTTTTCTCACGTCGACGAATGACTGTTAAATTAGTCATTCGAATATCATTAGCATTCAGACACGACACCGATCTTGGACCTGCTTATTGATCGTTTATTTTTCATTTTTCATACGATCTCTTCGTCCAAGGATCGAGAGATACGACCTTCGATGGCAAATACAATGCCTGCACAAACTTCACCTTTCATCCGAGTAATTTTCTCGTGCCCTCTTCGGATCCTCGTAAGACTCAGTTCTCATTATCTTCGACACGAAGATACACGGAGAGAAAAAAATAAAATAAAAAGTACCATTTTGGAGAGGTAAAATTGTTTTATAAATGAATTCTGTCAATTTAACGTTTTGATTATTCGAATTAAATAAATTTTCGTTTTCCATCACATTTCTTTTAGTCCAACGACGGATTAATTTGATAATTTTGGTTATCCAAGTTTTAGCACCCTCAAACTTAATTACGCTTTTTTTATCGCGTGAGTTGGAATTTCTACCGTTTTAGCATCGTAGTTCTTATTTCAAATTCACCGCATAAGCTACCGACTATTTTGCGAAGTATTTCCCACGCGAACAACAATTTTTAGCGTTCTACATTTATAAAACGAAATTCCCATTCAGAACAGTAATTTTTCCTGTTTCCGCCAATAATTCTTACTTTTTCTCCTGACCGTGTACGTAGGCAGGGGGATACCTTTGCTTCGAGATGAGCATCGGATATTGCGTTCCGCGAGCACGCGAGACGTGGTCCCATGATTCGCTGTTCTACTACTAATGGAGACGTGGGATATCGAGGGAATTTCTGGTATGTGAAGGAGGACCTCCTTGGATCCCCAAGGAGTTCATCCCCTGTCTGCGCATCTGGTGAAAACTGCAGCCGGGGATTTCTCTAACGTAGCTGTACACGGAACATCCCACGTTTCTCCAAAAATCTCTCATGAAATTGTACATCCAAATGCACGAGTGGATCACACCTTCGCATTTTGTTGGCGCCAAATAGGCCATGTCCTCACGTCGAAATTTATTCCCGTCGTCTGACCCTCAATTTGCAGTTCTATCGAACGTAATTCGCGCTGTCGAATTTGTAATGTAGAAATACTACGAACGGCGCTCGTGGTGATTTACGATTGGTTGTCAGAAACGTTTCTTCACAGATCTGATGTCAGGATGAATGACTCGTTTTACAGATATTACAGATGGCTCGTGGTGTGAGACTTTAGCATTTTGAATGGACCCTAAATTATCACGTTTTTACGTCTCAACATTTCTCAGATAACGTTAAACATTTCTCTCTCTCTCTCTATCTCTCTCTATCTATCTCTCTTTCTTGCTTTCTGTTTTCTGTTTACCTATCTTAAGGTACTTTTCTGTTTGATTACTTGTTTTTTTTCTTGTCCAAGATTCTTATGGACATAATAAATTATCCATCTATCTATCTATCTATCTCTTTCTTTCTGTCTTGAAAAATCCCTCTCCCTTTCACTGTGAAAACTCGGGAGGCAGTCGGGGCGAATTTTCACTCCCATCACTCGGAGTGTACGGAGTGAACATGGAGTCTTTTTCGGCGGAGAAATGAGAAAAACCTATGAATGTATTATAATTTTTGTCAATTTTTTATTTGTAGTAATTCCATTGTTTGACAGAACTAAAAAAATTATCAGATATCTTATGATTTCACTGCGCGGAGTTTTTATTTGTAATAATAAAAATAAGATCGTTCTGGAAGTGAATTTCACTACCGGGGATTAGATCAATTAAAAAACACCCACTCCGCATTCACTTCACAAATCACTCCCAAAATTGTTCGCAGCGCACCGTCAACGTACACTACATTCAGTGGTTTGCCAAATTATTAGAGATACTACACAGGTTTTTCTATTTTCGACTTTAAATTGATCATCGGAGCTGCTTTAATATTGTCGAATCGTTTTTTTGAAAGTTATATGTTCCCTTCTTTTTCAATAAATTAGTTTCCGCATTTTGGTCGTAGAATACAAAATTTATTTTCTTCGTCATTTTTTAAGAACCAATAAATAATTTAGCTCTCGTAAATCATCATTTTATTATATCAATTAGATGCTCTTTTGTATGAGAAATACCAATAAAACTTATTTTCATAAATTATTCGCAAAACAAAAGTTAAACTACATTTTTGTAGATAATACAAAAATCTGTGTACTGTCCCTAATAATTTGACAACCTACTCTACGTAATGTAAGATCAATGCGATAGACAACGGGATGAACGATTTATATCGGAGAATTTGAAATCTGCATTTAGATTGCATATTCTCAGCTGTTTCGAATCGAATTGGCGCGATCGTTTCGAAATCCGGTATCCGGTTGAGTTGGTTTTTTTATGACATGTTTTGTTTTTAGCAAAAATCCAGACAAACTGAGTATCTGCATCAATCTCGAGTAGAACGATGCACGTGAGAAGTTTCTTCATGCTTCAGAGGCTGAGGAGTGGCTGGGAAAATTCTGTGGATATCAATTTCGTCGATCCGTGATACTTACAATTAATATTCTGTCCCGATTTCGAAAGGGCGCGCTTCACGAAAAAAGTAGAATATTTTTGACCTCTTTCCCCATTTAGACGAAGAATTTTATTACCTATCAAAGAACCGATGGGAAAGTTTGATTTTTCGCTGGGCATACGCTTGAAATTTTTTAATAAATTTAACGAATGGGACCAAAACGATTGATTGCCGATCAGCAGGAGTCCGAACCAGCCGATTATATATGGGGCATTCCACGTCAAATCGGTTTCTTGCCCATAACTTTTTGAATAGTGGACCAAATAAGATATTTTTTTAAGTTTTATTTTTTACGTACTTTAAAAAAAATACGAACATTTTTTCAAAATATTTTTTTTGTGATTTTTGAGTTTTAAGCCTTAATTCTTTTCTTTGAAAATCAGTGCATTCGTTTTCTCCATTAGTGATTATGAATTCCCATTTTTCAGTTATTGAAAGTTAACAGACGTGACTAGAACACTGGCAAAATGAAAACAAATTCAAATTTTCAATAATGAAAAAAAATAGTAATTATAAAGATCCCGCGATCAAACAGGACGGAAAAGTTTTTAAATAGATGATGGTTCGTGACAAAAGGTTTCAAGAAAATCAAAATATTCACTCACGTTAAAAAAAAAGATTTAATTTTTCAACATCAAAAAACTCATATAAAAATATTTTGAAACATTTTTTCGTGTTTTATATCAAAGTACGTACAAAACCGAAACTTCTGAGAAAGAACAAGGGAAGGATAGGGCAGGATTTGTCGAGGGGTGAAGAAAACATCAAAAAATTGAGAAGATGAAATAAAAATTCAAATTTTTCGATTTGACTTGGAATGCCCCATATATATATATATATATATATATATATATATATATATATATATATATATATATATATATATATGTATGTATATATCTGTACCCCGGAGGTAAAGGACACCATGTCACATTTTTGTAATTGTTCAGGAGAGCCGATTTTCTATATTTTTGAACTTTAAAAATTTGTTTCTTCGTCATTTGTAGAACCAGCTAAAAATGGACATGGTGTCCTTTACCTCCGGGGCACAGATATATATATATATATAAACCGTAGCGCGCGACTCAAGGTAATATATATTAGGTGCTGGAAAAATCAGCAAGATCATCCATCAAACTTCAGAAGGAAAAGCGAGAAAATCCAGTTTATTTTGTTCGCTGGCGAACAATTGCAGGGGTTGAACGGAAATTTGGCGAAGTTGGAGAAATAAGGGTATTGTAAGCCAAAGCCGAATAAATAGAGATACGAAACGATATAATCGTCGCACTTTTTCCGAGGGTAAACTGGAGACGAGAAATTGGTCTTCCGAAATTATCTCGAATATAAATTCTCAGGCTCGTTCGCGTGATAAAGGAAAATAAATTGGGCGAATAATTCACAGTCCATTCGAAACGGCCAGCGTAGCCTAAATTTTAGCAAAGCGAAACCGAAATAACGAATCGGTAGGCTATTTATTTTCACCTCGTTGTAAGTACAGAAGACGCGAGAATTTTCAGGGCTACGAGATAGCGAGAACGACTGCGCGAAAAAAAATGTATACGAATAGAATGGCGAATCTCTAGATTTTCATCAAGCTAGGATCGAAAAAATCGAAGAATGTCATCGAAGTTTGAAGAAAATTGGACAAACAATCTTTGTAACTAACGCTCCAACGGCTTATCCGATTGGATGGAAATTTCGTAAAAAAATTATGCTCCAAGTGTAAATAATCCAATAAAGTGAACATGAAACGTACCTATAAACTTCAAGTTTGAAAAAAAATCTCTCAATCTGCCAATAATGTTAAGCTAATGTTTTTCTTTTTGGTTTTATTCCTTTTAGACGAACCAGTAGAATGTTACGCTGGTCACTGCAAAGCCCGACAGAATCCAACAATTATGGCGATAATTTTATGTACAATTAGTATTTTTTTAAAATTTTGGTGAAATAAAGCTAAAACGCTATTATCATTCAATATCTCAGCAAATGTGCATCTAAGCAATGAGGTCTATTGGACGTTTTTTATAGAAAATTTAATTTCCAACAAAATTGCTATTCGCATTTTTTCGTAAAGCTGAATGCTTTCGAGATAACAGCAGAAAAATGATAATTTTGGGTGAAAATCAACTTCAGTGACCTGTACCAACTCACCAGTATAAGTTACACTTTCGCTGCATTGGGCACTATTGTAGATGGTTTAATTTCGAGTAGATCGAGACTAAGTACGATGTGATACCATAACATGCGGCTGAGTTATAGCAATTTTAAAAAAAAATCTTGATTTACGTGTATTTTAAACGGATAATCTTGTCGCGCTCAGAGAAAGTGTTTAAAAGTAATATCGAGGGGTATAACTTTCAGGGACTTTTTTGCTACATATCCAACAAAATTTCAGGTGGGGACCGAAAAAAATAGTCGAAAAAAAAAAAAATTGTCACAAAATAATAATTGAAATAGTCATTTTTGTCAACTCTCCGACTACCCCTAGTCCCTCGAGGTTGTCGTCATTTCGTCAGGTTTTCGAGAGGATCAACCATCCCACGGAGGAGCAACTTCGTAAAAACCAATGGGCGAGGAGGATCGAAAGGTCCAAGCGATTGTTTGAATATTAACGGAACGTTAAGATCGTGTAATCCAGTTTATTACTACGCTGTAAGCTCGCCTCTGGGCGGCCTATTCGAAGCTTTCGGAGGAGACTAGAAGTCATTCTGCTCGATAAATATTAATTAATTGTTTGAATATTGACATTTTCATTATCTACACCTGCGCGATAACTCTCGTAGTATTTTCGGTTAGTACGTCGATCGCGTCCGACCTAACGCCCTGCCAATAATTACCTCATCAACCACCAAGAATTAATTATATCGCCACTTGCCCAAAATCTACCACGGGTCGTTTAGTTCAGATTCACCGTCCACCGGCGTACGCTGAGATTAAATTTGACCGGAAATAAGGCGAAGACGAATCGAATAGTCGATCGACCGAGCACAAAACGTTGGCTCGTGTCAAGCGACTCGCGTCGGCGTACCCGATCAAAATTTCACGCGAGTCCGACACGTGAATACGGAAATACGATCGCGCGATGTGAAAAAATAGCCATTTTATCGCGATCACTACAACAGCGCCACGACAACTATTTATTGCCAACGACGTCCCTGATCTCGCGCACGCGATATTCGAGTTGAGTTCGAGTGAAGGTGACGAGAAAATACTCAGGATGATACTCGAAGTGTTTTTCGACACAGAGACCGATTCTAACGATTGTTCATTTTTCAGGAAAAAACAATCAATTTTTTGAATAAAAGCCGCCATATTGCAAGCGCCATTTTGTGTTTCGTTGAAAACATCGAAAAACAGCGACTCGTGTTCGTGTCAGTTGTTTGAAAATATAAAAAATGCCAAAGTTTCGAACTTCGTTGATTTGCAACAAAATTCAATGGGGTATCGTAAAACCTGTTCGCACATTTTTTAACCACCATCCTGGATGCTCGACGTGTAGAGGCTTTCAGAATCTTGCTATATTATTGCGACGGTAAATTTTCTCTATCATGTTCACGTCAAATCTTTTGTACAATGCGCGAAGGTGCGAAGTGAACCAAAAAAGCTCTCGTCAGCTCGACGTAACGGAAATTTATTTTGCATGCAAACATGAAACCCGACGCGACCCTTCGCAAAGTCTCGATGTGGATCGAGTAAATTGAAAGCGGTTTTTCGCGTCAAACAATGCAGAACACGATTTTTACACCCGCCAAACTCGTCTTTTGTGAATGTTCCAAATTTTAATAAGAGAGTAAACAGCAGAATGCGAAAAAATATTGTTGAGCAAAAAGGCAAACGTAATTCAGAAATTTTGAGAAAAAAACGAACGGTCGACCATGAATAATTTCAATCGCAAATCTGGGCCAATCGTATCCCTCTGATCGAACGTTTCCCGTACAAAATTGGGGTAACGTTATTTTCTGCTTTAATTTATTCAAAATAATTCTATTGCAAATTAACGATTTCCAACAGTGAACACGATGATCCGAAACTCTGATCGATACAAAAAATCTGGAATCTATCAGTTCTTCAAAATATTCTAAATTTCATTGAGAATCGTCTCAATTTCTCAGAGAATACAGAGGGCTGCTGCAAAACGTGAATTTTTGATGCGGTCTTTTCACGAAACACGTTATAGCGAAAACTCATTATTTTTCCATTTTTTTCTACAAGAATAAAAATACCTGGGACAATCGGGAAAACATACTATGTACGTGCAATAAAATTGTAACCAAACTACAAATTACGAAACCTCGTGAACTAAGTAAATGCAACTGAAACTTTACGCGATTTTGAAGAAAAAGTCTGATTTGGAAAGATTATTCATATTATTTATGTTATATCAAATTATGAGTATTATACTTGCATTTATTTTTTTCTCAGCTGACGAGTCGTCTCTGAAAAATGAATTTCCCCGATTTTGATACATATTGAAATGTGCGACGTTACGTTGGCGAGCCATCTCTTGACATTTTCCGAACGATGAATGAATAGGTACACGATCATTGGGAGCAGCAGTTAATACGAGAATTCGCGAAAATCCGCGCCCACTATTTTTCCAGATTATCCAAGAATAATAAAACTGACAGCGCGCTTCCGGGCGAAAATTTACGACTATTCGTAGCGGTATTGAATCATGTCGAGCTTCGTGGAATGTAAATTACTTATAGATATGAATTCCGGAATGAAGGAATTCCAAAGTTGGATATGAGGCCGAATTCCGTCGCATTGAAAATTCCATGAATATCTGATAAATAGTCGAGCAGATTTATCGCCAGCTGGTGCTGGTCAGGAATAACCAAAATGCTTTTCAATTGTGAGGCAATTAGTTTATCGCTAACGTAAGAGTAATAAGATCTGTAAAAAGAATTTTAAAAAAGGGAGCGCTTCGCCTCATCTCTTCGAGGCTAGGCCCTGGTAGTAGAATATTGATCTTGGCGCAAGCTAGATCCCACGCAGTTTTCCACTGTTGTATCTTGGCGCAACCCAGCGAACATGCATTGGGCCAAGCTGATTATGTTACGCTCTTCACACGTAGCACCAAGGCAGTGGCCGAGGCTACATGCCACACGGTTTGCCACTGTTGTACCTTGAGGGCCACTAGTGGGCCAAGCTAATGGCTAGCTTGGCTATCAAGCCAATACACAGTCTACGCAGTCGCAATACTACAATTGTAGAAAACAAATGATATAAGATTTTACGTTTCATTTTTTATTCAACATTTTTTTTTACTAAGAGAACATACATATTCCGTGGACACAAATATTTTATTTTACTTCATCCATGTAAATGCAATGAATTGCAGTCAATTGACATAAATATATAATGTAAAAAATGTACTCTACACGCGAAGTTTTTGAATCTTTTCTACACCAAGCGCAATTCCGGGGTTATCATCAAGATCCATGTCAGGAATTTCATCACGATCCAAATCGGCGTTTTGATCGAATGCTTCGTTATCCGGATTATACTTTTCGTCATAATTTTGTTGGCATTTATCTGTGCTGTCGTTTTGATCGTCACGATCGCGTCCTTCGTTAAATTGTCTGTTTCTTTCGTCAAGATTGCGGAAATGACTGTCGTCCGTCTCGTCACTCTCCTTTTTCGCATTCGCATGCGTGTTGAAACTCCAGTTCGGTCTTGCCGTTCCATTATTTAGCACATTTAATATTATCTTGTTAGTCAAACTTACGTCTCACAAATAATTCATGCATTTTCCCACCCACTGGCTAGATAAACGAAACAGAGTACGCAACATGCATGCCTGTCACTGTAGGTGGTGCGGTATCTAGTTTTTACCCGAGATCGCTCGCCCGATTCTGGGCAGAAGTCTAGCCAAAACTTGATTGTTTCGATACGGCCCTATCGAACATGTATCCCCGAGCGAGTGGCTGTCCAGATGACATCTAGCAGCACGTGACTCGTTCGGCTAGTAAAAACCCCCCCAGGCGCTATTCTATCGAGGGGTGGCTTGAAAACTAGCCCACGTTTCGTTTAGCTCTCGATGCATGGTGAGATATATTTTAGTCAAAACTCGTAGTCACACAATTTAATATTTTATTTAAAGTTTTTCACTCCGTTGGCAATGCTACGCAACAACGGTAACCGCGTAAGTAAGCGAGTGAAAAAACTGTATACAAAGCAAAAAACGTCAGTAAGTTGTGCGCGGTGCTGCGAAACCGTTGAATGATTTTGAAACTTGTCGCAATTTGCAGAACAAAAATTTGTCAAGTTTTACAAAAGTAAAATCAGATCTTCAGCTTCATTCGTATGGAAGAGCAAAATGCTTCTAAAATTTGACAACCAGGCTGATAATTATCTCGCGATAATTGGCCATTATAGGCAGCTGATTCGACGGTCGAAAGAACGTTTTTTTCTTCGTTTCGATACTTGGCCAATTGTAAAATTATTCGATGACTTAACGATTTCAAGAAATTTTAATCGTATCAGCCACGATTCGGCTTCGTCGAAGCTGAAAATTTGTCACTGAAATTGGTTGAAGTTCGAGCTACAATTAACCGAATTCCGAGCAATAAAATTGTCTTTGATGTCTCAACACAGCGCCAAGAAATGTTTCCAGAGAAGATGGTTAATTATTCCAATTATGCGAAGTAGAAAGAAGCTCGTTATTTTCGGCGGAAAATATATTCAACGTCGGCATCGCGGCAAAATGATTTTCAGTTGGACAAATCATGCAGTTTGGACAACCATAGCACCGTTTTCGCGGATTAAAATGATCCAAACGATCGAAATTTTCATGTTTACGTAACGATTTTTGTTGTTCCATTGATTCTAGATGGACGAGGAAAATGTTACGAGGATCGTGACGGGTTCGAGAAATAAGGCGATAGTTTGATCTGCGATGAGGAAAAAAAATGTTAATTTTGGTAAAATAAGGTAAAAACGTAATACGATAACTCGGTATCATTTGTTTTATAAAATAAATGAAATTAAGTCGAATCGACTAGACCGAGCAGGATCCTCGAATCTCATTTCATCGGCATGGAAAATAACTTATAAATCGTTTTCACATCAGATGTGAAAACGACTCGAGAAATCTTGAGGAAAATCCGGGGATAGAATCAGGAAGTGATTAAAAGAGACGAGTGGAGCTTGGCGAATTAAAAAGTTCATCCCTTCGGATGAATAAGACATCTCTCATCCGTTATAAATATTCCATCAGGGTATAAATTGTCAATTTCCATAGAATAAATTTATCACGTTTGTCTTTGGAAAAAATACTTTTCATCAAAAAATTATAATTGAGAAAAAAATGAATATCGGGGACGGAGAAATTTGGCTGAACAGCGCGGAGGGACAAAATAACGAGCGAGCGCACGTTTCATGGAAATGCGGAAAATCTCCGCGAAGCGAGAGGAAATGTTGATTAAAACTATCGATGAAAAGATAATTTTTACAACGGTGATAACATTTTATCCTTTGCCCGACCATCGAACGAACTTTGAGGAGGTGAAGCTTTGTTCTTCTCCCTGACCTCGCGCCCTAACGATCCATTTCGCCAGAGAGAAAAGAAGAGACATCTTTCAATAGAGGTGCGGTGAATTTTCAGAAATTCGCAATGGAAACGAACTCGTGCGATGAAAATGGCGGAGTTTTGTAACGAAACAACAACAAACGAAAAACGACGAGAAAAATCTAATCGATACGTCTCGGGGTCGTTGGAAATAGCGACGCTCTTGTAGAAACGGTGAAAGTGGTACGAAATGCGAATAAAGAGGAGCCCGCGCGAGGAGCAACATTTCTATAGAATTTCCGTTTATCCTGGCCGTAAAACGACGCGTGGTTTTATATTCTCCTCGCGGTTTCGCGATGACGAACGCATAATAATTACAGTTATATGA
Source organism: Arge pagana (assembly GCA_963969455.1). Classification (NCBI taxonomy): domain Eukaryota; kingdom Metazoa; phylum Arthropoda; class Insecta; order Hymenoptera; family Argidae; genus Arge; species Arge pagana. The sequence goes on along the minus strand of OZ018311.1, from coordinate 15,888,092 downwards.
AACCATGGTAGCACGTAAATTGTCGTTATGAAAATAGTAGTTTCATGGTAGTTTTCGTGGTAATAAATCGCGGCTCGTCCAACTTGAACTATTGACTTCAGGATTTTCATCAATGTGCAACGCTTTCGTAACGTCAAATGCAAATGGTTCTCCGAGCAGAAGTTGAGATTGCCATAAAATTGATCCGCGTATCTGCCACGAGTTGATCGTAAAACGAAACACCCGGGGTTCTTCGTCGAAAAGGAAACCAGAATTCCATGACTGGGGAGCCGATATCGAGGTTGAAAAGCTACGAACGATCAACGATTCGCTTCGAACACCGACCGATACGTCAACATTATTGTCAATTTTATTCGCGCGACGACTCTCCCCGTTCCCGTTGCAACTCGTAAGGAACCCTTATTTTACATTCGTTCACGGATGACACGCACCTAAAGATGTTTCTGACAGAATTCCAATCGAATGCCGGGGTAAGGCGGAAAACGCTTTTAAAAACAACTTTGTCCAGAGTTAACCTCGAGATGATTGCATTTGTTTAGATCTCTTTAGTACCACCTCTTATTATGACAATATTAATTATGCATTCTCATGACATTGAGATTAGATATTTCGTGACAAACGATCGGTTTCATAATTTTTCAATCCGGAAAATATTTATTCCGAAAAATGATTTATGCGAATAGAATCTTTTGCAATGTAACCAATAATGATCCAGCGTTCTGTTAACCCTGGTTCAAACGTCAAGAGTGAATTCGTGATATTATTAATGGTTGAATGAGATCTTTCAAGTGACATTTTGGAGCAAATTTATCGCGATCAATCGACGGTACAACTGGAATGCGCCTAAATGCACAATCGTATTTATCATTCATTACTATTTAGTGTTATTTGGTGTTATTTGGTGTTATTTGGTGTTATTTGGTGTTATTTGGTGTTATTTGGTGTTATTTGGTGTTATTTGGTGTTGTTTATTGTTATTTATTGTTATTTATTGCTATTTACGATTATTTAGTGTTATTTGTTACTATCTATTTGAAGCGTTTAACGAACGAGCTCGTGAAAAGTGTGTCTCACATTCCATAGAAAATTCATTTTCCGCGTGTGATTATTGTATGCGAAATTTTATTAGTACTGCTCAGTCGGCTTCTAAAAATAAATAGTACGTAAGAAGAAAATAACTTCGATGCGATGATTGCAATTAAATTGTAATCTGCGAATGTTGACGCTCCAAATGTGTAATTATTCGGATTGTCCCACCGAATAAATAAACAAAAATTTCGTTCCTTCTCACTTTGCATCATTTTATAAATACCGCTGTAAGCTCACGTGGACATACTACGAATATATATGAACCTTTATTTTGACTCGTTTAATTTACCCCGCTGCTCGAGATAATTCACACCCCCCCCCCCGTCCCCCCCAGCCGAGGGTTAATCGAATCACCGGCGACATTTTCGTTCCAGTTTCACCGATATCTTGGACAGTATTGGCATTCAAATATATCTGAATACCGATTTCTGTGCGAAATTGACTGTCGTCTTTAACATCGAAACGATTTCTCTCGCGAAACCTGGCAAAAGACTTATTTTTCTGGGCAATTCAATTTGCAGCGGAATAATCTACTGCAAACAAATCTTCGACCAAATGGCGTAGGGGTAACGAAAATAAATGATAACAACGAACATTTCACAGCTACGAACGAGATCTGGTCCAGCAATAAGTTGGCTAATCAACGAACGGTGAAACTCGGAGCAAAACCGCGTAAGCTATTTCTCGATCGCAATTTGTTTGGAATAGCTCGTAAGTTTTATAGTCGCAACAGCGGCGTACCATACAGGATCTCCTAGGAGGAGCAGCTCGCTCTTTTCCGGCACCATGTTTTATCGATCAACGGCATGACAAAGGCAAAAGCTCGCGTTGTTCCAGACCGTCTAATTTTGAACTTGACGAGATGGAAATAGTGGCACGTGTGACACGTGATTACCAACGGCAAAGGATCGTTAGGTAACAGAAACTCGAAATTGCCAGCAATAAATGTGTACGGCTAATTAGCCTTGATTACTGGCACCTCGACTATGTTGCGACCGGCAACAACTTCTCTCTGTGAAATTATTCTCTGATTCGTAGCATTATTAGCTCGGAAACTAATGATAAATAATTTGTCAGTATTTTCCATTGCCCAGTCATGTTCAGGAAAATTGATTGGCAAGACGTAGTGGCTGTGTCGTTGAAATGAAAATACAACGCTTTGAGCAGATTGGAATTGGACAAATGAGGAAATATCAAAATTTCTTTAATAAGAGAACAGAAAAGCTGTCTCTGCTTTTTAATAATTTTTTTGCTGAGTGTCGATGTTTTTTATTCTTATTCGTATGATCTTCAACAATTATTTTATCACAACTCGGCTCGTATTATTTTGTCTTTGGGGGAGAGATCTCGTTCCGAGGAGGTAGGGCGAGTAAATAATATATTCTTCGTCGAAGGTAAGAGGTATTATTTGCAGGAAGCAATGTTACAGCTCAAGAAAATATACAAACGAAGATTATAACTCCTTTGTTCGGTACAACAAGGGGGATCAATTTAACAAAATCGCGCACGTAGCGAGACCAGTGTTGCGAGTACTCGCGATAAATTTATATTGCAAATAGACATTTCATTGGACTCTGCTATCAAAGCTGCTCTATCTATGAGGTGGAAACTACGTGAAATTAAATTTCGCTTACGATACTCCCGGGAAAAAAATGAATGGAGTTCCCTAAATAATTGAACAGCGGGGCAAATATGCTCTTCCCTTTCTCCGGCGAACTTTTGTCAGGGAAATATCGTCACGGCATAGTCGCACGCGAAATTATTCAACTCTTCTCTGGCTCGAGTTTCGATCCGTCCTTCGCCCAAGGAGTACAGAGATGATACACTTACGCGGCGAAATATAATTGTGCGGAGAGCTAGTGGTCGAAGGGTGCGATGGGTCAGACCGTTTCAATCGAAGACGGCTCCCTACCCTGGTCATCGCGACCACAATCAATGCGTCGTTTATTAGTCGGGTCCTCGTATCGGATCCGAATTGACTCGGGTCCAACCTCGATAAAACCGTCGATCGTCCACTAGCATCCCATAAATCACAGGTTTATCCTCGATTTACTGCAATTAACGAAAAATATATATAGTTCCAAAATTACTGTTTCAACAAAAAAACGACCATTTTCTTCTTTAATATATTGTAACTATTTTTGGGAATGACGAAACAGAGGTACCGTAAAAGTTACAGCTCCTAGTTTTAATATAGAGAGGTGCCGCATCGCGAGTTTCAATTTTCCATTTCAAACTTTCTTTTACACTTTGGAATTTTGTAGCTCGTTAACGAGTTGTCATATTTATGAGACCATAGCATATTCCTGTAGGGAATTGAACGCTCTACAAAAAAGGTTGATTGTAATTTTTCGATAAACTTATTCCCTCTAAAGTTATTCGAGGTTGAAGTTGGATTCATGATAAATCGTAACTTTTGAGGAGTAAGTTTATCGAAAAATTACCAAAGACATTTTTCGTAGAGCGTTCAACTTCCTACAAGAATGTACAACGCTTTTATAAATATGACAACACGTTGACGGATTACGAAATTCTAAAGTGTAAGAGACAGTTTTCTCCATGTTAATGGAATGGGAAGTTGAAATTGCGATGCTGTAGGTCTTAATATTAATACTAATAGCTGTCATTTCCACGGTATCTCTTTTTCGTCTTACCCATTACAATTTATTAATGACCCAAAATTCCTGTGTGTATTATTTTTTTCAAACATAACATTTGTAGATTCTGAGATTTTTTAATGCTTTATGGAATTCGCCATTTTGAATTTTTCCAATCTGACTTTGGATTCGTGATCAGCGACCCCGAAAACGTGCGGCTACAAATTTTGATGCCAATCCGTTTATCCGTTCCGAAGATATTAACAATTTTATTTGATTTTTGGGAATTTTGTTATTTAAATTATGGAAAAATCACTCCTCCGATCAACGCCAAAATCTAATCAGTTCTAAGTTACGAAAAACAGCGTCGATTGAGCCCAATTTGATCAAAATCCGCGCACTCGTTCTCGAGATATCGCCGGGACAAAAAATTGATCACACACGTACGTACATACGTACATACGTACATACATACATACATACATACAGACGCCCAACTGAAAATAGTCGGAAGTGATTCTCTCTGGACCTCGAAACGTGGAGATGCAGTGAAAACTCATCTTTTCATTTTCGTGGTGATTACAATAGCTTCCTATTTTCTCTGAAATCAGAGAAACGGGAAGTTAAAAAAGTTTAAAAAACTAATTGCTTCGGGACCAATATATAGAATTGATGATGCCGTATTCGTAGTAGTAAAGGTTATTTTTGACATTTATATCATCCACAATTTTCAAAAAAAAATGATAAATTTATTAAACTCAACAAAATTTACTTATGGAGTTTTAATATGTCTTTAGAATATTCATAATCAATCTTATTAATTGTACGAAAGTCATTTTTTCAGATTACTTCTTATAGATTGTTTATTACTCAAAGATTTCAACTGTTAAGAGTACTATTTACTTTCATATAACTACTTCGATTGCTCAGTTTTTTCAGTGTTTTAGGTAGCATAAATCTTTATTTCTAGAAACATTGTCAGAATTTGAATAAAAGTATCACTGAATTCCTCATAGTGATATTCGGCAGACTCGAAACAGAAACCTTGGTTTAAGTCTACAGGTGTCGTTGAGAATCAGAATATCAAAATGGCGAATGATTTTTAGAAATTATGGTTCAAATTGTTACAAAGTCAGTTCGCATCTAGTTGATTCGAGAGTCACGAATTACGAATGTTGTATTAAAATTGAAAAATTCAAAATGCCAAAATCTGATGATTACACGCTCGAAAAAAAACAGAAACGGGAAAATAAATCCCGAGGTTTAATAGAAATGAAAGCATGGAATTGAATTCGATAAATTAAATGTCAAACAGTATTTGAATTTCGGTCCGTGGACGAATGAGTAAACAAAGGAGGGTTCTCGAAATTAAAAATTGAAAGGTAAGAATTCGACGTAATGCGCTTGAAACAGGAAACTTTGTTAGCTTCGCATGAAGGTGTATCCGGAGTATCGCGCACGCGAAACGACGAGCACGACGATTTGTTGCTAAAGTAGAGGCAATAAACGTTTAGCATCGCGAGTGAATTCAAGAATAACAAACGATACGACGAAAAAACGGCGATTATAAAAGTTGAAAGTATTTTATGTCTCGTAAGATGGAGCACGTCCATCCGAAAGTTGTACAACGCGAATTGTAGCCCTGAACTCGAAACTCTCGCCTCGTAAATTTTGATCCTGTGCAAATGAAGTTCCAAATTCAAACGTACATCAAAACCAAAAGGCGTAATGACAAACGCGAACAACGAAATTTATCCTCCTACATAGAATCAATTGAGCAAGGATCAAAAATGAACATTTGCTAAGATATTTAGACAGATTTTTTTTTCAGTTACGAAACTGACTGAAAAATTTCTGTGCAAATTCTCCGATAATACAACTTACTTTGATAATTTTTTTATCGATGAAAAAAAAATCACAGACTGCTTCTGCAACTTGAATTCAGCGAAGAAACGAGTCAACCTAATTTTGAACGTTTTTTCCATGGGGATTTCTTTTTAGAAGACAAAAAAATCTATGGCTCATCGATTGACAAGAAAAAATGAATAATTCGTCGTCGAATTCGTTTGAAGAAAATTATCGAACCGTTTGAACCGCGAGAGGACTTACGACTATACTGTCGAGATTTTCTTAGCAGAAAAATAAAATCTTCTGCGATTCTGTAAAATAATATGAAGTTTATCGTATGATCACGCAGGTCTGCGAAATAATTTTTTAACGAAGATGTTTTAGTGAAATGTTGATGTTTGCAATAGTGTAATAAAACTATGGACAGAGGTCATACACCACGTCGTTTTTAGCAGATACAGGTGACACTATATTTGAGGAAAAGTCTGTGATAACTGAAATGAAATCATACTTTTTAATTTTTTTTTAAGCGATATGTTAAAATGGAGTAAGTCAGAATCTGTAAGTTTCCTGCGAGAGATTTGAAAAAAAAAACTTTCTCATCACAGACCTTTGTTATCATTTGAACCGTCGATACAACCAAGCGCACAATCATGATTGGTAAATGGAGCTTTTTATACGTTCGTATATGTCCATAAGCTTGAAGAAGTAACATTTCGTCAAAGTTTTCGCATCAGAATACCGGACTCTTTCGGAATTCATGTAAATTCGTTCGTAAAATATGCAAACCTCGCTTGAGCAGTTGTAGGAGCGGTCTTAAAAGTCACAACTAAAACCATCCTCCGAGTCTCGTTGATTCGCAACCTTTTATCCAACCGACTTCCCTCTTCCCATGGCCCGTTCTTTTATTCGACGGAATAACGAGTAAATTGTTGTGTTTCTAGAATTAATCTCGCCACAAATGCCTGTTGCGAAAATGAAGTAAGCTCTGGTCTGCGAACTCCGCGGTTCTAACCGTCTATACGTTCTTCCTTATCGTTAGAATTTCCCCAGCATAGCGTTGATATACAAATACGCATTCCGTAGTTGTGTGCGCGTGTGCGTGCGTGCGGGGTGCGGTTGTTCCCAACCCGTTAAGCGTGCGCTCAGGCCTTCCTGCGATTGGTATTATCTGCAAATAGTTTCCCACGCGAATGGTATCCCCATCATCGCCACCGCATCCCTTAACCCGGGACCCACGCGTATCCGCTCCCGCAAAAGGACCAACGACAATCCCATTTTCGGGTGCATAAAGCTGAAGCTCCTACCACCTCGCCATAAAATGTGGGCAGGAAATTGCAAAAACAAGACGATACCCGATGTTTTTCTACAATTATGCTCAAATGCGTCAGCGATAATATAGGGGGAGGGAGTTCTTGTTGAATTTACAGCGGGTTGGGATAATTCGCCCCTGGCGGTATCACTGATAACGTAATAAATCAATTGGACTGAGCCCTACGATTAGTCTTATGAAACGCTCAGCTGCTCTGAGTGTTCATAGTTTCATCTACGCAACGCCATACTTCGCTGCTCTAGTCTTCGTTGAGGAACCGAACGAACAATATCGCAAAAAATTCGCGACGACAGGTTTCAAAAAAATGGGAGAACTACCGAAACCGTAAATTCTGGAATTCGAAGAAGTTCTCTCTCTCTCCTGGTAATAGAATTACCAAAATGATTTTTATCAAATTTGATAGATCGATTTGGTATTAATGTCATAGATTTTCAGTTAAGATTCTGTGCGGACTCGTTATACTCGTATCACAGCATACTCGTTCTTTGATATTTGTAATGCGACAATAATTGATCCTCCGGTTCAAATGAAATAATTTATACGAATGAATAGAAGTTTGATACAACTGTATGAAAATTTTCCAAAGAATTCACAACCGATACTGTAAGAAATCAATGTATAATTAGTGTTCATTTTAAAACTGACTCACGGCAACCTTCACGATTTGTCAGATTGGCAACAACGCAACGTGTCTCTTGGATACGCGCTATTTTTAGGTTTTACGATTGCAATTTTTTTCAAATAGTTATTTCTCTTACCAATGAAATTTTTTGTCATTTCCTGGCTTCGAATTCTCTCGTCATTCATTTTTAGTAACGCGCCGTACACAGTAAAAAATGTCACACAAATTTAACACACGACGATTTTTTTTTACACAAAATCAGTGTTATTCCAACATAGTCCCTATATATTAGAAGTAACCCAAAGCAATTTTGGCGTAGCATTTGAAAGGTTTTACTATAGTATCACACAACGTTTTTGTGTAGTAAAAAACGGACCGATCGAACGACACTAACGATTCTTCGCACATTTTTTTACCATTTACACTTTACACGATGAAGGAAATTTTTTCAATGGGTCGTTCGGGATAACAGTGCGCAGCGGGTAAGTGTGCGCATCCCCCCTATCGCCAAAGGGGGAGTGAGGGGGTCATTACATGCACAGACGATTTAAAAGTATATTAGCGGAGTATAAGTTTACCCCAGGGAAAGCGACCTGGCATAATCCGTTTTTTGTTTTTCAGCATAACAAGAATCGGGTACTGCAAAAATAACTTTTGCCATCACGGCAAAGATTGTCACCCCGTGCTGCGGATAGCCACAACGGTGAGCGATTTTTTCTCATGTTAGTAATTTATTAGGGTTTATTTTCCGGCATAACTTTTGCGGTTATGTTTGTCGCGGTGCAGTTTTATACATGTATTTATAAGACCAGCCCGTCCGGGGTGAGTGTGCGTGGGTAAGTGCGCGGACGCGCACGTCTTCTTACATGAAGTAACGATGGATTGGTTCTAAAAGATTTGTTTTTTTTTTCAATCGTGAAGATTTCATACGCTATTTCTAAATTCAATTATCAGTTAAATGAATGCTTTATCAAATACACGACTTCATTTTGCTTTAATCCGTATTGTTTAATTTTGACACCACTTTGAATGCTTAAGTGCGCACACACGAATGACCCTATACCTCATAACTATACGAAGATACGTTACCAAATCTCCGATTTTCATTTCAGAACACGAATCAAATGCATGAACTTTTTAGTTTTTACTACACTTGACTCGCTCCGTAGCAAGGGAACTTTCTTGAGGGGATCCGGTGAGTGGTCTGGAATTGTCCAACAGTCGATTTTTTTTCTTTTTTTTTTTTTTTCATATTTCGAAAAGCTAGTCTTCGGGGTTACACGATGGTAAAGATGTTGACGGTATTGAGGCAATTTGAAGGTAATCGGTGATCCTACTTTTATTACAACAGTTATTAAAATGTAAACATTGTAACGGTGCAGCGACTTGCATCGAAGATGAAGCTACAAAGACGTGAACAAGAATGTCGAGGAGAAAATAGGAAAGAAGAGGACGAGATGAAGATAATCTTCCGGGTGATCCAAGTCTTTGAAAATATCCATACTTAAAACTTTTCACTCGTTCATCTCGAAAGCGCTTTTTTCTGCAGGCCATTGTAGAAAAAACAACTATTCAACCGAATCATCTGAAATTTGTATGCGTTATTCAGAAAGCCAGTGGTTATCGCCGCGACCAGAATCAGAATTTTATTTCAAAAACGTCCTAGTTTTGCATTGAAAAACTAATAAAGACGAGCCTAATAGGATAATCCATTTTTTGAGGGGGTCTAATTCAGCGCCATCTTTAACTTGTTAAAACATTTTTTCAACCTAACAAAAACATGTTTTTGTACGCAGTAGCAGTGTTATAATATACCTGAAGAGTTTAAATATCCATGCCCATTATTTTAACCTTCGAGAAAAATCTTAAAAAGTTTCCTTAATCGAATGGATGCGATCATTTGCGATTCTTTTGTTTCTCGCCAAGCGATGTGGAAACAAATTCCTTCTGCCTCTTTTTTTGAATCTCGAGTTTTCCTCAAGCACCGGGGCGTCGTAATAATTATGAAAGTGCATGAAAACAGATTACATCGCGGATGGCGGGAAGATATATTTTTACGGTTAACATTAAATGTACTCCAAATCGCGGATATTTATGTTTATGTTTATATTTATATTCACGAGCGAAGCGTGGATTGCAGCGTGTACGTTACGTGTCGCGCCAAGCATTCGGTACTCCGCGATTCACGCGACAGGATCGTAGGTCGTTGATTCTAATGTAAGTCGACGCGTCGCGCCGAACCAAACACTGGATGATACCACTCGTCGTCGTTGAGAAGCGTCCCGGTGGTTCCGGCGTATCGCCTCGCACAGCAACACGGCGAGAACTAAGAATCCGCGTGGGCTTTCAGATTATGGCCAAGATCGGATTGCTTACATTAAGAGTAAATTCTAGTTGTAAAAGTTGATTTGAATTTCTAATCAGTAAAATTCGATTCGGCATCGTCGAGCGAGTCTCGCACGAAACCCAACGCTTCTGTCCGGCTTGGCAAAGGTCATTTTCGTTGTTCGACGGATTAAGAATTCGACGTGTGTATAACTAGCTATGGAAAGAGAAATGAATTCCAGTTCTGCTCCCTCTCCTCCGCGCGTCTCCCGCCATAGTCGCGTGCGTCATGGTCAATGTCGAACATTTCTCCAATTGCACAAGCTGCAATCCGCGCGCGGGGACAAAAAGAAGAAAAACCAGTTTGAGAGAACAGAATCTCGAGGTCGCGTGGAAGCATTTTTTAAATTTCAATAACAGAGGTTTCATAACTAACGATTACCACCTTGTTTTTATTCACTCGTCTAGTGTCCGATCGTCGAGCGTGAATACGACTTCGGCGCGCACATCCTTGACAGCAAAGATCGTTTGGGTACGCGTAAAATGACGGGTAAACTTCGATTAAATCTGCGCTGCATGGAGCGTAAATTACCGTAACGTTCGTTAATTAATGGCAGAGCCAATCGGAAGGGAATTTCCAAACGTTGCTCGTAAAAGGTGACCTCTGAAATAAATCAACCTTAACAATGGAACGAGTGTTTGTGAAATCTGATCGAACGCGATTCCATACCGAAAACATACGTGGATAATTATTCCCGTTTCGCAATGTCTGACACGAATCGTAGTGCCATAGATGTGATCGATCGTCCGTTCGTAATAATATCTCGAGCTTTCCTCTCGCCTGTCGATCGTTACGGCGCGGTATTTTTCGAAGAAACGCGCGGCAAACGGTAGTGGCGCAAAAAAAAGAAATGCCAAAGGTGAATAACGCTCATCAGTTTCACGTCGGAAAAAGTTTCTTCCGTTGGCCAACGAGGCACGATAAAAATTACGTGTGCCGAGCGAACGGAACACCATAGTCTAAAACGTAAAGCCCGCCACGGTAGTCGCTTGTATCTTCCTATTCTCCTCGTTCCACGCTCCCTGCACGTGAAGTGACCATCTAGAAATCATGGCTAACAGACTATTTCCGGTTACATACTCGCGGAGTATCTACTCGAATGATTCCGATCACTGTAAGGCGCAATTTGCTAAACGTAAATGTCAACTCAATTAGATTATACGAACACACGTTTAACGCCTCGATACGAAATGCATAATTGTACGTTCGTAATAGTCCATTACACGCTCGTTGAATTTCTGGGATTTACTGCTAGCTGCCACCAGAAAAATCAACCTAAACGTTCACAGATATGCAACGTTTTTGAAATTGTTGAAATTTCGTATGAAATTCTTCTTGAAAAATGATATTGTATTATAGTATATTATATCATATAAGCTCGTATCTCCGAGATGCGGTGTTAGTTTGCGCGTCTGGAAGGAGATATCCGCAAATTAACGCATCATAAATGCTCCCAATTACACGGTGTATCATAAAAATAATTTCCGAGATGAATGAATCAAGCGTAAAATCTCACGAGCAGTAGGTCTTTCCATTATTTAATTGACAAGGAGTAAACGTAACTTCGTCTGGAATTAAGATTTGGAATTATGATTCGCTTGAGCCATAAGGAAGTCTTGTAATAAAACGAATATACAAGGAAGAGAAAAAACGGATGACTGTATGAAAAAAAACGAGCGCAAAATATATAACTTCTTACATTTGGGCGGAATAAAGAAGAACCAATAAAACTGATTGCTCTGGTCAGGTTTTGGTAGTTTTTTTCGGCAAATCATCTCGGATGTTACGTGACTACGATGTAATAGAGTTAATTTCTTTTCCCTGCTATGCTTGTTTCGTCGGCGACGTTGACGTGGATTAACTCGTTCGAGTCAAAAATACTCGAATGCCTGTCCGATGCGAACTTTTTATTCATCGACAATAAACGAGTCATTTTGGGTGAAAGAAGACGTGAAGGAATAAAGAACGGACACCGATCGAAATACCCGACGTCCAGTAGCTCTACACTTCTGGCAAATAAACCTGTCCTCAAAACGATTACGTCTTCAACACGCCGCACACGTTTCACCAACGATATAATAGCCGAGAGCTGCTGATTGAAGTGACTCGACAAGCTAAAGATGCGCTCAACGGAGATACGAAACAAGAGCTCAGCTGGTGCGCAGTCGGGAAAACCAATCCCACGGCTGTGATATTCACCTCACGACCGCGACTTGGGCATAGCATCGCGCGAACTATCATCTAGAATTGAGAAGGAGAAACAGAAATGGAGAGGAACCGGAGTTAAAAGCATTAGGCGACACACATACACGGTCGATTCGGCCTGTCAGAGCCACGTTCGCATACAGCAACAACATCATTGCACCCCTTTTAAACGTTACTTCTAACGCAGAGTCGTGTTACTTTATCACTGCGCACGGAGTGGGTTAAAATAACGCTAACTTTGTAAAAAATTAATCGTTGCTAACACGTTGTGTATCACGAGGCATCCATGTGCATTTTTTGATGACGCAGAGCTCGAGTGAAAAGCGAGATTATATAATATTTTCTAAGGTTTCTCGGGTCGACCTGCACGAGAAGCTAAGTTTCAAGGAATACACGAGCGTGCGACGTTGATACGCTTAATTCCGCGTGATCGATAAGGTGAAACAGTCGCGGAGCTAACGGACTACACGCAAGAAGATTGTCGAGAATTTCCTAACGAACGAATAAAAGAAAAAAAGAGATAAACACACGGCGAAATCGTTCGGAATTGCCGCATAACTCTGGAAAACTAGAAACGATTAATAAATGAAACTCGTTAATTTTCATAGATTACGGTAGAACGAGCTGCTCAGCCGTTTCATCGATTAAGTATCATCATCGAGATTGCTTCGCTTCGATAACACGATTGTATTTACATTCGACGCAGCTGAATATTTTACTCGACGAATAGGCACCTACACATCTAACGTTCCGAAGATCCGCAGATTGCTGCCGTTAGGTACCGCGTGATCGGAAAAAATATGAAAAACATTTTTTTCACTGACATTTCCAGTCGGTATTCGTATCCCATTATATCGCAATATCGGCAATGCGCGGAGGTATTTAACATTCCCCTCGATGCGGCGCGCCTAACAAACGCAGAGGGGAATATAAACAAGCGAACGTTGCAGCGCTGTGTACGATCTCCAACTAGCTGTGATTAGTGTTTTGAGTGGTTGGAGAAACCGGGTTTTTTTGTTTCTTCCCATCGGCTTTTTCCGGTTTTTCAGCGATGCTTAAATTATTCCCTAAAACAACTATTACTAATACCCAAAAATGAAGTACATCCAAGTTTAAAACGAAGAAGAGAGAAAACTAGATTTTCCAATTCTCCCGGGGTTTTTTCGGCGGTTTTTTCCGACATAGAAAATCTGTGTTTTTAGGACATTAGCTGTGATACGCGTTGCTCATTTTCCATCACCGCGTAACGCTTTCGGTGTCTCGTCGCGAACCGTGTGCACAGTCAACCGTACGATACTTATAGGATCCCGCGAATTCTAGTCGAAATATGAATAACCAGCTTATTTCCATGATGACAAATACCTTAAAGGTCTTAACTCTTATTTGCGGGTTATCTTTAAGGTTTGTCAGGGTAAATTTCATTCCACGTGAAGTCGGGTCGAAAGTTAAGGATGTTCAGCAGTAGGGGTATATTTTCCCTGCTAAGAGCCTCCCCATGTACCATCAATTTCAAAAGTTAGTCCACTGATGTCACGTTTCATTATTCTAGGATAAATAATTAAATAAATGAAAAACGGGATTCCTAATCAATCTTAAAATGGTAGGTATGAATAATAACAATATAGTCTTATTCGTTCTACGTGCGAAATTTCAGTTCTTATCGCCATGTTTCATTGATATATCTTAATTTTGCTTCCATTTCCTATAACACTACATGTAATTTTATTATTCAATTTGTTCATCTACAAGCTTCCCAAACAGTCGCAAATTTTTACAGATTTTTTTTAGATGAAGTCTATCGAGGCAACTTGGAGTTGCCAAAACATTTTCATCGTAATGCCCGAACATCCTTAAACGAAAAGTCGCCGCAGTATTGGGAGAACGAAGCTTCCCGAAAATTATTCTCTATTTATCAAAACCGTCGTCGATGCGAATGATATTCGTGTATAAACGAGAATGCAACGACATCGCGGAGCACACGTCTGTAAACAGCGAACATTGTTTTCACAATCCCCTGAAAGGTGTCCTGTGACCTTGAAAAGCAGGGATAACTCGTAGTGTTCGAAGTCACTCACCCCGTATCCTCGGGGACCACTGACGATGATATTCGCAACGCTGAAAATGCCTCGTTCCACGTCAACGGAACAACGTAGGTACGTTGGCGTTTGACGCCGCGAATCCGCTGATGCCGAAAAAAACAACGAGCTGCTGTCTCGCTCTCCGTGTTATTATTTTTTATTATTCACGCGACACATCCGCACTCCAATGCTCGATTTTCGAAAGGAACGATAACGAACGCGAGATCGATCGAAAGAACGACTCGGGCGAATGGAGAAAGGAAATCTTAGCGCGACAAACGTAACGACCGCGAGTCGTCCGTTTTATATAGGTAGGTAGTATTCCGCTGTTACTCTTCGATGCACGCGCGTCCGCGGACCGAACCACCTGGTACTCAACGTACCACGGCTTCTGGGAGAGGACTGCTGGTCGCGCGCCTCTTTGACAGCGACAAAACAACCATCGTCGCTCAACGCTGCGGCGAAGCGGACCGACGCGACGCCGGGATACGAAGGCGCAACTGCGAACGTACGAAGAGAGAACCATGCGGACAGCGAACACGGAGCGGAGTTGGCATCCGACAGCCGTCGAGTCGAGAGCTCGGCAACGACGAACACTGACATAGGCGAAAAAATCAACGAAAAGCGACCAGTCCATTTTTTTTCCTTCCACTCCGCGCTTATTGATACCTGAGCTTTTTCGTCATCTCATTCCTTGGTAGCCCCGATTTCGTAAAATCAGCGCCGATTTTAGTAGTACGAACGACGCGACGCGGGAGACTTATCTGATCTCCAAATAATTATTATTAATTCGGGGAATCTCAGATTTTTATCATCATTTTTCCTTGACATATCTTCCTTTTTGGTTTCTTATACATATTTCTTTATTCGCATTGCGTATAAGTACGTTTAAAAATGTTTAAATTATTTTTATTTCGGTTGTTCATTAAGTAATTCAAAAATGATTTAGAAAATAAAATTCTCTATAAAGATTAGAACCGGGTTTTTAGAGATCTATGATCCAGGATTTTATCCGTATATCCACGGTACAGATTTCTACCTATTTATGTTTCGATTAATTGGTATTTTATAAATTGGGGGCAGCACTGATGCTTTTTAGTGCTAATAGCTTGGGGAAAATTAAAATTTTCCAACTTTTCTCGAGTTTATGTACGTTGTTATGTTGGCTGAAATTTAGACAGTACGAAATCAGAAACCAATCGTGAAGCATCGAGGGAGTGAGCACCAACTCATTCACAATATGCAACTTCCATGGACCCTAATGCGGCCACTGACCACAACACGGGACATCGAAGGAGATGGGAAACAAGGTGGTCGGAAGAAATCCATCATCCACTAACTTTTCAGCGGATCCCAAATACATATATTTGATTCAACTCTTCGCGACCCTTGCGATGATCCGGTAATTTACGTGTCGATACGTCATTGTAATCATGACATTTTATGATCAGTATATGACGAATATGCGAAGTTGCAAAGCACTGTTCAGGTGATAAATCGATATCGGAGATCTGGCTCCCGCGCATCGCGTTTCACCATCTCCAAACCAATACGGGCGTTGGAATCCGGCTATACGTGAAACGCTCGTTCGAACCGTAAAAAATGACGGGTACGTAACAGGTTCTACGCGAAAAAGTCCGTGCAAACATTTGAGATCGGGAATCTCCAAAATTTCCTACCATCCCGAAGTATAGATGCCTCGAATGCGAGGACTCGTGGTATTTTTATACCGCGTCTAGACACTGTAAAAACTAGTCTCGGCTAAATCTCAGCTTTAGCGAGACGTACGCCCGTCCAAGATGACTTTTTTTCAACTTTACAATTATTCAACGGTTTTATCAACGACCAGGTATACGTAATCGTGAAATTCTCATATCAACGCATTTTCGTTGCGCATGCCAGACACTCGTTGTCAGGTGAAGCAAAATATACCTACCTCAATAACAGTGATCCGACAAACTCGTTGGTACTCGGCTTGGGTTCAACTCTTAAATAACATTCAATAATTGCGGGATGCGCAAACAAGTTATGCAACGCGATTCACACAATTTGTCGTGTAACGAGGATACTTCGCCGGGTGGTACAAACCAAGTTTCATACTACTTCGCTCGATACGACGTCAAATAGGCGCACGTGTGATGTAACGAATCGACGTTGTTCTATTCATCGATTTCTCACCTCCTACTCAACTGACGTGCGACCTTGAAACGGTAACTTTTCACCATAGACCATGCATTCAAGCGCCGATAAATGAATGCTGTACAACGATACACGTAATGATAGCACAGAAAAAGAAACTCGACTCTTACGATCCGTGAAAATTTCGCAACGTTTAAAATCGTGTCATTCAACGCCCTAGTCTCGTTTGCTGGATGTATGACGTTCCGCATCAATGCCCCGCGGTTGTTAGCTCTTTATATTGACGCGTTTTTTTTAACGATTTCCTCGCAAACGACGCATCCATCGTTGCAGAATTTGTTTCAACGAACAGTAAAACATAAGATTTTTTGCACCTCCGGACAGTATGTTGTATCCGTTACAGTTTTTTTATTCGAGCCGCGTGTTCGTCTATTACAGGAGTTCCATTATCTCGTTCTTTTGAACATTTTTTCAACAGGTCGACCTTCAAAAATATAACTGATTTTGGAATCTATGGGCGTTTGTTAAACTTGTCGCGGTTTTAAGTATTCGCGATAGTAGTAATTATCGTTATTATCATTATCAGTCGATGCCCGCGATAGTTAACGTAATTGAGTCAATAATGAAACGATTAACCGAGTTTCCTCCCTCCAATGATCATAATTGGCGTTACTTCCCGTGGAGCATCGGTGCAAAATCTTACATAACCCGGATTCATCTATCTCCGATCGCAAGACGGAGGAATCTGAAAATAAACATCAGCGAGTTTTGTTGTATAATCATGTGAGAAAATATCTTGTGCAGTATCCATATCAGCAGGATTCCGGCATTTATTTTCTCTGAAGATTACGAAATGATTCGCGAAGCTCCTCGTGGTGGAACAATATTTCTGCCTCCACTCGTGATACAGAATCCTCGGTGCAAGTTCGACGTGACGTCCGTCCTTTAAAATTGTTATACGATCGAGATCCATACCGAAAGAGGAGAACTTTTTTCCTTCGGAAGAAGCGTACTCTGTGAATTTCCGAATTCCCTGACAGGATCAATAGGGTAGTTGACACTGAGAACAGATCTGATGTATTTTTCATCGATATAGTCATTGTTGTTGTTCAAGGTTCGAAGATTGCTGAAAAACGATATGATTTGGTATATTGAATAAGATCGTTGAATATTTTGGATAAATAAATTATGAAAATAAAGACCTTGGCTACGTGACATCGAACACCAATCAGAGTGCATGACGCCACTCTCCTTCCCGCGAAAAAATGATCACGTATAATTATATACAATTATATTTTTAAAAATTGACCCGATATAATTATATGTGATTTATAGACAACATACATATAATTATATAGAATTATACATAAAATTGCAGAAAAAATCTGTATAGTTCTATAGAATTAGATATAAATTTTACATAATTATATCACGCTCATTTTTTATATATAATTTATAATCATCTTGTCTCAGGTTGCAAAACATTGCTTTTGTTTTTGATCGTTAATGCAATGGCTTGGCTAAGGTGCGAATGTCATCGATTATCCACGTGTTAATACACGAATGCGGCGATAAGAACAAGTATTTGCAACGGTAAATGGCGTCACGAAAGCAAATAGCAATAATTTATTGAAAATTGATGATGTTACGTGTGAAACGTTTTTCGCAAATACGCCTTATTTTTGCGCAGTCAAATTTCAGAATATCGTAACCACTGCGTAAATGTACAACTACAATAATCAAGAATAATCCGCGTGAATGAGCTTAATACTACGATAAATCTTTGTTTTGACAGAAGGTGTTGCGGTTAGGTATCACAAAATAATGCTCCATATTTCCTTGGCAAATCTGATTGTTGTACGAAGCGCGACGTCATCAAGGACACCGTGACATATTGGCTCGTTTTGGTACGATATTTGAAATGGGTTTTGAAAAATAAAAGTAAATCGAGTCGAGACTTCTATTTCGTTGAAAATATGTATTTTACGAGGAAGTAGACCATAAGGGGTAATATTAACCACTTTCTCAACAATGGCGAACTAGCCTATTAGCGATGAGATGTGATAATTTGTCGTATCGATAGAAAAGGTAGTTGCGTAAAATATTTTTATCGACCATTCCGATGGAAACGTTCGAAAACGTTGCAGGCGCGATAAAAACGATCGTCGACACGTCGTGCTCTACTAAATAGTTACCTCTACCCAGAGGCGAGATGTAAAGTCAGATTTCACCGATAAAAAAGTTTTTTCGCAACATCGACGAATGGTGATCGAAATTAATCGCCTCGGAATGCTGCAATTGTAAATAATTCGTGTCGATGAAATTTTTGCACGTCAATGTTGCATCACTCACGTTTTCAACTAGTTAGCGATGTGAAAACGACTCCGGATATTCCAAGGCTTTGGTAATCACATCGACTCTCGATCAATACGGCGAATTAGTATGTCCGTAACGCGGCGAAAAATAGTAATACAAACTGCTATCTTCCGTGTGGCAATGATAGATTCATCTTACGAGAAAAGCATTGCCGCGCGCGTGGATCCGAACGGTGAAACTGGCACGCGAGGTGATCGGTTGCCTAACCGCAGGCGATCGTAATTGTTGCCAGAATTCAACCTTTCCGATTGCCACGGTATCTCATAGCCATCGACAAATTACGCGTGCAGACGGACTATCTCACGTTCTGCCGTTGCCGATCGTTAGGTAACTCGTCGTATTCCAGTATATACAAACAGGTACGGAGAAACAACTCGCCTCGCATGTGTGGGAGAAACGTACACGTGCCGTTCCACGGAGAGCGAACGCTTTGTGCATATTCCTTTGCATAGAGAGAAGCAAGATCGGACCAGAGACAAACAGATTGGAAATTCTCTGCATCATTGCACACGCAATCCCTAGTCTACGGATAGATAGATGGAACAGCGAACGATTTACGTATAGCTTGATGTCCCTGGGATCCGAACGCACCTACCTAGACGACGACGACGACGACGACGATCCGATTATGTTTTTCTACGCGAGAAGTTTCAATTCTATGACCGTTCGCGATAGATTTTCCACGAAGTGATAGGAATTCATGTCGCGTCGACGGTGTCCTTGCTTTGTTACGGCTGTTATACCATTCACAGTTAAGTAATTACACCAATTACGCATACCGCATACTTAACATCTCTATGCGTGTCATCATAGCGAGGAAATACAAAAAGATCGTTCGATGCGAGACTAATGTGAGTATTACGCAACGTAGATTTGCGCCGTTTGTACGCGTGTAATACCGTTTTCGCTAGCGATGGAAGCGTTTAGTAACGAAGAACCCGTTTAACGTAATCGTGTCAATCGAACGATACCTGCTCCGACATCGTGTGCCACGTGACATTGGATTGTTTGAAAAAAAATTGAGCATTTTTTTTTTTCGGAGAACAGTGGAATATCTTCAGAGTATGCTTAGACAAATACACCGTTAGCATACGAGTCCTTAATATTAATATTTGTAACTCGACAACAAGTCGCTATAGAACGATGATCGAGGCATGTTTTCGTAGGGACTCGAACGTTCTACAAAAGAGGTTTGAATAAAATTTTCCCAGAGTCAAACCGTCTCAGAGATATAATTTAGAATAACTCAATGTTTAAGACTCGATAAAAAAAAATCGTTTTTTTTTTTTAAACACTCTGGGCGACGTGGATGTTATGCCAACCCGGCATCCGTTTTACAAACTTTGTTTAACAAAGCCGAATTCAGCGGGACGTCGAAGAGACCTGGCAGTATCGGACGAGAAAAAATGTAGCAACCAAGACGAATTTATTATTATTATTAAATTTATATTTATTTATGTTTTTGTATGTTTATAATTATATTTATTATCATTTGTACACTTATTTATATTGTACCCATTATCATTATATATTAGATAGCTTATTTGTACCTCTAGTACTCCCATTTATGTATCAATTTTCTCCAGTTTAGCTTCACAATACACGCTGGAGCTTATGATTTCAACTTTTTGTTCGCCAACTCCGTATACTTCAATTCGCGACGAGTCTTTTAGGCGTTCTAATTCTATTGTATCTTTTTCCCTCGGCCAGTCGTGCGTCGGGTATTCCTCGTTTTGTTTTGGAAACTAGACGATCATCCCTCTTTATCGTGCTGTAGGTACGCGGCTCGACTTACCAGCAGCTGCAGGATAACTCAACGGATGTGAAATGAACGTGAATATTCATATTCCTTGGATACGCGTGAAACGTTGATGTATTAAATAAAATGAGAGGTACATGATATTGCTGCTGTCGTGCAACACTACGGTTAACACCGCGAGGAATGTAGTAGAGTTGAAATGATCAGCTTGTCCTTTAAACCTGAGTCCTTGGCGGAGCCTTGATTCCACCTGACCAGTTTCACCCACCTCCATTTCACGTGTGTTTGTCCGCTTCTACGTGCTTCACTGATTATCACGATACCGGAGATATAAACATCGTATGACAGGTTTCTTTGTTGTATACGAGCCAGCCTCTTTGTAAGCCGTGATTATGTGCTCGCGCACGTAGAAGAAGTAGATATGCGACACACAAATGCGCGTTGTACCAGTACAAATCTCGACAACGCTACTTCGTCGTATCTCGCGGATGTCAAAAATTCGGCTATCCTTGACAAATACACGATCAAACCGATCAAATGTTCACCGTGCTTACATTCAATTTTATTCGTGAACGTCGGTTGGCGAGGATTCTAAAATTAACCTTTAACAAATTCTCAGACGAGATACGACGATACTGTTGAAGCAAAGGAGAATTCTTGATCATATTTGTCATCGGTACCGAGAAAGAATACTGAACAGAGCAAACGGTGAATAATTGTAATTTGTGCATGGTCATGTCTGTTCGCGCGGAACAGTATTCCGCAAAATTCTCATCCTCGACGGACAGCCGAAGAATCTCGTATCACTGGTCGTTAACAACGAATAATATACGTTGGCTGCAGCTGTATCGAGGTATTCACGATATTTAAATAAAAAACAGTTTTTATTGTAATGGGTAATAGCGAATTTCGCAATCCCATTATCAACTCGAGAGCCGAGGAAAGTTCGCTTATTTCGACATAGTCTGTAAACAGATATTTCAATTTTGCTAGAATATTCCGCAATACAAATTTAGTTGTTACTCGTTGAAAATAAAACTGACTAACGTCTAATTTTCATCTGGCTTGATTACGACAATTGAAATATTCTGTAAACTAATCAAGATTCAAATAGATTACTGGGGTTGTACAATTTTCAGAATATCATTACTCATCAACGTTTATTTTCACAGCAAAAAGGTTGCACCCGAGAAAAATAAATGATATATTTTAAGTAAGAAAAAATTGACCGATATAATTATATACAATTTATACATAATTTATCTATAATTTACCCTTAATTACATACAATTATATATAGTTCTATGTAATTGTATATAACAATATATAAATAACATATCAATTCTGTTTAAATATATATAATCGCTTTTTCTTGGACACTTCGATGGCAAGTGAAAGTAGGAAAGTAAAATAGTCTTAACCGCGTAAAAGATTATTATATTTTTAATACTCCGATTCTTTGGCACGCTAAAGGAATCTCGTTGTACGAACTAGATTCGGACATTTTAAATATTCAGTGGCATTTTTTAATACCAGATCTGGCTCGATTATTGGGTGTATCATGTCTAATCACGCCCAGAATTCGCCAATCACCTAGGTCTGTTGGCCTACCAAAGTTCTCTATGAACTCTGTATCGGCAATATTCAACTGATTTGCTTCAAAATTTCTGGTAATCTTTGAATTGCTCCCGACATGAAATCCTGATTGTAATATTATTATTGATTTGGAAATGTTGAAATTTTAACGAAATATTTCTACGAATTGCGACAAACCGCTTCGCAGTGGGGAATACCCCGTATCTTCGCGAAATGTATTGTACCGAGGCGTAGAGTGACACCTGCATGCGGCTCACCTGTATCAAACTGTGATCGATTTAGATTCTTTCACAGTGGCGCCATCTGTGCCCTATAATAACGCAACTATACGTACAATGTAGGAAACGAAACTGTTTACCATGAACAAATCTTTATGCTGCAAGATTCTCACGACGTATGATATCAGTTTTTGAAACATTACATGCTAAAGACTGATTAGAATCTGTAGTCTACAATTTTTAGTTCTTTTTTCAATTTTCAAAAATCTACAATCAAAAAGTTCATAAAGATCCAAAATATACGCATTTTGTTCATGCGTACGAAGTGTTTGCAATAATCATGATACAATTCGTGGTAATTAATACTGTTCGCGGAAGTGGTCGACTGGTAAAGGTATTATAGCACGGGATGATCATAATTATTTTGACACAGCAGCAACCAAGATATTGAAGATGGATATAGACGTTTCTTGAGGATAATTGGGACAGCGTCAATTATTGAAATAAAGTTATTAAACTTATGAGAAAGGTCTTAAATGTCTCAAAGATATTTTGTGGTCATAAAACCCTCATTTTTTCTCTATCATATTTTTATTTATGAAAATAACTATTTTATTGATTAATGTCCTAACAAATTTGATTTCTTCATTTTTTTTTTAAAACGAACAGAGGTAAGAAAGGGAAAGTAAAAGTTTTGAAAACGGCGCCTCCACGAAGCGAATATATACGCATCTTTCTCTGTTTGATTCTGTATTACTCTACTTTTGGTCCTTTGTTACCAGGGCCGTGTTGAGGCATGGGCAAAAGCGGCAAGGGCTTTTTTCGAGTTTTAGCACTATAATCGATAAAACTCAGCAGAACCGAATTTTCTACCTACAGTGCCGGAGGATCTCCGATTCCCTGGATAAAGCGTACATTATTTTCATTTACCACATGACTCAAAGACATCCATGGTCTGTTAGGAAAGATATGCCATCGTCAATATATTGTAATGACTTCATTTTATTATGTCTGTGAAACAAAGATTAACATGGAAATTATGAAAATGGGAATAACCTCGAAGAGGAATTCGCTTTTTACCCAGAAATTGGTAACTTTGAGTTTTGATTTTTAGGAGTTCAGAATTGATAAAGCAAATGTTTATCTATTGTCACAATGTTACATTTCATAAAGCGAAATAATATTCTCGGTAGACGCAACATGTGAACGCTTCCGAGTCGTCCCACGCCTACACAGATATAGTTGGATCACAGTCTCGCTCGGCTGATCCTACCTTACTGACTATTGCCTTAGGTAACCGGTGAATGTCGGTATTGAATATCGGTATTGCAGCATGATTATCATACACGTATGATCACACTCGTATGCGCGTTACGCTATACAGACATTGACAAGGCATCCGACGGAGCCACAACCGGAGCTAAGTGTAATCACAGCTGCCAGATTCGGTGTGTTCAGACTCGGCTGAGTCTTGAACGGCAGAAAGATGTCGCTGTTGCCGTGGCTGAGGCCTGTCCAGTGTCTCAACCTGCAGGTTTGATCAGCACCTTTTAATCTTAATTTTTGAATAATAATGCGAGGCTGGGTAGCCTTAACAAGGCTTCTCATAAGGTTGAAATGCTCGTCGCTACTTTTCACCTGCTTGATGCGAAATTCTACGATCAAGGCAGGCGTTTTGGAACTTAGGGAATCCATAGGCAGCATCAGAGGCGATCTCGAAAATGTCGTAAAGGATGCGACAACCAGCATGACTCGCCTGCAAGCGGTCGAAACACAGCTGGCCGGGAGGCTCTCGACGAGTGGCCTATCTCCATCCGATCAGGCTACGCTACTTCACGTAGCGTGGCCGGATGTAGCGAATCAACTTACTATCGCCGGGATTCTGGAAGCTGCCAGTAGCCCTGAAGCGGCAGCAGAGGATCTAAGACGGGACTTTTCGCCTGGGACTGAATACATCTTTTGCCGAGGATCTCAAGATCGAACGTATGGGCAGAAACATGAAGGGAGAAAGAACCTCCCTGGCGCCTGGGTCTGGCTATCCTCGATGTGCACGCGCGATTCTGCTTGAGCAATCAACTAAAGCGCGTTGTGTCGAGATCATCGCAACGAAGAAGATTAGGCCGAATTTAAGCGCCTCTGAAATTGCCGCCCGGTACTCCAAGGGCAGGGTCAACGTTAACCATCATCATCCCGCTTAGCTACACCAGCTAAGGAGCGAGGGCAGGAAGGATATGTGACGTCCCAGGGTATTGGCAAATGTATTGTGGACCTGGGATGTCTAGGAACGGGGCCTCCTTTACTATACAATGTACGGGAATACGGGAGGCAGAGGGGAATCGTATGATGATGGAATGATAGAGTGAAAATGTAGATTGATATAAAACGCTGCGTTTTATTCACGTGAAGGGCGTAGCGGGTTGTAAAGTGTACAGTGAATAATTGGCCTTTTCTATACTTATAATCCGTGGAAAACCTCGCGGTCGCGGTGTGTTAGGATCGAACTTATCCTGATTGTTAATTGCAACGTTTTCGTGTATAATTTCGATGTCAGAATCGGGTTCTGAATTTGGATCGAACAAAGTTTCGAGGTTAGTGAAATGGAAATCAATTATTGAGTCGATGTCGCAGTCTTCGCCGATTGCCGCCTGTTCGCGCTCGTATTCGTTATCGGTGAGCCGTATAGGAGGTGTTGATGGACCGGACGTGATTTCGTTAAAATAACACGCGAGCTCTTCGTCGAGGGGTATTGGTTTCGACGCGTATCTGGCCAGAGCCGTCTCAAGTTGCGCTGCACGTCAGGTACCTGAGGTGATGAGTCATCGGTGACTAAGGGTTGGCGCTGCGTACGTATCCAGGTAGGTACGCTCCCTTCCTAGTTACGTGCTTAGAAATTATTAGTTATACTCAGTACCGCGACGGGGTGAGTCGTTCACGGAGAGCGTGTCATCCCGGCGTTTCCTAAAGTGCGTGAATAATAGTACATGATTAAATATATATATTTATAGTGAGTGACTTTCCTCGTTCTACGTTATGGTATCTTCTTGAATGAAGGAATGTTTAAACCTCGATCTTTGTAGAAGATTGAGGTTTAGTTAGTTTTCAGAAAATAGTGAGTAGATCGAAGATAGCCCTCTTACATTGGAATAAACGGTAATATGTGAAATATAAAATTGTGAAAAATTGAGGGCGAAGCCCTGGGGTTGTTACACCTCCCCCCTTCTGGTTGAACAATGCAGCCTCGCTGCTTGTTGATTCTATCTTGAATTCTCTTACTTAATTCTTCGATTGTTGGTTCGGGGAGTTGGTGTGGTTGCTCTTCCAGTGTGTTGGTTGGTGGTGCTGTTGCGTTGGCTTCTTCATCCGTTGTTCGTGCAGGTGTTCGATGTCCCAGATAAATCAGTAGGTGAGTTACTGATGTCCATAATGAACCCAAGAGTTTGAGGCTCCATCCGTATACTTGGTGTAGAGTGTATCCGTGGATTAATGTGTCTATTGTGAATCGGATTATTTTGAATATGATGAAAATTCCCATTATTCCTGCCGTTGCCGAACCAAAGGTGATGAATCCGCTCCAGATTCTTTGTGAAGTAGATGTTACGTCCACGTAACTTTTACAAATAGTTCTCGCGCCTCACTCCATAAAATTTCGCAATTCAATATCCCTTCTAGCAAGCACCACTGCAGCGTGTTGATTGCTGACGTCAGAAGCGTAAGAAACCGCTTATCGCATGGAACTTTCCATAAACCAAGCAATAGGAGAACATCCTCCCTTAGACTAGGCTACGCCCCACCATGCGCCTTCCGCCCTTGGTGAAAATCTTACGATGAGCATCGCTGCTGCGTCCAGAATAATCTTGGTGGAGGGGATAGATTTATCGCTTTTTCGGGTATAAATACGAGGCAAAAATCAGGCAAAGTTGTCATTTCATTTTGAGAGACTTCTCGAAAGGTTGGCCAATTCTATATCCTCTGAATCTCGAACGACAAGAATATTCCAAGTCTTCACTTTGAATTATTCTAACTTCCATATCCACTGAATCCTACTACATCTCGAACGACAAGAATATTCCAAGTCTTCACTTTGAATTATTCTAACTTCCATATCCACTGAATCCTACTATATCTCGAACGACAAGAATATTCCAAGTCTTCACTTTGAATTATTCTAACTTCCATATCCACTGAATCCTACTACATCTCGAACGACAAGAATATTCTAAGTCTTTACTTTGAATTATTCTACAAATTTCAATTTCAAATCACGAACTCGAATATTATTATAATCCTAGAGACTCTGAATCACGAAGCCTGAAATCCGACTCGTATCCAAGATTTTTCTCGATAGATTGATATTTCATTTTTGTACGCAACTCGCATTTAGCTAAATACAAATTACATTGTTCTCCATTTGCATTGTACTTAGCAAACCTACAACCATCGCCAAGCAATCTCAAATCAATCCTCACCTACGTTCGTGCCAGCGTATAATCCGCTCCGCCGGACTGTGCCGCATACTCAACAAGAGTATTACACATTCACCCATTCACCTTATTCCTCACTTACGTCCGTGCCAGCGTATAATCCGCTCCGCCGGACTGTGCCGCATACTCGACAAGAGTATTACCAATTCACCTTATTCCTCACCTACGTTCGTGCCAGCGTATAATCCGCTCCGCCGGACTGTGCCGCATACTCGACAAGAGTATTACCAATTCACCTTATTCCTCACCTACGTCCGTGCCAGCGTATAATCCGCTCCGCCGGACTGTGCCGCATACTCGACAAGAGTATTACCAATTCACCTTATTCCTCACCTACGTTCGTGCCAGCGTATAATCCGCTCCGCCGGACTGTGCCGCATACTCAACAAGAGTATTACCCATTCACCTTATTCCTCACTTACGTCCGTGCCAGCGTATAATCCGCTCCGCCGGACTGTGCCGCATACTCGACAAGAGTATTACCAATTCACCTTATTCCTCACCTACGTTCGTGCCAGCGATAATCCGCTCCGCCGGACTGTGCCGCATACTCAACAAGAGTATTACCCATTCACCTTATTCCTCACTTACGTCCGTGCCAGCGTATAATCCGCTCCGCCGGACTGTGCCGCATACTCAACAAGAGTATTACCCATTCACCTTATTCCTCACTTACGTCCGTGCCAGCGTATAATCCGCTCCGCCGGACTGTGCCGCATACTCAACAAGAGTATTACCCATTCACCTTATTCCTCACTTACGTCCGTGCCAGCGTATAATCCGCTCCGCCGGACTGTGCCGCATACTCAACAAGAGTATTACCCATTCACCTTATTCCTCACTTACGTCCGTGCCAGCGTATAATCCGCTCCGCCGGACTGTGCCGCATACTCAACAAGAGTATTACCCATTCACCTTATTCCTCACTTACGTCCGTGCCAGCGTATAATCCGCTCCGCCGGACTGTGCCGCATACTCGACAAGAGTATTACCAATTCACCTTATTCCTCACCTACGTTCGTGCCAGCGATAATCCGCTCCGCCGGACTGTGCCGCATACTCAACAAGAGTATTACCCATTCACCTTATTCCTCACTTACGTCCGTGCCAGCGTATAATCCGCTCCGCCGGACTGTGCCGCATACTCGACAAGAGTATTACCAATTCACCTTATTCCTCACCTACGTTCGTGCCAGCGTATAATCCGCTCCGCCGGACTGTGCCGCATACTCAACAAGAGTATTACCCATTCACCTTATTCCTCACTTACGTCCGTGCCAGCGTATAATCCGCTCCGCCGGACTGTGCCGCATACTCGACAAGAGTATTACCAATTCACCTTATTCCTCACCTACGTTCGTGCCAGCGTATAATCCGCTCCGCCGGACTGTGCCGCATACTCAACAAGAGTATTACCCATTCACCTTATTCCTCACTTACGTCCGTGCCAGCGTATAATCCGCTCCGCCGGACTGTGCCGCATACTCGACAAGAGTATTACCAATTCACCTTATTCCTCACCTACGTTCGTGCCAGCGATAATCCGCTCCGCCGGACTGTGCCGCATACTCAACAAGAGTATTACCCATTCACCTTATTCCTCACTTACGTCCGTGCCAGCGTATAATCCGCTCCGCCGGACTGTGCCGCATACTCGACAAGAGTATTACCAATTCACCTTATTCCTCACCTACGTTCGTGCCAGCGTATAATCCGCTCCGCCGGACTGTGCCGCATACTCAACAAGAGTATTACCCATTCACCTTATTCCTCACTTACGTCCGTGCCAGCGTATAATCCGCTCCGCCGGACTGTGCCGCATACTCGACAAGAGTATTACCAATTCACCTTATTCCTCACCTACGTTCGTGCCAGCGTATAATCCGCTCCGCCGGACTGTGCCGCATACTCGACAAGAGTATTACCAATTCACCTTATTCCTCACCTACGTTCGTGCCAGCGTATAATCCGCTCCGCCGGACTGTGCCGCATACTCAACGAGAGTATTACCAAATCCTATAACGTCATGGTTTTCCATCATAACTCAACAGCAACGTAATTTCACCAAATAGTTTAATCTTTAGCATATTCTATATTTGAATTAGTAGTGTGTACTTAGGGCATTGAAACTAACGATAGGCCAGACCTCGGTCCCCGGTGGAGAGGGCGGAAACGTCTTGCCTCAAAACAGAGGTCACATCAAAATTGTTACGTGTCGTACGTCAGCTTCACAATCTTTGGATTTATAACGCTGTACGAATTCGCGGACGTAACATATCTATACAAATAAAAATGGTGTCAGAAGTGGGATTTTGCGCCCTAATTGTTGGAAAAAATGCCTATAGAACGTACACCAGATAAATTCGCGAATCGGTCTAGTTCTGAGAATATCGGAGATACCGCGAGTACGGATTTTCAGACTCCAGTGATTCAATCGAGTAACATTTCTGCCGAGAAATCTAAGCTTAGTCCAAAAAAATTAACATTTTCTGAATCTAGTTCCACTTCTACGAAATCGAACGTAAACGCGATGGCAACAGCCAACGTATCCATTAAATACGCCCTTGAGGCAGTACCTATTTTCGATAGGCAAAATATTCCGTTATATCACTTCATAGAACGATGCATGGAAGCAAAGAATATGCTTCCAGCTGACCAGGAATCGGTTTTAGTTAAAATCATTAGAAATAAACTTAGAGGCGATGCCAGACGCGTGATACAGGGTATCGACTATAACGACGTTACGTCATTATGTGGTTTTCTAAAATCAGTGTACACTCCCATTAAATCGGTCTAACAATTACAAGGGGAATTAGGATCGATTTGTCAAAATATAGGAGAAAGCGTACTAACGTATACTAATCGAATTAAAGATTTAGGAAATCGAATTATCGAAGCGCATAAGATAGAGAACGGTGGTCAGATGGACCTCGCGTTTAAAACTTCTTGCGATAAAGCTCTCGTAGACTGTTTCCTTCGTGGATTGCAAAGTGAAATTGAAAATAAAATCGAACGTCAGTCTAATATTCAGGAGACTATGCTCAAGGCAATCAAAGCTGAAGCCGAATTAAAACACAAAAATGCGTTATGGAAAACGCCAGGAACTAGGTCAGACACACATCGTAATACTCCACGGGAACATCAGTGGATACATTCAATTCAAGATACACCAATGGTTTGCCAGCTTTGCTCAAAAATCGGTCACACCGCGGACAAATGCTATAAATTAATCAACCAAAATTCAAACTATCGCCCAAATAACATTCAGTTTCAGCCAAATCGGCAAACTAATTATGCAATGGATGCTGCACCAATCAATATCGACGAGATAGTACACAAGGTGATAACAGCATTACAAAAGGGGGTGACGAATCCTGCCCCAAGTCCAAAATCACCCATGAACATGGGAAACTCAGATCATCCATCGTCAATTTGCAATTATTGCAAGAACCGAGGTCATACAATCGCGACCTGTAGGAAACGAGAATACAACAACGCCCAACGATCACAGAAACCCGTACCTCAGAACCAGGGAAACTTGCAAGGTCTCCGGAGCCCGAGCGCAGCACGAGAGACAACGCAGCAACGGCGCTCTGTATTCCCTATCCAGATACAAGACGAGCCAACCGCTCATGAGAGCGAGATACTGGAGGACAGTCCTTACCTCCAATCAGAAGAAATTTTTTCAATCTACGCCGACCAGCAACTGGACAACGAGATCAACAACTACCCAGTGACGACGCCGGAAGAGATTTCCAAATCCTACCCGCTGCAAACACCAGAGGATTTACTAAGTAATGAAAACCTACGTCAGGTATTGCCTATCAATCCAAGGACGAGGGAGGAACCTGGTGCAACCAAAGAAATTGGAGATGAGCCAATCGCATCAAGATTGAGAAGCAACCCGAACCCAACAGAATTTGTCGAATTACCACGGAGAACAAGACGCATCCATATGAAAAGGGCAAATGAAGGGACACCAGTTAGGTCACGAAGTCGTAGTCCGCATAACTATACTACTATAGAGGACGAGCAGCCACCTCGAGTCAAATTATCGGGGGAGATTGAGAAGCAAAAGAAGTGGCGAAAGAAAGGATCGCCCAGACAACCAAGCGAGAGATCACTGACGCCTAGGTCAACAACAGATGCCGAGGACGATATACCACTATCTCAACGCTTGCAAGTGAGCAGGTCAAGGATCCGTGCCGATACGGAACCAAACAACGAAACCCCCCTAAAACGACGCCGCCGAAAACAGAGGGCTGTACAAATAAAAGGAACCTCCACGGCATCTGAACACGAAACCGATATCCTCGGCACATCAGACATTCCGGAGGATTACTATTTTGATCGGTCCGGAGTGGATAACGACAAGACAGGAAAGGAAGAAGGAAATGCGCAAGTAAACGCGAATGAATCTGAAACCGAAAAGATCATACCAAATCGGTTCGTCTCACCCGAAGGAAGAAATTTCATGGAAACCCGAGACCAACTGTTTATGCGTAAAGATAATTTAGCATATTTTGTGTACCAAAACGGTGACCATCTCGATGAAGGAGCGAAATGTTTAAGCGAACATAACCTTTTACCACGGTTAGAAAACCTACATATAGGAAAAACGAAAACCGTCAAGCGAAGCTCCAAGCATCATATCGCGCTGGTCGCCAAGGTCCATCCAAACGAACGAATTTCAGAAGAATTGCTTCGGGGATTAATTAAGGAATTGGTAAACACCATGAAAGAGTTCAATTTAGAAACGATCAGTATCGCTAAAACTATGCGTTACGACGATATTCCTTGGGCTTACTTTTTGGAAGTTTTGCGTAGACAATTATCAGGGACCACGCTGACTGTAACCATATGTCACGGCAATGTCAACTACCCAGCCGTAGGGAAGCGAAAGGACATTATCAACGAAGTCCATGCATCTGCTGTGGGAGGCCATAAAGGCGTCACCAAGACCTATAATAGGATATGCGAAAACTACTTTCGGGAATATATTACTTGATTTTGGACCAACATCAGAGGTCGTGCACTGTAACAGAGTACGGTAGATAATAATAGCGAAACTAACTAGTTAAACTTTATGTTGTAAATAATCATTATTACGCACTATATTAATTTTAATCATTCAACCAACTATCGGCGAATACGGTAACAAGACCAATCATCAGTCACCCACACCAATCCACTATACCGAAACAAGATGTGCGACGAATCACCTATAAGACCGTAACATCTTCGGATACGACGAAGACCCCATACTGTTGCACAAAAGTCACCTGCGCGAGAGGTATTCAACCAAGGGGTTCGAGCTTATCGTCCAGACAGAAAACCATATGAAGGCCACGGCAACACCAGACTACTCCTCGCAACCCTAGGTATAGCAAACCTACCAGGTACCAAATAATTTTTAAGGATAATGTAACATTTATTACACATTAAGCAATAAAACGAATGTACGCACTAGACTCTAAGACGGTAGACGTATAAGATAATGATAGGAACACTCAAACACAACTATAACCTGTATCCAAAGGTCAAATAAATGGAACTTTTAATACGACCGAAATTAGGGAACAATGTATAAAACTTCTACACACACACGACATAACAAACACGCACAGACACCGCAATAGTATATTAGGAACTGAAGGTGAACTACGTTTCCCTCCGTTCGACCTTCCTAAGGGGGGAGGTGTTACGTCCACGTAACTTTTACAAATAGTTCTCGCGCCTCACTCCATAAAATTTCGCAATTCAATATCCCTTCTAGCAAGCACCACTGCAGCGTGTTGATTGCTGACGTCAGAAGCGTAAGAAACCGCTTATCGCATGGAACTTTCCATAAACCAAGCAATAGGAGAACATCCTCCCTTAGACTAGGCTACGCCCCACCATGCGCCTTCCGCCCTTGGTGAAAATCTTACGATGAGCATCGCTGCTGCGTCCAGAATAATCTTGGTGGAGGGGATAGATTTATCGCTTTTTCGGGTATAAATACGAGGCAAAAATCAGGCAAAGTTGTCATTTCATTTTGAGAGACTTCTCGAAAGGTTGGCCAATTCTATATCCTCTGAATCTCGAACGACAAGAATATTCCAAGTCTTCACTTTGAATTATTCTAACTTCCATATCCACTGAATCCTACTACATCTCGAACGACAAGAATATTCCAAGTCTTCACTTTGAATTATTCTAACTTCCATATCCACTGAATCCTACTATATCTCGAACGACAAGAATATTCCAAGTCTTCACTTTGAATTATTCTAACTTCCATATCCACTGAATCCTACTATATCTCGAACGACAAGAATATTCCAAGTCTTCACTTTGAATTATTCTAACTTCCATATCCACTGAATCCTACTACATCTCGAACGACAAGAATATTCTAAGTCTTTACTTTGAATTATTCTACAAATTCCAATTTCAAATCACGAACTCGAATATTATTATAATCCTAGAGACTCTGAATCACGAAGCCTGAAATCCGACTCGTATCCAAGATTTTTCTCGATAGATTGATATTTCATTTTTGTACGCAACTCGCATTTAGCTAAATGCAAATTACATTGTTCTCCATTTGCATTGTACTTAGCAAACCTACAACCATCGCCAAGCAATCTCAAATCAATCCTCACCTACGTTCGTGCCAGCGTATAATCCGCTCCGCCGGACTGTGCCGCATACTCGACAAGAGTATTACCAATTCACATTATTCCTCACCTACGTTCGTGCCAGCGTATAATCCGCTCCGCCGGACTGTGCCGCATACTCAACGAGAGTATTACCAAATCCTATAACGTCATGGTTTTCCATCATAACTCAACAGCAACGTAATTTCACCAAATAGTTTAATCTTTAGCATATTCTATATTTGAATTAGTAGTGTGTACTTAGGGCATTGAAACTAACGATAGGCCAGACCTCGGTCCCCGGTGGAGAGGGCGGAAACGTCTTGCCCCAAAACAGAGGTCACATCAAAATTGTTACGTGTCGTACGTCAGCTTCACAATCTTTGGATTTATAACGCTGTACGAATTCGCGGACGTAACAGTAGATTCAGCTATTTTGTTTAATGTTTCTTCGCTGAATAAATTATAGAGCGTGATTCCATCTCGAGTGATCGGTTGACCAGTTGCTCCTCTAGCCATATTACTAAGGATAGCCATCCGCTCGGTGGGGAACAGGATATGTTCCTTGAGATTGTCAAGGTCTTTCTGTCGGTATATCCCGCTCGTTCCCAATGTTCCGGGTTGATTGTACTTCCATTCGATTTTGTCGTTAGGCTTGAGGTCCTGAGGCGGAAGGGCTTCGATGGGATGCGGACTAAATCGGTACCACTGCCCGTCGATCTTGTACATCGGTGCTAGTATCCTGTCGCATTCCCTTTCCATGCCGTTCTTGACTAGTAGTTTCGATTTTGGAGTTAGGAAAAATGATTCATTCCTCACGACTTCCGGAAGTTCTGCGTAGCACGTCGTCGTTTCCCTGATCCTTACTGTTACCGGGATGCATTTGACGACGTGGATAACTTCCCCAGCTACTACTGCCATATGTCCTGGTTCTTTCCCAAGGTTATATGCGAATTCATCTGGTGATAACGTGGCGAGAGTGAGAGCGTGTCGCAATACTTGTGTTTCCAGTTCGCATCTTTGTTGTACGATATCTCGGTAGAGGTTGGTGAGCTGTGTTCTAAAGTGTTTTTCCACGTACACGAATTTAGAATTGACGTACGTGAATATGTCCACGTTTTCAACGCTTATGGGTTGAGGAGTCTTGAAAACGTTTCCAGGCGTGGTCTCGAAGATTAATAGCTTAGGATGCTCGGTTTTGAAGAGTGTGTATCCGCAGATCTGTTTCTCTGTCGTTTTGATGAGTCCAAAAGTTACGTCTTCCGATGTTAGAGAGTATACCGTGAGATTTCTGCCGTATTCTTTCTCGGTGATCTTGGAGCCGGGTCCTTCATATAATACGTCGTATCTCGCAAAATCACAGGTATGGTTGGGTATGTCATCCCAATATGAATTGCCTCCCTCTTCGTCATAGCAGGAACGTTTGTCCAAGGGACAGGTGAGCCCACTTTTAAAGATGACCTTATTGGTATCCATCTTTACTGCTACCTCTTGACGGTTGAGCGTAATTTTTACCACAGCCTGTACGACCACGTCCGTCCATTGGCCGTAGCGGTCGTCAAAGAATTCTCCCTCACATTTTCCATTGGAGTCTAGGTGTCCTGCAAGAGTGGTCTCCATCCTGGATGTTCCTTCTGGTGCTATATTTGTCAGGTGACGGCTTGGGCTCAGCGTGAGAATTCCTTGTTGATGCAGTTGTTCGCAAGCTTCTCTTGATACCTCTCGAATGTATGATTGCCTTCCATGTTCCAGTATCGAGACGTGAGAGTGCATACCGCAATGGTACACGGTTCGGTCGATCTCGACGCGGCATTGCATCGCTTTGGTTTTTCGGAAGTCTGATAACTGGATTAGTTGAAGGTAGGTCTTTTGTATGATCGGTCGCGGGTCCGGGATCTCGCATCTGTTTGGTTCAATTAGGTTGATCGTAGTGATATTGACATGCGTGCCTCCGCAGTCATAGCCCGTGAGCACCGTGGCTGTCGTGAGGTACGCGAGGATGATTATCAGTTGTTTCCTGGAACGGGTTTTGCTAACTTTACTTTGTTTAAGTGAACTACCCGATTTTGGTTAAAATGTCTGATTTCAATATTGTTATTGGGGAGTACTCGTAATATCGTGTGTGGTCCAGTATATTGGTCCCCAAATTTGCCTTTTGTCGGTTCTTTTAGAAGGAAAATTTGATTTCCCGGTTGTACGTCTAGTGAATTTATTCGTCGGTCGTAATAACGTTTGTTGCGGTGCTTCGAGTCAATTAAATTTTGTCTGGCTAGATCTTGTATTGTTCTTAGGTTAGTGTACAATTCTGTTAGATAATCGGTATAGGTATACTCAGTATGATCGTGGAGAATATCGTGCGCTGAAGGAGTTCTCGCGGGTTTTCCGAACACTAATTCATGTGGCGTAAACTGCGTGCTTTCATGTCGGCTTGTGTTATATGAAAACATTGCGTGTGGGAGCCACAGGTCCCAGTCCGTAACGTTAGTGATATATTGCTTAAGATACTCCTTTAACACATGATGCGATCGTTCAATGCTTCCATTTGATTGAGGATGAAATGCGGTTGTACGCATTTGTCGGATCTTAAACTTCTGTGCTATGTTTTTGAGAAGACTACTTATGAGATTCTTTCCCTGGTCTGTTAGTATTCCTTTCGGGGCACCGAATCTACATATAAATTCGTTGATCAGAGCAGACGCTATTGTTCTAGAATCAATTTGTTTCAACGGTACTGCCAAGGAATACTTGGTCAGTTGGTCTTGCAAGGTTAGTACATATTCATTCTCTCGTGGAGTCATGGGAAGTGGGCCCACGATATCCATGGATATTTTTTCGAACGCGCTATGGGGCGTATCTGTGATGATCATAGGCTCCCGTGTTTTAACGCGTGTTAGTTTTTTAGTTTGACATTCCAGGCATGAAGTTACGTGGTTGGTGATTTGTCGCTTCATGCCCTCCCAGAAGAAGTTTTCTCTGATTCGTCTATACGTTTTCGCGACGCCTTTATGTCCGCCTACGGTGGACGCGTGGTTTTCTTTAATAATCTCAGGAATCTCATCTGGCTCTGGCGTTCGCACCTTGTTTTCGTATATTGTTAGTTTACAAGGAGCGAGATGAGCTTTGAGATGATTAAGGATTACTCGCCATTCTACTGAGTCGATGCGTGTTGTTTTGGAGATTGCCAATTCCGGGATTTGCAGTTCCAATACAACGTTTCGCAGTGATCTAATTGTTTCGATCAATATTTCGCGGTCAAGATGTCTATTCCGATGCTCCTTGATAGGTAGCGTGATGATACGATGTTGTTTCGTGTCATGTAGTCTCGCTCGTCCCAGCGTCAGTTCGTCATAGTTTGGTAGTAGTTTTTTCTGTTGTCAGTTTCTGGCACCGTCGTCACACAGTTCTCCACGAGTGGTCGTGAAGATTACGAGTGGTAATTTGGTTCTGTAGAATTGGTCCCGTGTCGTGGTGACCGTTGAGAGTTCGGTTACTGGTACGTCGTAGTTATGTTGTCGGTCGATTAAGTCGTCCTCAGTGTCTGTGTCGTCAGATTCCGTGTCTGAATCCGCGTCGTTGTCGTTGTGAGGTTCGAGGATTGACCCGGGTTCGGAGTCTGGATCTGGGTGGTGCTCTGGTTCTGGGATAGGATCGGTGGGTAGAGTGGGAGATTTCGTGTTGGTTTTGCATAGGATAATTTTTATGTTTCTTGGGAAGTGTTGTTTGATAAGGGATTTCGTTTTTGGTTTGCTGAGTTTGTCAAGAT
Source organism: Arge pagana (assembly GCA_963969455.1). Lineage (NCBI taxonomy): Eukaryota > Metazoa > Arthropoda > Insecta > Hymenoptera > Argidae > Arge > Arge pagana. The sequence goes on along the minus strand of OZ018311.1, from coordinate 15,850,961 downwards.
CGTAGTCTTCTATTGCTACTGCGAGTTTCGAGATCTGGTGAGTTTTGCAGACGCTGCCCAGGTTCTGGAGGTGAACTTCTGGATTGTTGTTAGGGTCATTATTTCTCGTGATTGTATACAAGATGCGTCGGTTGTCTCGCTGGATCTGGAGAATGTCTCCTGGCCTTGTGTCTTGGTGTTTTGACCTGTTGATGTTCCCGTACCTTCTCTTAGCCTCCCTGGCGTGTTCGGTTTCCGGTGTGAGGTTTTCAGGCAGGGTTAGGGCTAGAGAATATCCAGATGGAACGTTGAAAATACTGGTATCTTCGTAGGTAATCGAGTGAGAGTCAAATATATCGTCATCCGTAGAGTCTTCGTTAACGCAGCCGATGACCGGAGGGTTCCGGGATAGTGCGTCGGCGTTGCTATTTATTCTTCCGGGTTTGTATATGATCTCGTACTCGTATTCCATTAGAAGCAACCTCCAGCGTACCAGTCTTGAAGAAGGATCCTTAACTGAGTGTAGCCACACTAGTGGTCGGTGATCAGTAACTAGTGTGAATTTCTTTCCATATAAGTACGGACGAAAGTGCTTTGTACAATAGACTATTGCAAGGAGTTCCTTTTCTATTGTAGAATAGTTTTGCTCTGCCTGGTTTAGAAGTCTTGAGGTGTACGACACTGGCAGATCCTTCCCTATATCCCCTTGACTTAACACGCCCCCTAGAGCGAACCCTGAAGCGTCCGTTGTCAGGATAAATGGTAGCGTGAAGTCGGGGTAGCGAAGTATTGGCTCCGCACATAGTTTGTCCCGTAGAGCTTCGAAAGCCGCTTGCTGTTTAGTCGTCCAATTGAATGTACTGTTGCCTTTTAATAGGTCAGTCAGAGGTTTTGCCGTTTTTAAAAAGTCGCAGATGAAGCGTCTGTAGTATCCAGCCAATCCGAGGAATTCTTTTATATTCTTCGCTGTCTTCGGTATCGGGAAGTTCCTAACCGATTGTATTTTCTTCGGGTCTGACTTCACTCCGTCTTCCGTAATAACGTGGCCCAGGTAGGCGACTTCCCGTTTCAAGAATTCACACTTGTCCGGTTGAAGTTTCAGGTTCGCTTCTCGTAGTTTCTCTATTAGCTTCCGGAATTTCATCTCGTGTTCTTTTAATGAACTTGCATAAATTACGATGTCTTCAAGATAGACGAATAATTCCGTGCCCTGTAATCCTTCGAGAACTTGGTCCATCAGGCGCTGGAAGGTGGCTGGTGCTGTTTTCAGACCGAAAGGCATTCTACGGAATTGTTTATGTCCGAAGGGGGTCGAGAAAGCGGTTTTATGGGCATCCTCCTCATTTACCAGGATTTGGTGAAAACCCGAGGCAAGGTCTAGAACCGAGAAATATTTTGCACTCCCCAGCTGGTCGAGTATCTCTATGATGTTCGGGAGAGGGTAAGCATCTCCTACAGATTTCTCGTTCAACAGTCGGTAATCGATGACCATCCGCCATTTTTTGTTACCCTTGGAGTCGTCTTTTTTCGGGACTATCCATAGCGGTGAACTATACGGTGACATCGACGGCTCTATAATTCCATTCGCTTCTAGTTCTTTCACCTGCCTGGTAATTTCCTCCTTATGGATGGGAGGGAAGCGGTATTGTTTCGTAAATATCGGTTCCTCGTCCGTGGTCCTGATTCGATGCTTGACGCGGGTCGTGTACCCCAGTGGTTCCCCAGGAATGTGGAACCGATCGGCATTTTCCTTGACAAGTCGGAGGATGCTTTCCCTTTCTTCTGGGTTCAGGTGGTCTAACCTGAGCAGATCCTGGACTTGCGTGGTTTCGTCTCGTTCGTCGTTCTTCCATTGATCCTCTTGTTGCGTAGCCATGACTTCGTATTGTTCAAGAGCTACGGCGTTGATGTCGATACTGACGGTGTTTTCTGTAGAATTAGTTACCGGTAATACGATTTTGCCTTGGTTTACTGTGAAGACAGCTTCGCCAGCGTGGATTCCTGATCCTAAGTTTAATTTCCCTAGGTATCCCGTCGTCAGTTCTGGATTTAATACTGCCATGGGGATCAGCTTCTGTGTCCGTGGTTCTATTTGGACCTTGGAGTTGATCCTGAAGGGCATCTTGGTGCTTCCCACGATGAGGATGTTGTTCTGATAGTCTATTTTGGCCTGCGTTTGTTGGAAGAAGGCCGATCCTAACATTCCGTCGTGCGGTAGGTTTACGTTTTTACTGACCACGTGGAATGTGACTTGGTGTCGGTCAAAACCGTAATTGATTTGACCGATTGAGTAGACCACTTGTTCGGCGATTCCTCTCATAGCTATCGGGTTGTCTCTGATTATTTCTTCTGGATTTGCTATGCTATCGTATCGGATCAGGTTGACCTCTGCCCCTGTGTCCAGCATCAGGTCAACCGCTTCGCAAAATCCTGGAGAGTTTACCCTGAGTACGGGAACTCTGGCCGGGTCGAGGTTGATGGTTGCGACGTATGATGCTCGTTGCCATGATTCCTCTCCTTGTCCCTGCCGTCCCTTGGGAGTTCCCTGTCTTCTTCTCCAGTCGGTTCCGTGATTCTTACTGGGTTCACTTGCCGAGCCTGGCCGCTGCTCCCGTTGTTGGCTCGATGTTCGGGGCGGCTGTTGGAGTTTCCCTGAGTCCTGTTGTCATTCCATTGCTTCTTACGGCACTCGCTTATAGAATGTCCTGGATTGCGGCAATATGCGCAGATTTGGGTGTTGTTGTATGTAGGGTTTCTCGGTCCCGGTCGACTATTTTGTTCCTCCTGCGGCGGGCGTCGGTATCCCTGGTCGCGTTCTTCCCGGGGTGATCGCCTGTAATCCGGTTGATCTCGCTCTTCGCGAAGAGGGGGGCGCCTGTATCCCTGTTGATTCCTCTCATCCTGCGGGAATTGTCTGTATTCCTGTCGGATTGGGGGACCTTGTTGGGTGTACCTGGTATTATTTTCTCCCTGACTTGATAGGAATTGACGCGGTTGCGTTTGTCGAGCTCGTTCTCGGTCGAGCTCGAATTGATTCTCCAATTCGATCGCCTTCCTCATTATGTTCGTAAAAGTCGTAGCTTTCGTGTGGTTCAGTTCGTGCCGAAATTCACGGGGTAACCCTCTGATAAAGCTATCGATCGCCTGGTTCTCAATAGCTTTCGTATCTATGCATGATAGGTATCCTCTCGTGCGTTTCTCACACAATTCTATCGCGAACCGTAAGCTTTTAATGCGTTCGACGTAATCTAGCACCTTTTCCGTGGGTTTCTTGTACGAGGTGGCTAATTCGCCTCGGTACACGTCTGCCGGCTTTGAAGGAAAGAATGCTTCGGTGATTTCATCGATAAATTCCTCCACAGTGGCGACTTCAATATCCCCCATGGCCGTGTCCGCGCTTCCCACGAGGTTCGTCCTGAGGGACCTAGCGAAGACTTCCTCAGTGGCCGGGCTAATCATATCTTTGGCGCGTTGATAAGAGCGTACGAATCGATGCAACTTAGCCTTAGGTCCGTCGAATATGGGAATTGTGGCCAATGCATCCTTCATAGAATAGAGTTGTTCCGTCCGGCGTAGCTCTTGCTGTCGAGAATCGTGCCCTGGTAGATGCGTAGTTGGTGGTATGTGTTGCTGCATACGTTCGCGATTCTCGTGGTCGTGGATCTTTTCCCGAAGTTCCTCGATTTGCTGCTCCGCCTCGGTGATAATGTCTTGAAGTCTGTCGGTCTGGTGCGTCAGGTCCTTTACTTTGGCTTCTGCTTCGTCCGCGACTCTTTGGAGTTCGAGGTTGGCGTCGACGAGTTCCTTAAGTTTTCGTTGATCTTCTTCCGAAACGTTGCGGATTTTGGCTTCGCGAGCCGAGAGGTGTTTTTGTAGTGTAAGTACCTCGTTTCACGTGCAGCAACGTCCCGTTCGCGTTTCGTGAGTTCCTCACGAAGATTGTTTAACTCGGTTATGTCCATAGTGGTTATTCGTTTTGGTCGGTACATGTGATTCTATTCCCCTTTTTGTCGTAATCCCACCGCTGTCACCAAAAATTATGTGACGTCCCAGGGTGTTGGCAAATGTATTGTGGACCTGGGATGTCTAGGAACGGGGCCTCCTTTACTATACAATGTACGGGAATACGGGAGGCAGAGGGGAATCGTATGATGATGGAATGATAGAGTGAAAATGTAGATTGATATAAAACGCTGCGTTTTATTCACGTGAAGGGCGTAGCGGGTTGTAAAGTGTACAGTGAATAATTGGCCTTTTCTATACTTATAATCCGTGGAAAACCTCGCGGTCGCGGTGTGTTAGGATCGAACTTATCCTGATTGTTAATTGCAACGTTTTCGTGTATAATTTCGATGTCAGAATCGGGTTCTGAATTTGGATCGAACAAAGATTCGAGGTTAGTGAAATGGAAATCAATTATTGAGTCGATGTCGCAGTCTTCGCCGATTGCCGCCTGTTCGCGCTCGTATTCGTTATCGGTGAGCCGTATAGGAGGTGTTGATGGACCGGACGTGATTTCGTTAAAATAACACGCGAGCTCTTCGTCGAGGGGTATTGGTTTCGACGCGTATCTGGCCAGAGCCGTCTCAAGTTGCGCTGCACGTCAGGTACCTGAGGTGATGAGTCATCGGTGACTAAGGGTTGGCGCTGCGTACGTATCCAGGTAGGTACGCTCCCTTCCTAGTTACGTGCTTAGAAATTATTAGTTATACTCAGTACCGCGACGGGGTGAGTCGTTCACAGAGAGCGTGTCATCCCGGCGTTTCCTAAAGTGCGTGAATAATATTACATGATTAAATATATATATTTATAGTGAGTGACTTTCCTCGTTCTACGTTATGGTATCTTCTTGAATGAAGGAATGTTTAAACCTCGATCTTTGTAGAAGATTGAGGTTTAGTTAGTTTTCAGAAATTAGTGAGTAGATCGAAGATAGCCCTCTTATATTGGAATAAACGGTAATATGTGAAATATAAAATTGTGAAAAATTGAGGGCGAAGCCCTGGGGTTGTTACAGATAACACCTCGAAACCCGTTCGTGTTGTACCATCCTCAGACTTGACTAGGTTGTCACTCTGACAAATCAAGGATGTTCAATCGCATGCGCAAATTTAACTGTGACGTAATTCATGCTTGCTGCCTCACCGCCAAATCGCCTCCTCCTCATAATAACGAGTTTCGGGAGTTTTTTTGGTGTAACACGTACGATCTGATTGCGGTGACGGCAACCTGTCTGAAAGAACGCATCGTTGAACGACCAAATCGCGCTGCCTTCTCAGACTCGATCGCAGTGGGCGTCTTGGCGGTGGCGTCGCGTTGTTTTTACGCTAGGAGCTGTGCGGGTGCGTTGTGGCGTCCTCCTCGAACTTGCATTGGGATGGTGTGCTTGAATTTTTAATTGCAGAAGCGTGGAGTACCTCGCGGCTAAAATTGCTTGCTGCCGTCGTATGTGGACCACCGAAGGTAGGCTTTTTAAATCTGTTTGAGAAGGAACTGATTGCATGCATGCCTCCATACAAGTTTGTCTTCGTGTGTGGATATTTCAATTCCAAGCTTATCTTTGCCTCCTACGACGCTTATCATCTTTTTCCCGCGCAGGGGTTGCATGTGGTGCCGTTCCAGCCCACCCATCATACCCAAACGTCGGATACATGGCTTGACGTGTGCGCAGTCAGTGATGCGAACGCTCTAGGGTCCTGGGGCAGTGTGATCAACCTTTCCTGTCCGGGCATGACCTCATCTATCTGTCATTCAAATACCTCGCAACCCGTCCTGCTCCAAGGAATTTCTGACATCGCCCGTGGGGAGACGCACACCTGGAAATTGCCGCAGAGGTGGTCTCGTCGTTCAACTATTCCTGGTTCGATACTTCATTTATTTGGATTTTGTTTATTTTATTTTGTACATATTTGAGTGGTCCACAGGGTTAAAAAATCCAATTACGGGTCTCCATTTAAAAACAAGTTAATGATTAAGTCAGTACTTAAAAAGCTCTCCGAATCCGGAGATAATTAAAAATAGGAAATGGATCAACGTTCAGGGATATGATCTGGAAAATACATTAAGACAGTGTAGTAACAATTTTTTGAAGAGATTGAAACTTACATTAAATATATCTATATCGGCCAAAAGTCTGTTACAGGAGCTGGCTATTCTTACAAGTGGAGAATAATATTCCGAGTTGGTATTCATATGAGGAACATGTAGAAGTTCGTGATGCCTTGTAGGATATTATGGAACTGAGAATCCAATATGCTTAAGAGTTTCACAATCATACTTATTATGAATGACGTTATATAAGAATAACATGTCGCGCAGTACTCTGCGATGCTGTAGGCTCGTGATACGATAGGTAATAAGCGAATCGTCGTAATCAAGTACGAGATGCCGGGTTTTCCACATCAAAATTCAATAGACTTCATTTGAAGTTTTTCCAACCTTCGAATATACTTGTCGTACATTGAATTGCATATGGTTGACCCCTACTCAAGTTTGCTACGAACTAATGCATAAAACAGTATCTTGAGGGTATCCAATGATCTAAAATGTTTGGTCGTACGAATAAGGAACCCCAAGATAACGAAAAGATTTCCGAGCGATAGTATCTATGTGACGATCGACTTGTAATTTAGAGTCGAAGACTATGCCAAAGTCAGTGACCTCATCTTGTATTCTGATTTCGTTATTGTTAATCGAATAGGTATTGACTATTTTGCTATGGTTTCTAGTGAAAGTCAAGGAGAAACATTTATCCAAGTTAATGACAAGTTTGTTCTTGATACAATATTGGCAAAGTCTTGCGACATCTTCCTGCAACAATTTAGATAACTCTCGATTATGAATTTCCCCATAAATTTTCAAGTCATCTGCATACAGCAAAAATGTAGAGTAATGCATACAAGAGTTAACATCGTTGAAGAATATTGAGAACAAGAATGGATCCTTGAGGAACACCGGTTTTCGCGTAGTAAAAGTGCGAATTGAATCCATTGAGTACTACAATCAGAGGTCTATTTATCACGTAGGAGCTGAACCATTTTAGTGAGTTGTCGTTAATGCCGATTAAGTTTAATTTTTCTAATAATATGCGGCGATCAACAACATCAAAAACTTTGGACAGATCAGTATCGATAGAATCGACCTGTACCTATGCGATCGTCTAGGGCGCACCAAAGATCATTCGTATAAGTCGTCGTATTGGTGTCAATGATCTGTCCTTGAAAAATCCGTGCTGCTCTGGGTTAATTGAGTGCTTTACGAGTGAGAAGATGGTGTCATAGACAAGCCTCTCAAGAAGCAGAGCCAAGGATGAGGATCTTGCAATTTGTGTATTATTAACAATTAAATCCTTGGGTCCTTTCTTGTACGCACAAGTGACTTGTTGTAATTTCCAGTGATCACGAAATACTGCCTGCCTCCATGCTCTGATTGTAAATGACTTGCAGCGGATAAGCTAATGAAGACGAATAATTTTTGACGAAATACGGGTTAATATTATCAGGTCCATTTTTTGAGCTATTTAGGGACGTAAGAGCTTTCAGAACGTCACCTTGTGTAAATCTGATATTGGATACGATAAGTATGCTATTATCACTGGTTAGAATACTGAGGGAGCCATAATTTACAAATCCACTGCTTTTATACATGGTAGAGAAGTGTCCCCGCGAACATGGTACAAATAACATGTGTTACACGCAACGCAATAAGCCTTGCCTTTAACTTTGTTCTCTGAGTAGTCATTTATATAAAAAAATACAAATTGTAACTCTCACGCGCGCTTCAGCTGTAAAGGCGCGCGTGAGCACCACTGCTTCTGCTGGCCAACCGTCCAGCTCACCCCCCGCGGCGCGCACTCGGCCAATCAGCGCCGGGAGGCTCATTGCGTGGGCCGCGCTCTCCCTATATAAACGGGGCGCGAGCCGGGAGTAATCACTCCGCCGACGACCGAGCAGCGAGCACAAGCCAACAACCACCACCAGGGAATAAACCAACCATCTTTTACAAGATTGCTCTTCATTTCTCCCCGCCGTCCACCACCAATCCTCATTCCCCCAGCCGAACTCTCCATCCCCCTTATCCCCCCGCCGACCCCCGATCCTCCGGAGCAACCCGACGCTGAGCCACCGTGGAGGGATGGTCGCGACCAGCAGGGGTGTCCGGCCTCTCCTCGCCGCAGCAGGGAGCCTTGGTCCAGAGGAAGGCCTACGCCGCTAGGGTGACGTGGCAGTAACTCCAAGACCTCTTGCTGACGGAAGGAGCTGGAACCGACTCCACCCCTCCCCGGAGGACTCCGACGATCCGTGCGCCATTCCGGAGGATCACCTTGAACGACTGGGACTCCGGGACCCTTTCCTTCCCCAGCACCATCGGACCTCCCTCTCCCACCCGGTCCTCCCCTTCCCTTTCCCCTCCGGCACTTCTAGCCACCATCCGAAAACCCCCCGCCTGCCTCTACCTCCTCCCTCCCGCAAAAACCCCGCTACGTCTAACAAACCACCCAAACCATCCCCGCTTACCCCTTTCTCCTTTTTCCCCCCGGTTCCTCTTGATCTGGGGAGCCGCCCCGCCTAGGCCCCCTCCCCTACCTGGTATCAATTGGCGCCCAACGTGGGGCACGATATAAGAAGAGTCTCAAGCTCGGATCCAGCACTTGGCGGATGCCGGTCAAGCGAACACCACCCAGGCAGTCTCTCAGGCTGGCGAACCGATACACACTTCTGGGAGTGAACGAAAACCCAGTGGCGCCCACCAACAACATCCCCGATCAACCAGCCGAAGGTACATCAGGTCCATCCGGAAACCATCCTACCAAAAGGCGAGGGAGACCGAAGAAGATGCAGAGTGGGGAACCTCCGCTAAGTCTGCCGCACCCGGTGGAGCAAACGCCTCCGCCAATCCAGGCTGAACCACCGCTCGTGGGAGTCATACCACCTCCATGGGGCGAGCATACGCTACCCCCTCCTCAGGGACCGATCCCTCCGCTTATAGCTCGCGGCGAGCTACGACAGGAGACAGAAGGAGCCAGACCACCGAGGATGCTGGACCAACAACCCCAGGGGAACGTTATGCAGCCGCAGGACCAGGGACCGCAGACACCAAACCCAAGGCCAGTCCAAGGCCTTCCGGTTCCACTCTCTGCAGAGTGGGAGGCGCTCATCCGGGCCCTCACGATTTCCCATCCTGTCCAACCCGAGTTCCACGGATTGGATCACGAGAGTCCAATGGGGTTCCTGAACCAATGCGAAGAATATTTCGCCGCTACCCGTCCTCCAGGGATGTCACAGGGATGTCACAGACGGCAGTCGCCGAACAAGGCCTCAAGGGAGAAGCCGAGAAGTGGTGGAGCTGCTATAGAAACCTTGGTTGGGAATGGCCTACGTTTCAGCGCTTGTTGGTCGGACAATTTGATAGCCCGGCCGTAAAATCGAGGCTCAACGCCAAACTTTTCTCTCAACGTCAGGGTGAGAGGGAGCCTACCGGTCCGTTCCTGCAGCAAAAATATCGGTTGTACCAACGACTCCGCCGGAGCGACCCGGAATCCGTGAAGATAGGTACAATTTTAGAACTTCTACGGCCCGCCTTACGAACAGCCTTGCGCCCATTCATGTTCCTGGAATTCACGGATCTCCTCACCCGAGCTGTCGAAGCCAAGCACGACGAACGGTCCCGAGAACCAACCAGGACGAAGAAGGACGAGGTGAAGCCTGAACAGAATGCCGCCATGCCTAGAGGGGTTCAGCAATCAACCCCCGTCAAACAAGAACCGCCTCTACCAAAATGCTGGCATTGTCAGGAGCGACATCCGAACAAGGATTGCCCAGTCTACCAAAGCCAACAGCATAGGGACCAGGGAAACTGGAGAGGGGAGGCGGACGAACCGAGCTCCGGCGCCCGACCTACCTGGGAACACTAACAACCCCCTCCGCGTGGCGAGTCTTCGCAGATCTACCACGCATCTGGGTCAGCATCTTCGGGAAGGAAGTACGAGCCGTGGTGGATACAGGAGCCTCGCACAACTTCATCCAGTCTCAGTGCTTGCCACCGCAAGTACAAATCAAATCCAAATCAATACAGGCCCAACTTGCGGGAGAAGGATCATCGATGCCAATCTCAGGAGAGGTGGTGATTCCAATCGAGATAAACGGATACAGGACCAGCATTATCACCTTAGCCGCCTTAGGGTTAAGAGAACCTCTTATTATAGGCCTGAATTGGCTTAAAACGCAAAATGCCATCATCGACCTCAACCAAGGGTGTCTACACTACGGTCATGGGACTCGGCACACGGTACCACTAGAGGGAAGGACGACCGATCCAGGATCCGTGCCTCTGGTCAGGCTTGACCACAAATTCCCGGAGGAATATTCTGCAGAGTTCCAAAGGCTCGCCGAGAGGTTCAAACACGTCTGCACCGATTCCGGGCCACTTACTCAGACTCAGACGGTCAAACACGACATCCGGCTGAGCACCGATCGACCCTTCCGCCTACCCCCGTATAGATACTCGGAAGCCAAAAAGAAGATTATTCAAGAACAGATACAGGAGATGTTAGCCCATAGGGTGATTGAACCCTGCACGTGACCCTACAGTTCACCTATAGTCATAGCCCAAAGGAAGGGAGGAAAGCCCCGGTTCTGCGTCGATTATCAACGGCTGAACAATATCACAGAAGATACCGCTCAGCCAATACCTCGGATCCACGACACGATAAAGGAACTAGGCAGCGCCTCCATCTTCACCACCCTGGATTTAAAAAGCGGTTACTGGCAAGTGCCCATGGAAGTGCACGCGAAGAAGTACACCGCTTTCTCCACGCCAGATGGAGGTACCTACCAATTCAGGGTGATGCCATTCGGTCTCAAGAATGCGCCAGGGACCTTTCAACGACTAATGAGCCAGGAGGTCCTTGCTGGCTACCTAAACCACTTCTGCTTGGTGTACCTAGATGACATCATCATATACAGCAAAGACTGGGAAGAACACCTGAGCCACCTCGCCTTGGTCTTTGAACGGCTGAGCATACACAAACTCACTTGTTCTCCGGAAAAATGCCGCTTCGGGGTATCGGAAGTCAACTACCTCGGGCACAACATCACCAACCTCGGGAATCAGGCACAGCCAGACCACGTCCGTGCTATCACCGAGGCCGAACCGCCCCGGACTAGGAGGGCGTTACGGCAGTTCCTGGGAACGTGTAACTGGCTACGGGAGTACGTGCCACACTTCTCACAGATGACCATTCCGCTTACGGACCTGCTGAGTGAGAAGAACAGGTATCGATGGACGCCGGAAGCCCAGCGGGCCTTTGAAGGAATCAAAGGACGGTCCCAGGAACCCTTGAGGCTTGGACGGCCGCACCCGGATTGGCCCTACACCCTTCAGACCGACGCCAGCTCCAGAGGGATGGGGGCGGTCTTGTATCAAACTAAGCCCGATCAAACCCGGCACATCATTAGCTACTCGAGTGCAAAATTCAACCCCACACAGGCAAGATACCACTCCAACGAGCAGGAATGTTTTGCCGTAATTTGGGCAATCAAGGAATACCGGCCTTACCTCGAGGATCGACGTTTCACTCTGCGAACAGACAACCAGGCCTTAACTTGGCTAGGAAAGATAAAGAACGCGAACGCGAAGCTCTACCGATGGAGCCTTCTGCTGCAAGAATTCAACTTCCGGGTGGAACACGTCCCCGGGAAGGAAAATCAATTAGCGGACGCCCTCTCTAGGCAACCGGAGCTCCGAGAAGCCGAGGAAGGTCTGGAGGAAACAGACCGCCTAGTACCCACGGACCAACAACCCACCACCGCCAGCCCAGAGACTACTCCGATAGTCTTGAACGTTCCTTCCATAGGCGGAGACCTATTCGAGGAGGTTTTCCGAAGACAGCAGACCGACCCAGAGATCAGCCAGCAGGTCGAGAGGTGGTACCATCTTGCTGCGAGAAAACGAAGCAAGCCTGAGGACCAATTCTTTCGGCAGCATCGTATCGTAGAAGGACGTTGGGAGAAAGGGACGAACAACCAAGACTCTTGGTCCTTGGTGGTGCCGCAGTCCAGTATTACCAGGGTTCTCTATGGTCATCACGACGTGGAATTGGCCGGCCATCCAGGGGGCGAGGAAACCTTGCGTTCTCTCCAACGAAACTATACCTGGAAGGGGATGCGCGAAGACGTCCGAAAATACGTACAGTTGTGCCATATCTGCAGCTGTATAAAGACCACTGGAGCTCACACCGAGGACTCACTTCGTCCTCGGCAGCCGACGAAGCCGTGGGACACGGTGGCGGTGGACTTGATGGGACCTTATCCTCGCACCAGACGGGGGCGAAGGTACATACTCGTGGTGACAGATCTATTTTCCAGATGGGTCGAAGCCTTTCCACTCAGTTCTTCAGAGACCAAGCCAGTTCTTAGATGCTTGGAATTGGAGGTCTTCACTCGGTGGGGGTTCCCTCGGGCCCTTCTCAGTGACAACGGGCCGCAATTCACCAGCGAGAGAGGGCTGGACGCTTGCAAGAGGTGGCAGATCCAACCCTGGACCACCGCTACCTATCATCCCAGAGCCAACCCCACCGAGCGACGCAACATGGAGTTAAAGAAGGGTTTACGCCTACACCTAATGGGCAAACGACATACCCAGTGGGACAATTCACTCCCGCAGGTTCTTCTCGGCCTTCGGTCCAGGACCAACGCAGCCACAGGAAAAACCCCCAGCGAGCTACTCACGGGGTATACGATACGTCAACCGGGGGAATGGAAGACCCCTTTTTCGAACAGAACCCCGCAATCCAAAGAAGTCCGAGAACAGGAAGCTAGCCGCAGCCAGGAGGAGTACCAGAAGAGGTACCGAAGGGGAACACACTCGGAACCCCGCTATGGGGAAGGAGACCTGGTCTACGCTCGAGGCCACCATTTATCCGATGCCGCAGCCCGTTTTCACGCAGGCTTCGCTCCACCCTGGGAAGGCCCGTTCATGGTCGTTCGAAACCTTGGAGGCGAAACCTACCTAATCAATCGAAACAGGAAGGAGAAAAAGGTACACGGAACACAGCTGAAGGCCGCCCAAGGAGGAGTTCGAGAAGGCCCCCCGCCTTTGCCAACCGGGACAATCACGAACCCAAGCAATCCAGAGGAGGATGGTGAGGATGACCGGACTACAGCAACACCCGCTCGAAGCGCCCGTGCTTCAGCGACACCCGCTCGAAGCGCCCATGCTTCAGCAACACTCGCTCGAAGCGCCCATGCTTCAGCAACACCCGCTCGAAGCGCCCATGCTTCAGCAACACCCGCTCGGAGCGCCCGTGCTTCAGCAACACCCGCTCGAAGCGCCCACGCCTTCGCACCTTGTACCAAAGAGGGCAGAGGTCCTTACCGGGACGCCCAGCGACCAGATCTCCAATCCTGAAGCTATCCCTATTTCTGAAGACGGGGAGGTCACCCTGCTCATTCCCCGATCGGACCGATTGGGACGACGGTATCGGCCATCCGAGGAGAAACCACTGGGGAAAAGAAGACATCACTACAACCTTCGCCCTAGGAAGAGTAGCGACAAAACCCCTTCGACTGCCCCATAAGTTATTAGATCATGTAAACTATTAATCTTAGGAAAAATTCATATAATTACCGTATATATATTTTTTTATCTTCACAACCTCCTCAGAGGGGGCGATTTGTTACACGCAACGCAATAAGCCTTGCCTTTAACTTTGTTCTCTGAGTAGTCATTTATATAAAAAAATACAAATTGTAACTCTCACGCGCGCTTCAGCTGTAAAGGCGCGCGTGAGCACCACTGCTTCTGCTGGCCAACCGTCCAGCTCACCCCCCGCGGCGCGCACTCGGCCAATCAGCGCCGGGAGGCTCATTGCGTGGGCCGCGCTCTCCCTATATAAACGGGGCGCGAGCCGGGAGTAATCACTCCGCCGACGACCGAGCAGCGAGCACAAGCCAACAACCACCACCAGGGAATAAACCAACCATCTTTTACAAGATTGCTCTTCATTTCTCCCCGCCGTCCACCACCAATCCTCATTCCCCCAGCCGAACTCTCCATCCCCCTTATCCCCCCGCCGACCCCCGATCCTCCGGAGCAACCCGACGCTGAGCCACCGTGGAGGGATGGTCGCGACCAGCAGGGGTGTCCGGCCTCTCCTCGCCGCAGCAGGGAGCCTTGGTCCAGAGGAAGGCCTACGCCGCTAGGGTGACGTGGCAGTAACTCCAAGACCTCTTGCTGACGGAAGGAGCTGGAACCGACTCCACCCCTCCCCGGAGGACTCCGACGATCCGTGCGCCATTCCGGAGGATCACCTTGAACGACTGGGACTCCGGGACCCTTTCCTTCCCCAGCACCATCGGACCTCCCTCTCCCACCCGGTCCTCCCCTTCCCTTTCCCCTCCGGCACTTCTAGCCACCATCCGAAAACCCCCCGCCTGCCTCTACCTCCTCCCTCCCGCAAAAACCCCGCTACGTCTAACAAACCACCCAAACCATCCCCGCTTACCCCTTTCTCCTTTTTCCCCCCGGTTCCTCTTGATCTGGGGAGCCGCCGCGCCTAGGCCCCCTCCCCTACCTGGTATCACATGTGGGTCACGGGATCTCTTATCTTCATAGGACATGTTGTCTGGTAAATTGTTGACACTTTTCCTATTAGAGACGTACATCCAAAAATTATTAGGATTGGATTTGAACTCATTTTCAGTCTCGACCATATACCAAACATGAGAAGCATGAGCAGACTTTTTGAATCTCGACCTAAGGCCAGAAAAGATTAGATAGTCACCAAGATTGCTATAGTTCCACTTTTTCATAATACGGTTTCCGAAGTTATCAAAATCAGGCGTGATTTTTCACTCTTTCTGAGAAATATGCGTCCATTTCTGGCCCAGAGAAACTTGTATCCTTTATTATTCTTCGCCTTATTAGCCTCCTTTAGAAGTAGCTTATTCTCCGCGGTGAGAAATTCGTTGACGTAAATGGGGAAGACACCTGCTACTCCAACATGAGAAGATGTTAGAAAACCTTTCGTTTTTCCGTGAATGCGACACACGGCCGTACTTCGTCACGTTTGATTTTGTTTGCAAATTTCACCACTACATTTCTGGGCCTCAGAGAACGATCGTCAAATTGCCTCAGTCTGCTGCACGAAAAAATGTGCGTGCCATCGATAGAGGACCGAATAGACTCACCTAAGAGATGCAAAATGGTGACAAGATTCTCACCCTGTTTTTCCGGAAAACCTTGAATTTCGATGGAAGCCTGTCTAGAAAATTGTTCCATTTCCGAGATTTTATTATTGGCGGTACGCAGGTTTTATTCCAATGCGTTAACAATGCCTTCCAGCTTTTCAATGTGTCGAATCTTTTCGGTGAAATCAGTCATCTTATTTTCGAAATCATCGAATTCATTAGAGCAGTAGTTTACCGACTTCATCAGTTGGGTGTAGGAATCTTTCATTCCACGGATCTCGTCCTTCACTAATTTGAAGTCTTTTTTGTAGCTCCTGCATTGGAGAAGATAATGCCCAGAATTCAGACGACCGCGCCGACACACATTCTCGAGCTCCGCGACGAGTCTGTTTACGGTGCCAGAAATGTACGAAAAAGTTCACCAGAGAGCAGTTAAATGGAAGAACAATCAGATCAATCGAATCGCCTAGCCGAGCTGATGATGGAGGGTATGCTTCCGCCTAAATTTAGGGACCAATTTACCGTCGCGAGCCACTAAGTCGCAAAACAAAACAAAGCACGTGGTGACTCCTAAAACGGGATCCTAAGTTTCAAATTTTTATAGGGTAAGTCGCAAGAGTAATAATAACTATATGCTAAAGCTACGCGGACGTAACACCTATCCCTAAGACTCGCAGCCAGACGTTGTGTTCAGACTACCGTCCCATCTCGCTGCTTTGCACATTGTCTAATAGGCTTGAGCGCTTGGTGTTTGATCAGGTCATGTCCTTCCTGCTGTTGAAAAATCTGCTGAATGTCTGTCAAACTGGATTCCGATGTGAGGCGGGTACTTAAACCGCTGTCCTGAGGTTTGTGGGCGATGTCCGTCAGGGAATCGACAATCACGAAGTATCCGTTGCCGTATTTTTTGGCTTCACTAAGACCTTCGCTAAGGCCTTCGACAAAGTTGACCATCGCTTACTTTTGCAGAAGCTGTACGGGATTGGCTTCTCCGTGGGATCGCTTCTACACCTACATGCGCCGTCGTGCACAAGCGATCTGTGGGGGTGGTGGTGATCTGTCTGAGTGGTTTCACATGCAGTCGCGTGTGCCTCAGGGCAGCGTTCTGGGTCTTCTGCTTTTCTCTATTTTTGTCAACATGACTTGCCGTCATGTTTTCGAAGCTGCTCGTATCTACTGTATGTTGATGACCTAGTCATATACGTGACATGCCGTCCGGAAGAGCTGGCCGAGCACGGTCGGCTGCTAAATGAGGACGTTGCCCAGATTGTGAGCTGGTCGTCAGCCAACAATCTGCACTTAAACGAGTCCAAGGCCAAGGCAATGATCCCCGGCAGCTCACGTTATGTCAACGACGTGTATGCTGCGGGCCTACTGTTGATCGAGATGGAAGGCAAGGCTATCGAATTCGTGCCCTCTCTCAACTACCTTAGCGTTGTGCTCGAGCGAGGAGCTGAGCAGCTATGGTTCTCTACCGGACACGCTTGAATGATAGCCTGCTCAGCCTAGACGTATACAAACACGGGTATCCAATTCAAGAACTCGCTGCCTCCTGACGTCACTCTTGGCCCAAGGCTCTATATGTTTAGCACGCGCTGCTACCGATTCCTACTAGCAGCGGAAGAGCGATTCTCACGGAGCCTTGCTCTAGGATCTAATAAACTTTACTCCACTGTACTCTTCTAAATCCCGTTTGGTTCGGCAGCATCAGCCCCTCTCCTTCTACTTCCTCTTCCAGTCTTCTTGCCAGGATCGCTGTGTACGCCTTGTACAGTGAGGGCATTAGCGGGATACCCCTATATTCTTCTGTTCTCTCCCATTCGCCCTTCTTTACAATCGGTATTATTATCCCTTCTTTCCAACTCTCTGACCACCCTTCGCCTCTGCACACCCTCTTTCCATGCTATTTCTATCCCCGCTTGCCCTCCACACTTTCATGTTTCGTACGGAATCTCATCTATCCCAACTGCCTTTTCCTCTTTCATTTTCTCTACTGTCCTCACCATTTCTTCCCTTATTATCTCTTCATCCTCTCTTGTTCTCTCTCCTCCCCCTGGCCCCATTTCAACTGTTTCTTCTTCCTCGGTTGGTAATCCAGCTTCTTCCATAATTCTTTTTGTATATATCTCTTCACGGCAACTAAAATATAATAATATTATTATTCGATATTTACGTTTGTAAAAGAAGAAATGTGGAAGGAAAACTATTACGATGTAAGGATACTACTATAAACTCATGAAAAATGTTTTAATATTTGTATTCCAAATCAGTGATTACAAAATAGATTATAATTATTTAATACTTTTCAATATTACTCGTCATTAATTGTAGGGTGGAAAGAAATTATTGGTTGCTACACGGCCAGATGAATCTCATGCGCCACACTTATAGCCCCCTCACTCTCCGGATCTCAATCCATTAGATTGTTTCATTTAAGGGGCTTTGAAGGTGATTGTTTACCGATCTGGTAGGGTGATGATGAGAGTAGCTGCGATACCGAATAGACAAGGGCGTAGCAAGACTTATGAGAAACCAAGATCTTGTCGTCCATGTTAGGATAAATATCGAAGAAAGATTAGACGTGATTGCCCAATGCAGAACGACACGTTGAAGCAGGAATCCAAGCATGTTGAGGGCGATAAGAACAAACGGTGTGATTCTTTGGGCCCCACACCCACGTCGTCTTCGTCAACACAACGCGCAAAGGAACACAAATACACGTACACAAGACTTTGGAAGATGGTACAAGAATCCGAAAATTCACCCATTACGCACCTGTATATCCGCCTCCTCGTGGTCAGAGTCGACCAGCGGTTATTTTTCCAGATTATTTTCATAACGGTTTACTATTAATCGATGAAAGGCTTTTTTCATGATTATATAATCTATTCTGAGCCAATCCAAATAATATTTGGGAAAAGATAATTTTGACAATTTTTTCGTTATTGAGCTGTCTTTCCACCCAGAAGATCAGATGTTTAACCTATGGTCCCTCAGAGACTTTTGTGCTTCTCAACATGTAGATTTTTTTAGACAATAAAAAAATTTAAACTCTACTTTCAGAGTCAAGGTCAATTTTGCCTCCACAAGTTTTGATAGATCTCCACCGATCTCGAGTTGGAGAATCATCTGGCCAAGTGGTGGCGAATCATTTCTTTCCACCCTGTACTTATTTGAATAAGAGTCGCACAAAGTGTATACACCCTTGATTGCCATGATTATGTTGCTATTCGTCAAGAATTGTAACCACTAATCAATGAATCAATTTTTTAAATGAGTCTTTCTGCTGCTGATGGCATTTATTGTTGAAAACATCCATAACAACTCAAGTGATGATGATTCATTAATAGTATTACGCAGTATATTTTGATTACATAACTTCAAAACATTATGAACATTTTTTGGATTTGTGATTGCTGTGAGCGTAGTGGCTGCATTTTGTAGTAAAGTCAGACGCATTTTGCGTTTAAAGACTTTGATTTTTTTACAAGAAACTTTGGTTGTTAAGAAAGACCCGTCTGAAAATGTAATCTAAACATCAATGAACAGAATAGAAGTAAATATTTAAAGTTGTACTTAAATTTACATATTATATTTTACGTCCAAATAAATAATAGCTGTAACGACTTCTTCAAGAGTATCTAATGTACCAAAACCTTTTAAAATCTAATTTGTTTCAAATATCATACAAGTATATAATAATAGAATTCATGCAAAGAAAAATAAATACCTGATGAATTAGCATTGCTTTGTGGCGCGAAATGATTGCAGACGTCTACTTGAAATTCTTCAATGTTTGGAGTTTGGGTAGAAATTTTAATATCAATGCTCTCTGCACATAAAAGTCAAGTTTGCGAATATATATTTTTATTGACAATCTTTATCAATACCAATCAATGTCTAAATTTAGTATTTCCACTCATGACAACAGGTACTTTTTTATTTTACAAATTACAGATTCTTTTCGGCAATGCAAAGCATCTAAAACCACTCGAGTATCGTAACGAGGTACTTATCTTAGTGTTTCATCTGGCAATAACGTGATATCGGCCCTTCCAAACCCACCAATACGCGTGGACGACTCCTCATTTTCTCCCGGAAATCTCCAGGGCCGAACACTCAACTCAAATACAATGCACTCGGGATCACGTTACTTTTTGGAAGACAACTCTACAACTCCACCACATACGAAACGTGTTATTCCAAGTCTCATCGTTTACTACCTCCAAGGCCAAAATCATAGGTGCAGATGTCTGCAGAGACGCGGCACGCATCACGCTCGGCCTCGGAAGAGACCGATAATCACTCGCCTAATCCTCACTTCCAATAATTCTGCTCATTTCGGATGATGGAATAGTGCGATTCCTCTCCTCGCGTGATTTAAAGCAACCGAAATGTACAAGTTACAAACATTACCTTTAATGGGATCCAAATTAAATCGATCATTCGAAGGGATGATATTAACATCCTCCATTGTTTCTTTATTGGATTGTGTATTTTTGGGAATTCCTTCGGACTTGACATCAAACATGAGCATTGTAAAACCTGTAATAAAATAATTAATGTACCAACCAAGTTTGAAAAAAGCAAATGTTAAAAAAATATATATCATGTTTTAAACTTACTGTTTCTGGCTGGAACTTCGGTAAATAATTTGAATTTTTCCAAGAATGTATCTGGTAATAGCTTTATTCTACTATCCAATTTTTAAGGTATAGCGTTTATCTTTAGACGTTTTATTCGTTTCGTTGCCCCATAATCGTATGAATCGACATGATACGAGCAAACATGTCGAATTGAAGCTAATTTTTTCACTGACAGTTGAACTAAGTCCACCGAGTCCTCAGCTAGAAATTTAGCCATCATTTACATCTGTGAAAAAATGGATACATTAATTAAATAAAATTTATGTACTTATTTAAAAATTCATAACTTTCATGCTCGTTGTTGCAATTAAATATTCATAATATAAGTATAAATTAACCTGTCTATGTCCAAAACAAATTATGGAATGCACAACCCAAGCAAATCTTGCTAACGGAGAAATATGGTGCGTGACATTTAGCACGCATTGTTCTTCTAACGACTCATATAATTTTATTAATATCAGTTTCCATTTTGCAGTTTTCAAAATCACGTTTCAAAATACCATTATTCGAAATAGAGTCCAGTTCTGGTAGCTATAGTTATTATTAGTTTTTTCAAGTTTGCCAACATAACAATTTCATTTTTTTTTCCTTATGTATTTCCCGACTGTGGGCGAACGAAATAAGCTGGTCTACAACGCTGGACACCTACTGGAAAGTACCAAGAATTCTGACACGATCTCGTGAATGCACACATCGCACACCTGTCCGGTGCATTCATAAATTTTTGACCGCGTCAGTTTTTGAACGACTCACGCGTCATGCGATATACATATATACATATCGCATACATTCATATATCGATGTAATTTTGCATCTACACGAATCGTTCGTAATTTTTAATTGTTTAGCTACTAAATAAAAATATAAATTAACGCAGCGATACGACAGAGAAAAAAACACGCGACGGTTGTTAAACTATGGAGACTCGTGTTTGGTAAAAACCGCAACCGCGGAACGAGGTACATCATTAATGTTTCACCGATAATCGAAAATAGTTCTCTTCTTGAATCTAAGAGTGAATATTTATTTCGTTGCACTGAAAACCAAATCGAGATTGTCTATGGAATTGTACGGCTTACTTAATTGAAAACAATCATAAAATACGAAACTGTATGCGAGGAGTCATCACATCCTGCTTCGTCGATTGAAACTTTCAATGGGCATTACACCGAATAATATCGCATTGAAAATCAGATGAACAGCTCCGTGCCCTCCATACTAACATTTCTGTCGGATCGTGTATTGTCTGCTCCTCTACGATGACAAATACGATACACGTGTGATACGCCCATGATCCGTGACTTTGCACACGTTGCGTGATATGTGACCAACTTCCGACCAAATCGAGTCGCGACGGGTACCAACCTCAAAACACGTACACCTAATACCACGTATACCAATGAAACTTATTACGTAATTATTGGATTATTATGTTGCGCGAAAATTATTAATCTTCAACGAATATAATTTACGTTAGAATAAAACGTTTTCTTAGCTAACAATGCAATTTTTTCACATAACGATGCGTGGAGAGATAGTGTTTTATGTCGAGGTCTCCATATTGCCACTTTGACAAATCAAAACACAATACCTAGTAATGAGCCATCCAAAGTGAAAGATAGATGGTAATGACACCGAAATAGGCGAAAGAAATGTTACACTTTCATCATTTCCGAAATGGTGAGTACGTTTTTTTTTTCTCGAATCAATAACGTTGGAACAAATGTATGTTGAAATATGATTGAACGTGGAAAAGTGGTAGAATAATAAAATGGCGAATTAGAAACAGCAATCGTGAGAGCTAGGGAACTGCATCGAGAAATAAGTGCAAAATTTCCGACGAGCGTGAAAAAAAAACATCCCACTAATTGGACCAATATAAACGGAATGTGATTCATCACCGTTATATTCGCTAATTGTGTGATATTTTCTAGGTTTAATCATAAAGTATCGGACTTGAAGACCCAAGAGGAGGTAGCTCTGTGATCACCAGCATTAAAATACTATAAAGATTAAAACATAATTGTTACTGCAGTTGTCCTCATTGCTATGACACACCACTGACATATCAAATTTTCCGGTTTCCTTTCATATGTAAAACGCAGTTTAAATAACATAATACTAAATCGAATATGAACAAAGTCATTGAATCGTGATTGAAATGAAAAAAATGACACCGATCATTAAATGCACCGAATACTAATCCGTGTTGTGATAATCAAATGACACTGTGGATTATTCTCTGAATAGACTGAGAGCATAAAGACTGTAGCTAATAACGTTGCTCTACGTTGCACGTGGAACTACCATGGTTGGAAACCTCGTGACAGGTTACAGCAGGTGTACTCGTGAAATCTAGCCGACACCTGCAGGCTGCACTGTGGTAGTAAACGTTGTCGTAGTTAGATTTTGAATTCTCAACTCGATATCGAACATTTTTTTGAGACATCGAGTATCATGTCTCAAGAACACAAATGGAGACCTTGGATGCCATCGGGTGCTGAAGAGGCAGCTGGCGGAGAAGGATCCATGGAGATTTATATTGAAACGTTGATGGGTCTTGCTTTTGAAATGACTGTGTCACCTAATGATACTATTGGCTATATCAAACAAAAGATCCAACGCGTTGAAGGTGAGTGAAATAAAAGTGGACCATTTTTCTTATCCTAAGTGTTCGCGTTGCTCGATTCTCTAAGCAGATACCAAGTATTTAATTAGATGTTTGTGTTCAGCGGTCCAGTTTTAAATATTTTCGTATGGTTTCTCATATCGTTGAAACTAGACGATGGCTAACTACTGGAAAGCAACAATATTTGCTTTCATATCTCTAAGTAATACATACCAAAATTGTTACTTTGTCATTTTGATGTCGTTCATTCGTGCACGAGACTGAAACTATGTCGTGAAAACATTCGCAAATGTATTTTGTTTATTCATTCTTATAGGTATTCCAGTATCGCAGCAGAACATTGTTTATAATTTGTGTGAACTAGCTGACTCAAGCACACTATCGGAACATAATATACGAGAAGGTGCTACTTTGAAACTCGTTTTATCGATGAGAGGTGGGCCTATTAGCACGCGTCGTCTACCTCAGGTTGATGATTATTCCATCAGAGAATTGCGTGAATTCGTGGAGAACAATAAGTTAGTGATATTCTTCGTCTTAGTCGTATATTTCATTGCTTTCGTTTAGCATATTGAACTGTTCCCACAATTGTCAAAATAAGAGCTCAGCATCGTTTCCACTAAGAGTTTAATAATATGAATCTCTTACGTCTCATTATTAGGGAGAATATGATGGATCAACTACCGCCAGGTTGCCGTGTTACTGTATTAGTATTTCGAGAAGGAGATTCCGTCAGTCTATTCAAGGTGATCGAAAATGATGATGGTACCTACTCACCCATTGCCGATTCATGGAGTGGATCGTCTATTAGGTATATACAAATCAATAAAAAACGAGCGATTAACAGAAATAAACTTAATTGACACAAAAAAAAATGTATACAAGTGATTTTCTTGCGTGCAGAAACATTTTCTCGGACTCTGATTGCGAAGAAGTGGCAGAAAGATTGCGAGAAAATTCCACAACAATGGGAAAAATGCATGCCCTGCGAAAACAAATGGAAAAATTATCTCTTCAGAAGGTGCCTATTCACATTTGACGTTCATTAATCACACTCGCGTCCTGGACAATATTGCAGAGCAACACATGAAGTATAAGATATAATGATAATTTTTCTGTTTTAGTCGAAGAAATCCAAGCAAAAAGACGAGGATAAAAAAACCGATTTAACTTCCCCATCAAATAATATAAAACTTGGCGCCGTAGGTAGGGGTGAGGGAACTTTTAGAAATACAGTTACTTTACCTCCTATTGTTGCCCCAAAGCTCCCTAACCCCAACTCTACAAATTACAATTTGACTGGTATGCCAAAGAAGTACCTCCTTCGAAAACCACAAGAGCTGAAATCACTTCCGCCAGAATATTACAATGCATTGAGGATGCCATCCACTAAAGAATACGACTCTGTTATTCATCAGAAGTTTGTGCCTAACAAATTAGACCCCATAAATCATGAAATGCCTTTGAATCACAAAGGCTTCGGAACCATTGGAAGTGAAATGGCATCACAAACTAAAAACTTTGGTCATATCGGTAGTGAAATGATGGCTCGCAAGAAACGTGAGCAGGAATTGGCTAAAAACAAGTCCAAAACATTTTCCATCGACCCGTGCAATAATATGTATCTTAACACTAACTTTGAGAGATATGATCCGACTAACTGGCAACGTAAAGATAACTCGGGAAAAGATCTAACACTTCCAGACTTACGCAGAAAGAGTTTCGATAATTTTGGTGATGGGAGTACATATCGCGCGCACCGCCATTCTCCCACATTGGCAAATCACGAAAATGTGCCTATAGAATGTTCGTCATCGAGTATAGCCATCGTTGAAGAAGAGAACCAGTTGGATACAAACTTTTCACAGAATCCAATTGCGATATCAACAACACAGTCGACTACGATTGCCATTTCTCAACTACCTTCGGAAAGACTTTCCAAATCGAAAGGTACGCCGAAAAGCAGGTTCAGATTACGAAGATACGGACTGGTCTTCACTGATCACGAACGTCCAAAAACTTCACCAGATCTGAAGATTTGTCAGAAATCTTATTGTGATCTGATGTCTGAAAAGATCAATTGCGACGATTCAGATACAGACTCAAAGTCTGAATACGATGACACCATTTCCAAACAGAAAAATTGTGAACCGTCTCAGGAAAATTTCAGTGGAAAACATATTATTGAGAATCCAAAGTTCGAGAATGGTTTCGCTGACCACAGTATTTGCATGGAAAACGTGAATGACTTATTGACGCAACGTATGTCCGAAACTTCCTCGTACGATTACGATTCGGAAAAGGATTTCACCACTTTCAACGCATCTGATAAAACGACAATGTTTCATCAATCGCTCTACAATAGGATAGCATCAGGACGGAGCTATGTAACGCACAAATTAGGGGAATCAACGTTCGAGAGTGGCGAAACTAGCTTTTCTACATACGATAACGCAGAGAGCCGGTTGCATAATTCTCCGAAAGATTCCAACGTGCACTTCTTAGGTAGAGTAAAAAGTCCCGTCCTAAATACAAAAGACTTTTTTGATTCGAATTATGAAAATACGGATAGTCTATTCGGATTGAGCGGTGATGTAGGACGAATTGGAGATGCACCTGGTTATGAAAGTGCCGAATCGAACTATCTCCAATTGGACACAGCAGAATTGCAAACTGTAAGTGGAGCTGAACCCCAATTGCAAGTTTTGGGACGTGTTCATAGCCCGATACTCAGTACAAAGGATATCTTTCATGTGGAAAATCAAGAATCGAATGGTTTCAAACCTTCATCTTCGAGTCGATTAGAAGAACTTGGAATCGAACAAAAAATCAAAATCCTAGGACGCGTGAAAAGTCCTGTATTAACCACGGACAATTATAATTTCGAAAAAGAACATTCTTTGTACAATCCAAACTCCTCCGATGCTGCTTTTTTTGAAAAACAAATAAAAATCTTGGGACGAGTTACAAGCCCAGGTTTATCATCGGACGAATACAGTTACAGCAACGAAGATATTTTATACCGGCCAAGTTATCCGGTAACTGACACGAGCCTGGATAAACACATTCAAATCTTGGGCAAGGTACAGAAAAGTCCACCGAAAGAAAAGAAAAATGTACAGTCAATTATTTCAAATCCCCCGAAAAAAGCGACGGTGAAAACACGATGCTTCCATTGCCATAAGCGCCTAAATATTACAAATATCTACAATTGTCGTTGCGGAAATTTGTTTTGTTCAGCTCACAGGTACTCTGAAGTTCACGGCTGCAATTACGACTATAAAACGGCAGGTAGAAAATTTCTCGAGCAGAACAATCCTCTGGTTACCGCCCCCAAACTGCCTAAAATATAAATGCAACTACAATCTTCAGGAAAATCATAAAATTATTATAATTTTTTTTTCTTCCCAATCCCTGCCCCATTTTACTGTTGATGCATTACGTCGTACATATATTACTCACAGAACTGTCGTTTGATGAAAAAATTGAGTAACGTACCACTGGTGATACGTGTTACAATCATATGTGATGATTATCAAATTGAAAACTTGAAGATATGAGAAAAATTACCTAATATTAGACTTCCATATTTGTCACATTGTGCAGAATAGTTACTAAAACATTCTTCAGTGTCATCTATATATTAGTAAATATTATAACAAAAAATGATTCGGCTAAACAGACTAAAACCTTAAGTTTCTTATTAGTGCGTTTCCAAAGTTCCGTTTAATACTATAATTATGTATAATTATCCCAGCAAATGCCTTGTATTTTAAAACACAAATATTTGTGAAACAACAATGAACCCGATACCGACAAAAATATCAGGCAATCAAATATGTTTTATTTCGACCCATGAGAATCTCGACGTACTAACAACTTTAGAGCTTAAATTCACGTGAATCTTAAAAATTAGTAAGATCCCATGTAACAGCATTTGTATTGATTTGCAAATTTTTAGGGAAAAAAGAAGAAAAGCAATAAAAAAAATTAAATAAATGAATAAATAAATAAAAACCTAATTTCAAGGTGATTCTGATGTAAAAACACACCTTTTATGATAACCTGCTCATTAATTCGATATATATATATCTATATATATATTTATATATATATATATATATATATATATATATATATATATATATATATATAATGATATATATATACATATATTTTTATTCATATTAGCTAAATATTCAGCTGACTTATTTTTCTCGTACCGCGACGTTATAATACAATGTACAATCAAATTTTCACTTGTTGATGTTACGAAAATTTGATGGATACATAAGACTACTACGCTGACGGACATTTTTATGTATTTTTCGTATAATTATATGCGAAGAACGTTTGAAAATCCCTCAACACTGATTATGTAAATGTCTTTAATTCGTTGTTGTGTATATTACTTCTTATTTGGTACGAATATTACACATTACATGTATCTAATATATATTAGATATGTTTGCTCTGGGCGATCGTATACAAACTATATAGTAATGTAATCCATGTTTACATTCTAGATAAATAAATGTTATACACGTTAACAAAATATTGTCCAATCAGAATACAGATTCATGTAATAAAAATTCACAGCAGACAGCGTGATCGAAGCCGAGTAACTGATATCGATATGTACCATTCGACGAAACAAAATGCTTAGAGATCTATGCACACATAAATATAGATAGCCGCGGAATAACATTTCTTTGTCATAGATTTGCTCGTACATTTAATTTCTCTTCCGAATTCAACGTTGAGACTGCAAATGAATTCTTGGTCATAGCCACAGTCTTTTTTTTCTGTTTATTTTCCTCATTCCTTGTTTGAACAAGTGTCATCAAATTTCATTTTCAATTTCTCATTTCTTTAACAGTACAAAATTTAATCTGGCTTGTGATTGGATAATCGTAATGCTCAAATGTTCACTGGCATGGCATATTATTTCATCAATACTTATATCCCTCAGTTTAAATTTGTGCTTGAACGTTACTATAAAAAATACAATTAGTTATGATATGAATTATTGCGTTGTCAAATATTCCAACACAATATGTTAGAGGTTTTTCAAAAATTTATCTCCAATTTTCGTCTTTGATTCATCAATAAAAACAAAATGAAAATGGAAAGTCAAATCCAATCTTCTCCTATCGTTAGATCATTATGTGGTGCTTGAATTTGATTGGCATACAAAAAACGTATTTGCATTTTTTTCAACGCTTTGTGCTTCATGCATATTCAATGTATATAGTAATAAGATCATTGTTTCAAATAATAAATTACCAATCTGTTACATGAATTGAAATTAAAAACACATCAAACCAATTGGAAAAGTAGATTCATTTTTAATTCCATCGAAAAGTATCACATAAAAATAGAACTACGGAGAATTACCACATACATATACCACAAATCTGTTCAAATTATTTTCATTACGGTGGCCTACTAATACTATCAATAACTTGGATAGGGTTTGGCGATATTTTTGTCGTTCGTTGACTACATTCTAAATGATTTTATGGATTTTCTCAAACACTTTTATCACAGATTCCGGTGATCATTATAAACGTGCTTCAGGTAAATTTCTGAATTTTTAATAAACATATTATTCCAACACAGTAATTTTGAGTGCGAGGACCCTGATGAAAAAAAAACATTTAAAACGAACGGTCGCATTGTTTATTGTAGTCTGGAATAATAAATAAGATTATTGAATACGCGTTAAGAATCAGAAAACAAATTTTACGAGAAAATAGTTGCTGTTTAAAAACGATGATCGATTTAAGAAAAGATAATTATTAAAATTGTTGCAAAACATCATACAGGGATGCGGACACTGAGAACTTAGTGTATATTGCAATTAGTAATAATTTATCACATAACAGATTGAAATGTCATGCACAGCTCAAGCACACATTCAAATTTTCACAGTTTTAAGTACCACTCTATATCCGTTTTGAAAAGTTGACCCAGTGCAGGGTCAAACTAGTTGTGGAAGTTCACGTGCAAATGGATTGAACATTTTTAATGATGTGGTTATAAATTGAGTAGTTTACCTCAAGCACGATATAGTTGTTTCAGTATAATGTTGTATTGTAACGATAACAATTGAAAACCTCATCTTCTTAACAACCGAGACGTGAAATCAATATGTCAACATACAAATATCAAGCTACATGTATAATAAAATAATTATATATTATTCGCCGTATATAACAACGTAAATAATTACCACAAAGCTCTATTAAATTTTGAACAGGCCTCAATTTTCTAAAACATAAGTAAAAATAAGGCACACCTCTGTATAATTCGTTATTCGGCTTATATACAATCGTATTTGTCTGAAGATCTCTAAGAAATATATGAGTGCTTGAGGGATCTGACTCATATTTTCGTATCCTTCCAGTCTTATGATAATTTCCTTATAAATCTAATTTCTGTAAAAGTTGCGATTACAAAGAAGAAAAAATGTCGAAATATTCATAAAATTTCATGAATATTACTATAATTAACGTTCAACCCACGGGATCCCGAATATTTGTACAAATAAACCAATTAAATTTTTTAAAATTTTTTTATAACATTGATCGTACATGTTATCAATGCAATCGTTAACGTTTTTGCAATAGCTGCAAAGCAAGTTCTTCGTCTTCAAGCAGACTAAGGCCATCATTTGTTTCCGATTTCTTCGATCTTTTTCTATTCTTCTGGTGAACGTCTTCCTGTTTTCTTTTTGGTAATCTGAAATTATACAAGAATTCCAATTATGAAAACTTTGGGCACCGTAACATACGGTAAGCAGACATATTCGCTCCTGCTTGATTACAGAGTAGAAGGAAATGATTCAAGCCCCACCAATCGCAATAGAAGTATAATAGCGAATATTTTCAGTATCAATTAAAATGAATTTGGTAAGTTTTGTTGCTATTTTTTTCTTCAAAACGAGAACTAGCTTGAGACTTGCCAGCTGAACGTATTCTGGTGATATTTATGCAGCGTAAGTGCAGACATCTGTGAAAAGACTTTTACCTGTGAGTTTCGTTCGATTCGGCCATGCTATCATCGGATTCGTTACTATGATTGCTTCCAGCACGTTTACCATAAATCTTATCTGGATCTGGAAGCCACGACAAGTCTGGTTCTTCGCCATCATCACTCATGTCGCTTTTCTGGTCATCTGCCATGTCAACCTCTTCTTCATCAGCTTCTTCTTCATTTTTTTTCTTGCTAGCTTTCAACTTTTGCTTCTCCTCTCGATGTTTCGCTTTGATTTTTTCCCTGAAGCGCTGTTTATCAAATCGATCTTCCTCGCGCAGAATTATTTTGGCTTTTTCAATATCTATACCTGAGGTTTCCTCATTTTCATATTCACGAGCCAATTCTGACATTTTGGATTTAATTGGGTTTACCACCTCCTGTAATGAATATTATCTGAATGAAACGATGTCAAATTATTGAAATCAGAACGATAACCATAAAATAATAGTTGTATTTTAAACATCAACACTATGCAAAATTCATACTTCGCCTTCTTCGTCAAACGTAGTCTTTTTGTTAGCAACAATTTTCTTCTTCAAAATTTTTTTAGCAATAGCTGCTTTTGTCACAGGTTTTGTTTTATCCTTGCTAGAAATTTGTTTACTCTGCATTGAACGTTCCTCATCGTCATCAGACACAAATTTAAGGCTGTCTTCAATGACTACGTTTCGTCTTTTTACTGTCAGTATATCTTCGTCGCTATCGCTATCATCTACGTTGGAAAAAAACATACAATTTAAAAATAAGACCGATACTTGTCACGTAAATCAATTTTTTTTTTTAGAAAAACTAAAACTTAAAAAACATTCATCCTACCATTAGCAAAAAATCCCTGATCTACGACCTTCAAATCACTATTGTGATATTGTTCAGTGTTATCATCATCCAAGCTCGTTTTTTGGCTGATATGTATAGCATCGTCACTTTCTGATTCGCTCCCGTTTTCAGCTGCCAAAGCAGTGGTCGCATAAAGATTTTGATTCCCACTATCCAATTTTGTATCATCTTTGCTAGACTTTGTAGATACTTGGGTACGTTTATTCTCGATGAATTTGTTGTGTCTTTGAAGAAATCGTATTCTAGGTGGTATAGCTAAGCCAAGGGATCTATAATAATTATGGTATGAAACATCTGTTGGGAACGGTATTAGTACTTTCGAAACTATAACCCACTTGGCATATGCTTCGGTATCTAATTTCTGCACATCAAACACAGCCTTGTCTTTCATCATAAAAACAGATTTTATGTATGCTACGAAAGCTCGTTGAGCTGTCTCCTTCAAAGTTACATCTCTTGCAAGGAATGCCTCCATTTTTCGATGCGGAGATTGCAGTTTGTTTGGATTAATTCTGCAAATAAGCATATTTGTGTTTATGATCGGCTTTTTAAGGCCATTTTTCTTTATCAAATATAAATAGATAATTTACTTACTTGATAGCTGTAATTGGAACTTTTTGCTGCAGTAACTGATCAATCATATTAATCTCGCTGGGCATTACGATCAATAATGATTCGCCACCTCGTTGATATCTCGCTGTTCTACCAGCCCGATGTATGTAAGCGTTTACATCTTCAGGACAGTCCATCTGAACTACCCAATTGACACCAGGAAAGTCTAAGCCTCTAGCAGCGATATCAGTTGCAAAGAGTACAGAATGTTGTTTCTTGCAATATGACTCGTAAATTGCCATACGTTTGAGTTGGTGGAGACCACCGTATAATGCTAACAGACTCACTCCAGGTTTTAATCGACAAAACATCTCATACGTATATTTCACCTGAAATAAATACAAAACGAAAGATGTGATTAAAACTAGTGTATTGACCATACAAATGAAATAAATTACTATGCATAGTTCAATACCTGCTTACACGTGGAAAAAAATATAAGTATTTTTTGCCTGAGATGATTTCGAATAAAAGAAAATAACATCGACATCTTATCCTCTAAGTTACAAACAATGTAACTTTGTTGCAACCCTTCCGGAGTCTTATGCGCTGCGTGTTCATGAACCGAGACATACATAGGGTCGTGCAGACTAAGTCTACTTAAATCTTTAACCGACCTGGAATGTATAACCAAATGTTTAAAACAGCATAAAGCACATTACCGAAAGAAATAATACGAATGCAATTACTTTGTCTGCGTCGCGGAAAACAATAAAGTTTGACGTTGTGCAGGTAAATTTTCAATGATGCTATTCATTGTTTGTTCGAATCCCATGTCCAAGCATCTATCAGCCTCGTCTAGAACTAATATCTAAAATGCAAACATTCTCTTCAATTTATACCAACTCTATCTACAATTATATTATTCGTAAATGTAGACTTTGTGGAAATTCATTTTGTAACTTGGAGAAACAACAATATGATTTTTATACCTGCATATTAACACAATCAAACAATGGATTTTCATCCATATGTTGTAACAATCTACCAGGTGTACATATGACAATGTTGCATTGATGCATTCGCTTTTTCTCAAAATGCAGGTCTTTTCCACCTATTATGAGACCAGCAGAAATATCATGGTATCGACCAACTTTTCTTAGTGTTTCATATATCTGATAAGCCAGTTCTCTGGTCGGTGTAATAACAAGGGCACCAACACCATCCAAACGTGTCCATTGCTTGCAATACAGAACTTCTAAAATCTGCGAATAACCAAAATCACGGTTAATTAAATTGTTCATACGTACAATGAATATATTGTTATCTATAAAAGAGTTATTTTGCATATCTGTAAGAGATATATTTTTAACACTTATTCAAATAGAAGTGAATAATGTGTACCGGAATTAAAAAAGCTAATGTTTTCCCACTCCCAGTTTTAGCAGCACCTAAAATGTCGAATCCTCTCAAAGCCAAGGCAATGCTCTGTCTCTGAATGTCCGTTGGCTCGACAAGTTCGTTTTCTTTCAATCCTTTCAGGGTTTTCAGTGATAATGGGAGATCAGAGAATTGTTTTACCTTCGTTATATCGATCTATTGACATCCAAAAGATAAACATTAGCATAAACTCGCTTCTTAAAGTTCGTTATAGATAGGTTAACCATGGTTACAAGTGGCATAAACGAACAGTATCATAAGCAGTGCGGAGGGATTGTATTATTTTTGCTTCTGGATCCTGTTTTTTCTTAGTTTTATAGACTTCCACTTTTATCTTCGTGGGTTTGCTTGCCATCGTGAATGTAATCTCAAAGGAACTTATTCGTTTGATGTCGGGAACGTAACAAATATGCACATGTGTTTCGCCATGTGCGCTTTAGATGGGTAAGAAATATCAATATATCAAAATATCGATATTGTTGAGGACAATAATCGATATATATCGTCAACAGTTCAAATCTCGATATATCGAGAATCGATGTTTACTTTCGAGTATCAAGTTTGTATCAATTCGATATCTAGGGAGTTCTCAAACTTCGGCTGCCTGTCAAAGGCTGCTGCTGCTGCTCACTGCCCATGAAAAAGTACCCTAAAGTTGCTTTTTCATGCGCCGCAAGCCACAGCAGCAGTTTCGGAACTTACTAGACATTACTAATAATATCTAGTAAGTTACCAAACGGTTGCTCATGGTGCCTCATGGTGCCAGTTGCTTCTCGTTTCCAGCAGAAAATTAAGTCACCTGGTACTAATTAAAGATTCTCGTCACCTACCAAAAAGTTGCGGCAGCCGGCCACCGAAAACTGAAAATTTTGAGCTTCAAAATCAATAGAAGAGCGGCCAGGTAAATCGGACTCGAAAAAGTCGATCTTTTAGTTTTTAACAAGACTTCAGCTATTCTAAAGCTACATTCGCGAGTAGCTTAGAGCGGTGCACGGAGTAGTAAGAAGGTGACTACATTCAAGCAGCGCTCGGCTCAAAAGTTGGTCCAGCTTTTGGAGTAAAGTAAGAGGAATTGTCAAGATGCGATTTGAGCGCCTCTAACGGAGTAAGCCTGTATGCGTTTCGCTATTTATCGACCTATCAATTTTCTCCGTAAGAGGCGCTTAAATCGCATATCGACTCTACGGGGCAGGCCCACCGCGCGCCTAGTCGTAGCCACCGCTCCACGGTAAGAGCGATAAAGAGGACGGGACAATTATTATCTTGTGTCCTACAGAGAACTGCTTCAAAACCGCTCACGGAACGCTTACTCTAGTTATATATCTCTAAGGTGTATATGTAGTCAAGGATCAGTGATTAATGCAGAGCGGAAAACTTATCTCGGAAACTCGCTGTTTCAAAGAAGAGATTAGGCTAAATTTTGCATTTGAAAATCGCGGGTCGAACTCCTTTCTATACACCGAGTACTTCGTGTCTTAGTTGGGAATCAGTTGTTTAAAAGGTTATGAATGATTTAATATTACCAAAATATGAAGTAAGCCCTCAGGTGATTCGATGTTATTTTCGACGTGATGGTGTTTGACAAACCGTGCAGAACATGTACAGATTTTCAAACATGGGCGAAGATTCAAAAACAAACTTTCGATTCGGAAAAAGTAAGAAAATTCTGACATATCATTTAATTAGTTTTCCAAAGATATACTCAAATCAAAACAGACTATTAAAATTGGATCGTGTCTATGTACAGAAATCAGAAGACCAAGCAGGTAAAGAACATCATGGTGCCAGTCGTATCGAGGGTACAACAGCTACCAATAGCCGGAATAACTGTCCTCTCGACAAAGATGAACTAGGTTCGAAGACGTGGGCATTCTTACATACCATGGCTGCGTATTATCCGGACAAGCCATCGTCCGAGCAACGAACAAATATGAAGAAATTTTTCAACATTTTTGCAAAATTTTATCCATGTAATATATGCGCGGAAGACTTGCAAGTTCAGCTTGAAAAATCACCTCCACGAACTGACTCTCAACATCAGTTAAGTGAATGGCTCTGTGGTATACATAACGAAGTGAATCAAAAATTAGGAAAACCATTATTCGATTGTAGTCTAGTAAATCAAAGGTGGCGGGATGGCTGGCTAGATGGATCGTGCGATTAATTATACGCGCCAATGCTTAGTTAGCACTACGAACATGCAGCAATATCTAGAATCATGACTTGAATAATTTCTATATAACAAATAATGTAGAATTTGTCAATGATCAACAGCCAACTGGGAGTAGTATTTCATCAAATGACATTGAAATTTTACGTTTGTGGTAATCGTAACAGTAATGATTACCGTTTGTCTTGATTTCTAGTTTGTAAACTAGAAGTGACTTCGTAATAAACGCATCGCGATTGGCTGTTTCTTTATTATGCGTTATACATACAAAGTCATCTATTTCTACGATATTATTATGATGCGCTGTGTATTGTACATGATAAATTATATAAGTGGCATTATTTCACGTTGAATTAAATGTGTCATGCAAATCAGATGTGAGTTTTTTCTTCAACACGTTAGAATAGTATGGGTTTGAAAAGTTCCTGTACTTGGTTATTTTTTTTATTATGGCCCGATGTCCATCATCTCCTCTAAAATCTGTAACCATCCTTTAAATTATTTTATTTATGTGTTTATGTTTTTATACATCATATTTATAGGGGTCATTTTTTTAGTTTGCTGTCGTTTATCAGATCGATGTTAAATGGAAGATTTATTAGCAACAACTATTGAGTGATATTTACCATATTAAAAAGATTTAAGTTACCCTTGTCTCAATGTCGTATATTGACAACGGATATTTAAATTGAATGAAATAAAAAATTTCATAAAAATTAACCTTATAATGTTATTGTCATTACTCAGTTGCATTACTTTAATCAGTGCAGTTTTCGAAATGAAAGACGGCTGCCAATCGTTAATTCAACAAGAATATTAGCACACAGAGTGATGAGTAATGGAATACTTCAATAATGCATTGCGTAACCCATTACCAATTTAAAGAAAAAATGTAATGGAAAGACAACGCATTACAAATTGAAAAACTTAATTTGTAATTGCGAGTCGAGCCGTTACGAATTACGAAACATAACGTGTAAAGGACACAAGTTCCGTTACATGTCAAAATGTAGTGGCTAACATGATTTGCAGTCTAACCGTTTTGGCACTGACCATTTTGAGCAGTAAATTGTACTGAGGTTCTAATTATTCATTGAAGTTTTTCAGCCAAGCACGATAAGTAATCTAATACAAATTATTATTGCTTCAAACAACATCAGTTAATTTATCGAAAAGCATGCAACAGACGACAATGAGCTGTACGGGAAATATTAAATCTTTTTTGATCACAGTTTCTAATTATGCACTTAGAAAATGGAGCGGTAAGCCACTGCGATGAACAGTAGCAATACAAATATAAAAATTGAAATATATCGATATATTTATACATATGTAGGGTGTCCTAAAATTAAGTACAAAAAATGACAAGGGTAATAGAGGGGGTTGAGTTGAGTAAATTGACCCAGGGAACCTTTGGTCTGCGAAGCCGCATTCGCGAGATATGACCAGTTAAAAAATCTGAGCAAGGGCCTGCAGAAAAAGTCTTGTTGATAAGCATGTTACTGCTGATGAACACATCTGAATTTACGAATTTCAAACGTAAAAACTCTTGGCATTGCGCGATAGGAGTAAATAAGGCTTTCAAAATTGAAAATTTCAAACGAAAGTTTATTATTAAATTTTATTACAAAAACCGATCGCTATAAGAGATGCTCGAAGTGCTGACCTCCGACTTGAATGCAAAGTTGGGCTCAACGAAGCAGAGACTGACGCATCGAAGCAAAGATGTATTCTGCTTGCTGGAATTCATACGCCGCTGCTTAGATTATCGCGACAAGTTCTTCTCCGGTGTCAATGGGTGTTTCGTACAAAAGACTTTTTAAAAGTCCCCATGCACAAAAGTCCAACGGATTCAAGTCTGACGACCTAGCAGGCCAAAAAACAGGGCCACCCCGATCAATCCATGAATTTGGGAAGAGATTGTTCAAGTGATTTCGCAAATTATTTTCAATATGCTAGAGCCCCGTCATGCTAAAGTCACATTTAGTGCCTGATACCAAGCGCCACGTCCTCCAACAGCTCTGGTAGAATTTTTTGCAGAAAGGTCAGGTAAATCCGCCCATTCAAGCAGAGCAATAGTGAGTAAATACCAATAGTTGGTTGTGAATAACCCCCACGTACATATTCACTCTGAAATTTTCTTGATGGACATGAGTGAATCTACCATGAGGGTTAAGCTAGGCCCAGATGAGACTGTTACGTGAATTGAAAATGCTCTCTCGCGTAAACGAGGACTCCTCAGAAAACATAACTTTATTCAAGGATTCTGGGTCTATTGCGTCACGTTCGAGGAGCCAGAAACTGACAGAGATCGACCTGGACAAGATAATCCGCAGGGCAAAGACCATGCCCTTTTTGCAGGCAGTATAGGTACTGCTCGTAGTTGTGCAAAATTTGGTGAACCGATGAATGGCTGGTGCCAAGTGAAGTTGCTGCCGCACGGATTATTTTCAAAATACTGTAGCACTTTCTCCTCTCGCTCCATTTGGTACGAACATTTCTTAGACACCCTTATCCTGGCGCCACCTTATGATATGCATTTAAATTTTAACTGTTGGACCAATTCGAACAATAATCCAAAACATACCTGGAATGAACCTGTTTTACGCAATTTCCGATTCACATCGGTGAACGTACAGTTGCTCGGAACTACATTCGTTGGAATTACCCTACCAGGAAAGCACTGCCCTTAAATGCGTCGAGTTAACAGTGCATTTCCACCCACTGCTCCGGAGACAAGGTACATAGCAGCTTGTTGACTAAACATCAACCGTGGCATTTTGAATCCGAATGCTCAATAATATTAATTGAAATTAACTGGGTTCACGATGTACTGTGAACTCGGTTTACCATAGTTCGTGATACCGTAATACCGTTACTCCTATCACGCATCCTTGTTGTTGTGTTTTGTGTAATTTCAATGCCAAGAGTGTTAAGCTTTAGAATTTGTAAATTTAAATTGTTAATCAGCAGTAACGCGCTTATCACCAAAACTTCCAACCGATGCTTGCTTCGTAATCGGTTACCTACATGCGGGCACTTAACAGACTTTTCATACTTTTTTCATAGGATGTTTCATTTTTAGGCGAATTTTTTTTTTTTTTGGTCCTACCTGACAGTATGATATTCATCGAAAAACACAAATATTCCCGCCGGAAAAAAATGTTAAATAAATTAGCTTCACTCTTTCAAAAATTCAATTACCCGTAATAACACAGGATCCTGTTTTGTATTTTTTCGAAAATTTTGAATTTTTTTTCCGGGTTCCACTCGATTTCTCGGTATTCAAAACATTTTTGTAGAACATATGAGTATACATCTCTTGCGAGCATTAAATTTGCTATAAAAAAGTACCTCTGAGCGAACACTGTCCGACCAACAGTTTTTGAGTTGTAGATGTAGAAAGGTAAATGTAATAATAATTGACAACAAATTTTCTTTAAATTGGGAGTTTTTGATCTGACATTTAATATTATTTTATAATAGACGTTATAAAGATATTTGAAATAATATTTAATAGTTGATTTTAGAAACTACCTTTTGTATTTAGTGAATAAAGATAAATTTTAATCGCTCATTTCTATGAAATCATAATACCAATGAACTAAGATTCAAATTTTCGCACATATTTTAATTTATAAATTTCTTCTGGTTCTATTTTATAGCACTTCGTCTACACCTATCAAATTTTCAGTTTCAGATGGTCCCATATACGACCGCTGTTTGGTGACTCTGCTAGGACGTGTACCTTCGTAGCGCGCATCCGCACAAGACTTGGTAAGCACGATGCGCCCGACGCGCAGCTCGAACGCGCAAGCACACAACAAAAAGTGTAAATGCGCATGCGCGCTACGAAGGTACACGACGTAGCAGAGCCACCAAGCGGCGATCGTATATGGAACCAACCCTACCAGACGAGTTACATCTCCTGTCTCAAGCCTTCTTGCATACAACATGAACGCAGTGCAGCCAGCTCAACTTATCCGTACAAGTCATTAATGAGCCGTTTTGTACACACGGGTGCGTTAATCCCTGGACCTGTTAAGGTAAGTTGGCTGCTGTGTGAGGAGCATATTGTACGCTAGCGCAGTGCAGCCAACTTATTAACAGGTCCCTAATGCACCAGTGTGTCCTAATACATGTTATCAATAAATTTTAGATAAATATATCTTAGGAATTTGTAGTCTGTACTACAGTCTGTAGGCGCAACTGATGTCAATCAAGATCTTAGGGAGACGATGTTTTATTATAGATGGCACTAAGTGCGCCAATGGCACCAACGATACTTTCATATAATAAATTTAGTATTGGCTGCAATATGTGCTCACGATAGTTTGAAGTTAATTCTTTTTTTCTAGCTATTTAGAAATGAACGATAATTTGGGTTTGGGTACGATAATTTTACGTCCCTGGTACGATCAGCGCCACCTTTGAGGTTGGCATAACTGCCTCAGCTGTGCCACCGGTCGCTGCGCAGTGCTTACGTGCAATCACGTGCTATAGTAACACAACTTAGTGTATACACTTTTAATGCATAGAAATACTTTTTACACTCTACACTCCATAATCGAAACACAGTCTATATTTGTACTGGAAATTACTGGAAATGAGCAGCAAGCGGCACCTTGAGCCCGCTCCTGTGAAAATAAAAAGCGTCTTATCTTTGTCCAATTGATAACCTCACACCTAATTAAAAACATTTCATGAGTATTATTTTGTTATTCATCACTTGGAATCACAATGAAAATCAATGAACAGAAATTAAATGGATTCCGAGGTAGGTTTAGCGGTATTTCATATTTATACCTTTTAGGTGTTTACACTAACATTAATTATGAATATAATTAGGACTGCACGAGGAGTGAACCGTTGATACAGTCCCGAACTTTCTGCTACCTAGTTGGCGTTGCAAATGAAAAACTATGAATATTGATAAACTCATCAATGATAACTATAATGAAACTTTCATTGTTTAGTGTTTTGGATTCAATACAAACAAGAGAGTTCTGATAGACATCAGTTATTTGCAAAGGAACACTTGGTACGGAGGTCGGAGCCTCAGTACCCAAAGGGACGTACACTTTTCTTGTTGAATGTTCCACCTTACATCGAATCACCAAGTTTACAGAATGCTCTGACAAAAATTTGTGGAGCGGTAAAATCTGTAACATTTGCTCCAAGATCCGAACAATCGCAAAATGGTTTCAAAACTTGTTATGTTGTGTTTGAGAAAGAATCAGGATTGGACAAAGTGTTGATGCTACCTCAGAATTACGTCTTGATATTACAATCAACCAAAACTTATGCGACAGGTGTTGCAAGTAAGTAGAACTGAAAAAATAATTTGCAGAAGTTCTTCAACGAAAAATAAGGTATTACAGAGATTGACAACTTTATATATGTAGGATGGTGCAAACAATATAATAAAACTGTTTGTGACGAGGAACAGACTAAAATTGAAATCGAAGAATACATGCGTGCGTATGAGGAGCGCGTAGCTAATCAGCTCGACGAAGATGCTAACGACTCTGATAACAAGGATGGTTGGGTCAAGATTTCTGGTAAAAAAAAAAGAGGACAACATGCCTTGCGTCGAACAGAAACGCAGATTGATAAAGTTCGACGCAAACAAGCCAAGAGCAATGAGAAGAAGCAGCTTGTAAACTTTTACACCTTCCAAATTCGTGAATCTAAAAAACAAAGTAAGTTCCATTTTTTATATTGAATTTGTCAAGCTATAAAATAGAACTCAAGCATTTTTTTTTGTTTGGTTTGTTATAGATTTGGCAGAATTGCGAAAAAAATTTGAACAGGATAAAACCAAATTACAACAATTGAAATTAAAAAGAACATTCAAACCTTTCTGATCAAATGTTATACAACAGAAATGTATTTTGTAATTAAAAGTGTCTGTTTTTTTGTAAAGATGGTCAGATTTCAATTTTACATACACATAAACATACTATATACATCTGATAATGTCTTTATACAATTATATTTGTCATAAAAATATTTTCTGTACAATAACTAGTAGTAATCAATTCAAAACCTAGGTTGCTTTAGATGCATATGTTTGTAAAGTCCATTCAATAAGAAAGTGTTCATAAGACAATGGTTGAAGCAGCGCGAACAACTCCTCTAAAATCAAAAATTGAACAAGTCATTTTTGAAACAAAATATTTTCGTATGAATCAACTATGGATTAATTTCATACGTTTGTTTCCATAAATACAATTGGCAGATAGTGCTGCGCTCACAGCTTGAGCCAATCTCTCCAATGCAAGATGACGCGGTACAGGTTGTAATTGTGGAATGTTCGTCAGTACTCGAACAGTAGCTGCTAGATGTTGCGCCGAGATCGCATGCTTGTTACTACTACTATTTTTCAATCGAAATACGGAATCCATCAAAAGTTGTTGTATTTTCGAATAAAACTTTTGTTGTGGTTCTTCATTATTTGTCAAAGTTTCGTCGCATCGCAAAGTACTAAGTATACACCACCTAGAAAAAAATTTCTGAATAATGTGCTCCCGCATTACGTTTGATGAATGTATCATTTGATGCAGTACGAATAGCAACTTTTAATGATGTCTGGAAAATGGAAGCCAAACTTACCTAAAGAGGCCAGCGATCGGGGTAATCGGTGTCATTGGGATTCCTCCGGTCGGCAATGCAGGGTTATCCATCAGGGAAGTCAATAATAGACCAGGATTTTCAACGATCCAATCCCCAATCAATTTTAATAATTCTGTTGGTGGGTTTCTATCTTTGTAAACTTCTGCTATAGCAGTCAAAAGATTAGCTGTGAAATGAGGAGCTAGAACAGGTAATTGGTTTAGCTTGTCCACAGTGTTTGGTGTTAAAATGAAGTAATCCTTTAAAATATGTCGAGCTAGCCCGACACTTTGAGTGGACGTTGAGCCTAGTTGCTGCATCCAGATCCCAGTTGCGTTCAAAACTGGTTTATTTTGAGTAGCGATTGCCAGTGATACTAAATTCCCTAATATAGTGTATCTCGAGCTCTCGGCTGGGAATAAGGACAGAAACACGGCATTACGAACAGCAGGGCT
This sequence comes from Arge pagana, assembly GCA_963969455.1. NCBI lineage: Eukaryota > Metazoa > Arthropoda > Insecta > Hymenoptera > Argidae > Arge > Arge pagana. The sequence continues at coordinate 15,809,406 of OZ018311.1, read as the reverse complement.
TCCACCAGGACTTTGAAAAAAGTCACTCAAAATTTCAATTAATTGCAATTCTTGTATGGCTGCTGGCATCGTACGTTTTTTACGCCGTTCAATTTCACCGAACACAAATTCTGATATTAGATCCATTTGAAGATCCATCTGCTTACCAGGTCTAGCGCACAACATTTCTGTAAAAATCGAAAACATTCCGATACAGTTAAGTTTATCACGTTTCCATTTATCCATTTATGATTGTAACAATTTTTGTTCAACAAATCTAACCTATGGAAAAATCTTTTCGGTGTTGCAAATCTTATTTACTCACCGATTCTGCTCAAAGCTTCTCGAGCACAGAACGGGAAGTCTAGCTTCCTCAACGATTGTATAATCTCGTTTCCCGACATTTATAAATGATTTTTAAATATCTTCACTTTTGACAAATATCAAAGTGTCGCTGCCGTCAGCGGCAACTACCGCAACTAACATGCTATTTCAAAACAAAACCGAATCGACGAATACCACGCGTTCCCGATGTGCCCTAGACTGTGCTGCCAGAACGTGGACCGACCGTGCACGACACAATCAAACAGCGGTATGTCGGTGTGGCGCAGAGCGTTCGGCTCGACTCGGAATGTTTCAGAAGACTGAACGAATCCGAAACATCGTTCGGCAGCGTTCAAGGTCATCAATCGCGCAGCCCTATTGGGTAGCGAACGATCCTGAACGAAGCTTCGGATGCGTTCGGTTTTTCAAACATTCCGAAGCGAGCCGAACGCTCTGCACTACACCGACATGCCGCTGTTCGATTGCAGTGGTGTACGGTTGATCCATGTTCTGACCTATTCTGGCAGCACAGAACCTAGGTCCCCGTCCTCCTCTTTGACACACACGTGATACATTGTTAGGTTATGTCACATACATTGAACTTTATTTACCAAGTGTATATGCATACGCATACATTATCAGGTAATGATGGTAATCCTAATAATAAAAAGCGATTTCTACTCCTTAGTACTATATTACTAACAATTCATCTGACTGTATTGTTACATTCGTGTCATATTATCATTAATTTCTGCTCTTTATGGAACGATACATCTGCAATCCAATATCTTTTATTCAGTGTATGAAAATAGTGAGGTATAATTTCTGTATTTGCATTGCAAATAATTTTGTTACCAACGTTTTGATTAGAAAATGGGTATCTTCGGCGGGAAAAAAGGGAAAACGAATAATAAGAAATCAAAAAAGGCCAAGCCGGTTCCAAAGACTCGTAAAGAAGTGCGGAAGAATAAACGAAAACAGAAGAAAAATAACAGAGCTGAATATTATCAGAAGAAAAATCAGCCCCCTGGCAAATATGTTAGGAATCCTGAACAAGGTCAAATAGTTGAAAAAATTAAGACCGCGAATGAGCCACGAAGGAAGCAGCAATGTGACGCAGATAAAAGAAGACACGATATGGAGAAAAAAGAGCAACGAAAGCTTCAGAAAGAAATGGAAAAGAATAGAAAGATTCATCTAAAGGAAGCTAATGCCGAAGAGGATAAAATAATTAAGCAAATGGAAAAGAATCTGAAATTGAACAAAAAGAAAAGCAAATCGATATCAAAATCTTTCGCAACCGATGGACTTAGTTGTATCCTTGGAAATGATAACGCGTAGTAATTTGTACATTGATTAATTTTCTGTACAGTTAGTCTCTGCGTGCAACTAATGCCATGTTACTCTATGAATTATGCTAACTTTCCTTACATCCAATATTCCTAGATCTCTTGGAAATGTGTGACGATGAAAATCGAAAACTTGCTGTTGAAACTGAAAAACAATTGATGGGTACGGAAGAATCTGGTTTCGAATTCGAAGATGACCTTATCATGGTTACGGAAACAGTAAGCAAAACCCAAAAATCATCAACTAGCAGCGAAGCACAAAGCGATGGGGAATCTACACCATCAACCAATCTAAGTGACTACGAGAATCACAGCAGTGAAGATGAATATGGAGAAGCATCCGAGGAAGAAGTAGAAATTCCTAGAAATAGTAAAAGAAAACCTAATCTTAAAGAAGAGGTGTATAATATACCTCGCAAGAAGGTTGCAACTGACAATCAATTTCATAATAGAAATACTGAATTATTAGATGAAGATTCAGAAGTTGAAGACGCAGAACTTCTGTCAGATGTTGAAAATTCTTCAAGCATGGCTGATCATAACGATGGTAACTATTTGTCATTCACCAATTCCGCAAATTTGCAGACGCCATGCTCAGTATAATAAATTTCATCATATCCTTTTAATAATTCTCCAGATGTTGCTGAAGACGAGCCAGAGATTTGGGAAGACATATATGGTAGAACGAGGGATAAGAAAGGTAATGTCGTTTCAAACACCGTTGCTAAATATGTACCACCGGCGGCGAGACAGGAACAAGAAAATAGTAATAACGCAAAGGATGCAAAGCTTCTAAGACTAAAAAAACAATTGAAAGGACTTCTAAATAGATTAGCAGAACACAATATGCATAGCATCACTACACAGGTCGCTACATTGCTACAACATTACCACCAATGTTTCTTGTAATGTGTAATAATAATTATCATACGAGTTAATTTTCAGTTAGATGAATTATACATGTCGAACAGTCGTAACGACATGAACGAAATGTTGTTCAGCCTCATGAAGGAATCTATAATTGCACCTGTATCAACACCCGATCGACTCATTACGGAACACATGATGCTGATTGCAATTCTTCATGCAAATATTGGAACTGAAGTCGGTGCACAATTTTTGTTGTCTCTTGTGAAAGAATTTGATCAATTATTAAAAAATTCACCGGAAGTTGAAAACAAAGAGCTTGATAATGTAATATTAATGATCTGTCACCTGTACAACTTCAAGGTAATCGCGCTCGTATGTTCTTATTCTCATCTCTTTCTGAATTCATGATTCTTAAATACTATTATATATTTCCCAACAATAAACAGGTGTATGATTCGCAACTTGTATTTCAAATACTTGAAAAATTGGCTCAAAATTTCGAGGAAAAGGAGGTTGAAATAATTTTGCTGATATTGAAAACCGTGGGATTTGCTATTCGAAAAGATAATCCAACTATGTTGAAAGATTTCATATTTAAAGTTCAACAGAAAGCATCACATGTCCAGGAAAACAGGTTAATTATGATATAAATCTCACAATTTATTCTTAGAGTATGTAAGTATAAATTTGAATATGGATATAGTTTTTCTTAAACATGCTGGTTCTTCTTAACTGGTAACTGCTTAAGTTCTCACTGTGTGATTCTTCAAATTCGGTACATGATACTAACATTCTCGATTCACTAAGGTAATATGATAAACAACATCTCTCTAGTACAGGGAGAAGCAGATTACTAAAAAGAGTTTATAATTTTCATTCTAGCTTGAGAGTACAATTCATGTTGGACATTCTATTGGCAATAAAAAATAATAATATGACAAAAATTCCACAATACGACCCCAGTCATGTTGTGCATTTAAACAAATTAATGAAAACTCTTGTGCGACAAGGAAATTATGTTACTCAACTAAATATATCTCTGGATGATCTGTTGAAAGGTATCTACATTTTTTGTTTTTTAAGTATTATATTTGGTCAAAAATCAAGCTCGTTTATAATATTGATTTATCCTTAGCCGATCAAAGAGGTAAATGGTGGATTGTTGGATCAGCATGGACAGGAAATACAGAATCAACAACAATAGTTCAGAAGTCTGACTGTAATACAACAACTTTCAGTCGAAAATTATTAGAATTAGCGCGTAAACAGAGAATGAATACGGATATCAGGCGAAATATCTTCTGTATACTCATGTCAGCTGAAGATTATATGGATGCATTCGAAAAGCTGCATCATCTCGGATTGAAGAACCAACAGGAACGGGAGGTTATATATGTGATTATAGACTGTTGTCTTCAAGAGAAAAAGTTCAATCCTTATTACGGAGTATTGGCACAAAAATTTTGCGATTACAACAGAAAATATCAGGTAATTCGAACATTTGTTTTCAATTAGTGAAGATGAGTGAGGTAAATAACAATCTTCGTCATTTTTAGATGACGATACAATATACGTTGTGGGACAAACTGAAAACTCTTGATAGTTATTCCAACTATCAATTGACAAATCTTGCAAGATTTTTGACCCATTTGTTTATTGAAAAAGGACTACCGCTCTCTGTTCTCAAGGTGAATTTAATTTAAACTCGAACACGGATATTATTAACTAATTTTCAAAATACAATTACAGGTAGTTCAATTCGGCGAATTAGACAAACCCACCCTGAAATTAATAAGACAAATTATGCTTGGAATTCTGCTTCACGAAAATACGGATGGATGCTCACAAGTCTTTGAGCGAATATCCCATTCACCGCAGCTGCATAATTTTCGGGAAGGACTGCGACTATTCATACGACATTTTCTTCTGAAAAATGTCAAAGAAGGCAAGATTGCTGCGCCGCAAATGCTTAAATTACAAGAAAGAGCCGAAATGGCGGATAAGATTTTGACGATTCATGGACATAGAACAGTATTTTGAATTCAAAATACAACGAAGCGAATAGTGACACTTGAAATATGTGCATACGTAGAATGCAGAAATTTAATAACACAGGTCCACAAAATTAAAAAAGTGGTTTATGCTGGGGGTCCAACTACTATTTTCCGGAGGATTTTTCTCGCTGAACACGACTCTGAAGTCAAAATTAGGGGTCAAACTGCACACAACTGTCTACAATTCAGGGACAGTGGGGAGTGAATATGTTTGAGATTACTGCTGAATACTATAAAGAGAAACTCGACGAAGAGGAAAGAAGCGGAATACAAATCCATTGCACAAGTCATTTGAGGAGAAAAGGGCTAGGAAACGACAAAAATTATAAGAATATTATCATCATGCAGGGAAAATTACTGAATCGTGATTCTTATGTTGTTTTTTTCTCAGTTGTAAGCAGTGTGACCCCCAATTTTCACTTCAGATACGTGTTTAGCGGGAAAAAATACTCCGGAAAATAGTAGTTGAACACCCAGCACAGACCACTTTTTTAATTTTGTGGACCTGTGTAATTATTCACATATATCAAGGTTGATGAAAATATACGAGACAAACTTGAGCATTATAGGAACATCGTTAAGTTTGTATGATGCATATACATATAAAAACCATGTTAATGTGTCAAATGCCAAGTATCAACTGTCTTTTATCCTAATTTATAGACTCATACTTTAGATATCTAACAGGTAATATCATTTTGTACATATGTATGCTACATGTTTTGAATTTATTGTATATAGCTGCAAGATTATTACTATTCCGAATCATTTCAATCCGATTTCCATAAAAAATTGGAATCACGGAAATAAGGCTTTACTTCTTGATACCAAATTTAGCCATCAGCTGTGTCGTTGCTCTGCGAAACGCATCAAGGTTGTCTTTGTTCAACCGATCATACAGGAAATCTAACTCAAACTCTATAAAAACTTGGATCGGGATTGGTTCCTAGATTCTAGCATGTTAACTACCACGTGCTTGATTGAGTATCCAAAAACGTTAGATTACATTGCAGTGTTCGAGCATCTTGCGCTGATCAATGAAAATGTTGAGAACATTTTGATAAAAGCAAAGAAGTAAAATTGTCGACACATCATCACGATACAATACTATTGCGTGACGAATTCGGCACAAAATCATTACTTAGTTGTTGACCGTTTCTACGTGGTCGTTGTGGGCAAATGGTCAGAGTATCCTTTTGACAAGCATCACAAATCAAACTTTTTTTAAAATGTTTATTCATGAATTTATTCTAAAAAGTAAATTGATAAATACAAATGAGTATCAGTTGGTGAATCTGATTGCGAAGCAAAATGATCAGTTATCATCATTTATCCAAAAGTTTGGAAGCAAGTATTGAAAGCATTCTCATATTTTGGTTCCAATCCACCGCTGCATCCGTATCCTCCAAGACGATGAATACGAACAAAATCTCTGCAGTCAATTACTCTGTCTCCGTTGCAATCCTATAATAAAGAATAAATAAACGGAATTGATCAGACATCATTGGGATTCCTATTTCTCGACGCAAACACGACATTCTTCGGTGTTTACAGACAACCAAACGTCCAGCTTGCACTATAGATTAAACCGTTCTATACATTGTAAACTAATTCGTGAATAACGTATGACACACCTGTCCAAATTTGTTCATGTAACCTTCAACCGCTCGAGCAGCACAGAAAGGATCGTTAACGCATCGTGGATACGCTGAAACAAAACCAACATTACTTCCCTATACCATACATTTCCAAACACACAAAATTCATACGAAAATGTTGCCTAGCTGTCGCTCGGGCGATAGCATGTTTAAAAACGCCTTCTCCAATTTTGGAGACACTGCTGATCTTTGTATTTGATTTGAAAATGTTTTCCTATTGAAGAGCAATTTTTGAAAAACATTCGCTTTAAAACAGCGAACAGATATCTGAGTGTAGGCTGAGGTAACGAAATGTTTGAAAAACTTAAAAGCTTTCGAATAAATATGGCAAATGGTTCGATACCAACCATCGGGTGCGGTGTTTGGCTCATCATTCAGAGTTGGTTTGCCTCCGTCAGCCCAATATCCCCAAGTAATTCGGAACGGCCCGCAAACTTCTCCGTCACATCTCAATGTTTGGTTGCATCCAGACGACGCTTCGCAAATACACCCTAGACACGTCCGGTCCAGTTTGATGGGAGTTTGTCCTAAGCATCATAAGAATCATTGAATAATTAATAAATGAACGATATTCAAGTAAAAAAATTATCGTCACGCAACCAGAATAAAATAAATATTCTATTATATTCTACGTTAAGTATAAAGCAATTAATTCTTCGGCAACTCATGGATTGCTTGGTGCGGACTGCGCCTCGATAAAGGAGTACGGATAAAAGTTGTAAGATTCTACGAAACCGGATTCCCTTGAACTTGTACTTGCTCGACGACTCCTTTCTCGTCGAAACATTATTTGTGAGAATAATTACGAAAATCTTTTTACCAAACTACATTCCTCTTACGCTCACTACTATTCTTCGACGAGTCAGTACCTTGACTCGTCATTTTTTCACGAACATATAGTACTTTTCATTGGCGTTTCTTAGGTCTACGAACGACCGCGGACTCGCCTCGCAACGATGAGTGTGTATTCTGTGAATAATTTCGCGAACGACATGGAATGGTTTTTCAAGTACATATTTTTCTGGCGCAACACGACAATCTGTACCCACGGAATTTCGAGCAGAAATACCGACATGATGATTCGACAATGGACTATTCTTGTTTTCATCCCAAAAATGTTCATCATCGTGCCTTGGTAGGTAAACAACACGTCTGCCTATAAAAATGTGTTGCTCTGTCGCGCGTTGGAACTGAAATTTTTAGTCGCATTTCATCGTTTCCAACTGCATTGGCTACGAATAGTTTCAAATAAATATACTACAATATATATTTCGAAAGATAGCATGTGTGAAATTTGCGTTTGTTAATACGCTGATCGATCGTATGATTCGACCACAGTTTCTCGTTGTTCGTGGCGTACCTATGCATCTTTATTTAGATTCATATCTGATATGAATAGTTGAATACGTTACGAGGTAAAAGATGAATGGCTCGTATGTTTCGTTACCGGATCTTGGCACCCACCTTTCAGTAATAATTATCTTTCGTTACGAATGAGTCATTTTGTAAAAACGGGAATTTCCATGAGTTTATAGTTTGTATTGGAGATTTGTAACTCGTGGTACGTTTGTCCTCGGGTATTCGATGTATACTTGGAATCGCGTGAATAGAAAAAATAATTCAACGAATTGATATTGCTCATTCGTTCGTTAATGTCACAGGTATATGCAATGGCATTGAAAACATGGACTCGCGTCTCTATGTTACGGTACGGAACGATGACGGTACGCCTTTGCATTTTAAGGACACCAATACTTCGCTATGTCACGAGCAAAATGATTATTTCATCGTCGGTGATTTATTCGTATAATGGATCGAAGGCTCTACGTTTGGCGATCAGCCAATATTTTATTATACACATAACGATGGCATTATTCGTGTTTCCATTTTGCCATTAATCTTTCTAGTTCTAATGTCTCCCTGGTTTCCAAAGATTCAGAAGTTTGGACATTTCTGCTTATGAAATGTCTTGAATTATTCACGCAACGACGATATGTGGCGAGCTAACACCATTTCAGAACGTATATATACCTTCTCATTCGCGAATCCGTTTATTTTCGCCCGAGGCTGTTGATATTCCATAAAAACGAACTGCCTGACATATCGATACTTTATATTGTAGAGAGAAAGCACATCCAGAGTGGAGATGTGCGTATTGGGAACAGCCCAATGTCACGTTGGATTGCGCAATATTCGGTTGGAACTCCGATACGAAGATTACTTTTTTCCACGAATCTCTAATCGCTCGATAAAATGATTCGTAGAAAATGATCTAACGTGTAGTTTCTCGGACATACATTTTTTTTCGTCACAAATTTCGGAACACGCTCGTCTAATCGGGTCATTGACCCAACACTGGTAGGCTGAACAAAATCAGCATCTATGATTAGCCGGCGTATGTTTTTCACAGAACATGTAACGGTATCATATAAATCTATATATATACGTAACAATAGCCTGAAAGCATCAAGATAATGATAACCCGAGGGCGCGAATGTGAGTAGTCTCATACATTAGCATTAATATTATGCTAATGATTCCCGGAATATATAATGAAATTCATAGTCGAGCTTCCTGAATGATTGCGAATGGACTCGTAAGAGATCTAGATAAAAACAGATTGAAAATAAAGTATGGTTCACGGTATAGGTATCCTTCGGTTTCTGGATGGCTGTTAACGCGAAGCGGTAGTATTCGAATAGACTGATGTAGATATTACTTTCAGCATTCGCATTATAATTCTACGGTCAAATGTACAAACAACGATTCGAGAATAGCCTACCTACTCCAGTCATTTTCATGTGAAACTGAATGTCGTAGTATTTTATAAATTGCATCATTGAATATACTCAACAATAAGTTCCCAAGGGTGATTATTCAATATTCATGGCGTGCGTGAAGTTGATTAAATCGTGCTTATAGTGTTGTGTTAAATCGGTGTACATAAACAATGTGACATTCGTATTGTAATATGCGTACATATCGCTCCTTCTATGTATTAATCCGTTTATACATTGCGCCATTGTTCGAATATAAATTTCCGAGAAAAAAAGATTACATATTATTGTATAAAATAAATTGGCCCGATATAATTATATATAATTCATACATAATTTATATATAATTTATTTTGTATAATGATATCGGGCCAATTTGCATAATTGTATGTAATCTTTTTCTCTCGGGTTGTTAAAATCATTCGTGTTGCGTGAAGATTTTTCGTTGTTAATTAGAATTGTGTTTCTGCCGTGTCTCTAACATTTTTGTACACATTTTACGGTCAGGTAACAGTTTTTATTAAAATGCATGTATACATATAGTTAGATAGTTGTTTGCCCGATTTTTATGATGCATTCTCATGTAAGGTTTGTTAAACTTACCGTAAACGAGAGCAAGAACCATGCAAGTCGCTAGCGAAACCATAAACACATGATTGACGGCCATCGTAACGATTTTCAAGTTGATTGTTGTTGCGGTTATCAGAAGTAAATATCACAGATCAAACTGTACGCGGAATGCTCCAGCACTGTCTGCCATCCGGGGGCGATTGTGCCTTTTATACCGGCGCGCGTCAATGACGCGGTGTCATTAAAAGGTGGGGCCTTAGTAACCGACTTCATAGAATTACTCAGAATTGCCATGGCTTTGGAATTTACATTGTGAAAACAACCCTTTTTTTCGGCGAAAGAATTTTTTTTCAATGCGTAATCTTCTAAGTTTGTATTTCTCTTCTTACTAGAAATCAATTCGGTTTATTATGGCGTGTTTACCTTTTGCGGTGATAAAAATTTTCCCATTTCTCTTTGTAAAATAAGTAGTATGCATTTTTTCCTTGAATGAATATTTTCTTTGTGCAACAATAACAAATAGAATTTGAAATATATTGCAATTGTTAATATTACTAGATAATTCGAAGCACACGCGTGCCATGAGAAATTGAGCAGTATCGAAGCAATAAATTGATTATTCTCAGCCGAGTAGAATGCTATTACTTCTGGAACGGAAAATGCCCAAGAATTGTTGACCGTTATTTGAATTACCACCTTGAATCCATGAATATTTCCAAATTATTATATGTCATCTGAATATTGAACGTGACATTTTTGTAAAATTCCCCAATCACATGTAGGTATCATGTTATTCTACGAAATTTGTCTCACAATAAATCCTAATACTAATGCGCGCGGCATTGCTGTCTACGGTTTCGTAAACAGCTAGAAATTAACTGCGTGCTGCCTGACATATTTCCTGCAGCTGTTACATTAGTAGTAATCTAATGAATTACTAGAAAAAAAACATGCAAACAATTCTTTTGCTGATATGGTCACCAAGAAATGAGACCTATTCAAGGAAAAAGAATCCGAGACTGATATATATTTTATCTTACAATTGATACAACGAACAATAGGTATGTGGAGCGTAATAAGCGAGCGTAATAAGCGAGATGCCCTTTTGAAATAATAAAGCCGTTGTATGCTTCGCATGCAATTGGTATTTGCATAAATTTGTCGCACCAATCATCAAATATCAACATTTCCTTAATAAAAAAATACTTTTACGTTGCTGCGAGCAGGAATTTGTATGATTCGGAAAAAATCGACCATATGTAACACTTTCTTAGTCACATCCGTAAACTTATGCATTATCCAAAATTGTACCATTTCATTTTCGTATGTCCTTACAATACGTTAAAAGCACGTAATGCTGGAATCTCTGTTTCGTAAAAAACATAAACCTGTTTCAAGATATGCGGTACATCCATTCGTGATAAACATATTCTGAATACAAGCGTCCATTTCAATCACCAATGGAATATTGATATTCTCTAAAACTTCTCTGAATACTCTGAAAACGCATCCATGAGCAATGCAACGGCAACCAAAACAGTTTGTTTATAATAGTTATAAATTATTTGGCGGATTTATGATTAAACTATCGTGGTCCGATGTCCACAGGCTTGGATGCAAATCTCAAATCAGTATACTCGAAGAGTGGTAAGTAACAGGGTGAATTGTCTAAGTCGACAGTTTTTATTTAAGTACATTGTAAAGTATGATCACGACGTCATAGTGCACTATCAAATAATTATTTATGAAAGTGCAAAGTCAGGTTTTCCTTCATAAGTACATCCAGATCTTTGAATTATTTGTGTCGCTGCCCATATGCCGCATTTTATGCAAACCCGTAAGTCCTGTCCTTGAACCAACTGTGCTAGAAAACCTGAAGAACATTTTAGTTATTAGATTATAACTTGGAACGTGTTCACGTACTCATTTGTTTCCAATATTTTTTTCCTAGATTCAAAGAAAGCATATTAATAAATTGTTCTCGTATCCAAAGAGCCATTACCTCCAACGAATGCATCGCCAGCTCCGTTCGTATCAATAACTTTTTCTGCTGGTAAATATTCAACGGGAAATTCCGTTATCCTATTATCTTGAGCTACCACAATGGGCCCATGGCCTTGTGTAAAAATAACGATTCGTTTCCTCTTATCATTAATCTTGTCCATATTTGATATTTTCAATGCGATTTCTCGAACATCTTTCGTCCCAAGTTCATTTGCTTTGGCAAAAGTTTCCGCTTCCGTTTCATTGCCAAACAAAATATCAACATAGGGTAACGCAGCCCTCATAGGTTTTTTAAAAAATTCACACAAGAAAGGGGCACTTAAGTTCATCATAAAAGTTTTCTTCTTTTCGAAAGCATGTTGTGCCACTTCCTGAATCGTCTCTGGACTGACGGTCAGAAAGAAACCCTGAAATGTTCATCGTTTGATAAATAACGGGCACATTTGGCAGCTTTCGCACATAAAGCTTGACGAAGCAAAGTTGTTACTTACAGATATGTAAATAAATTCTGCCAGTTCCAATAGTTTCCTATTCTCGGGTTCGCGAATATGCGACAAAGAGAAACAATTGGCTGCAGCTAAATTGGCGCACAACGATCGTTCTCTGCCAGTGATGAGTACCGCGCAAGTACCAGTCTGTTCCTCGTTGGTATACTGATACCGAACGTTCAAGCCTGCAGATCGAGCACAATCTCCCAAAATCTTGGAGTACTTATCGTTTCCAACGCATCCCATGTAAGTAACGGTGTTCGGCTTTTCGAGAAACCACTATTCAAATGATATATAAATTCGGTGAATCAGTGATACGTATGAACAGCTTAAGTGCGTACAAGCATCGTGGGCAATATTGAAAATTATATGAAATGCTGGTTTGCAAGTGAAACCACGTGATAAAAAATGCAGTTTACCACAAATGAGAATAATATATGTTTCACTGCTTGTAAGAATGAGGCGGGAAAAAAAATCAGACACAAAACTCGAGCGCCTCCGGGGAAACATTTTGAATAAAAGGGAAAAAAAAGACGAACGGAAGTTCCGTTGCATTTAAAATCGAAGCCAAGCATGCGCGCGGGAAAATTATTCAAGCGTAAATAAATTACTTGTGCAATTCGCATTGAGTTTTGGGTCGAGCCACCAGCAATGAATTCGGCTTTGTATTGTTCTATCAACTCGTCGTAGATGTTCTTGTGTTTTTCATCGGCAAGGATCGCATTGTTCGGTTTCAAATCGTATTTTTTCAAAAAATCCTCATCAACAATGGCGGATATATCGAGGAGCGGGTTACCCAGACCGAGCAGAAGACCTTCGCTAAAATACGAATTCAATTGATGAATGAAAGAATCCACGTTATTGGCAATAAAAACTCGATGTTATATATTTATAAGTTTCATATTACGCTACATGCGCGTACGATGGTGCGGACACTTACGGAAGCACCGAACATAACCTAAAAACTCTCACGAGAATTTTCACGTATTTACAATTTGTGTCGCATCGCATCGAATATTTTCACAAAATTAATCATTTTCTCTGATTACGTTTGCACGGAAATTAAATATATATAATATATCATACCGCAATTTGTCTGCCATTTCACCAGAAATGGGAATTTTTATCCGAAAATTGACACGTACACGGGACGAAGGCTACGCGGGTACACACTCGCGCACGCGACTAGAAACTGAAAATTATATTGCGGACGTTACTCGAGCCGCGCGAACTACTCGCCACTCCACTCGACTAAAATATGACCTTTGCGATAACTCTTTTGATAAGTGGAAATGTTATGACAATCGAAGGAATCCTTGGACTTCTAGTATTTTATGATGAGATATGAGCAAAAAATTGATTCAACAGCGATATGATTATTCATTTCTGTTCGTTTTCCACAAGTCCAGTCGCAATGTTGCGTCAATAGAAGACTGTCACGTGCCTTTGATATCGAATGGCATGTACATATGGAGCGTTGATTCGAATAAATACAAACACAATTACGTATTCCGCGACGTAAGAACATCCATATGAGATCATAACAAGATTTTCTCGCGTCGAATGAAATCTTTAGAGTTTCCACAACAATTGTTATTTCCGACGTATTTTTCATTTCATTTTATTTATTTTTTGCAGAGAAAATGGTAGCGATTCGTCATGGCGTGTTAAATAACTTCGCACACTGGCACATTTTATATTAACGTGTCCTTTGTATTTTTCATGTTACAGATGAAAAAGTAATAGAAACAAGGGATATAAATTACGTGTCTTGACAATTGTGGAATTATAAAAGCACGGTTTAAGAAAATAGCAAAATTTTATTTCAACAAGTTTTAGCATCCTTAAAAATAATGCTACTTACAAAGTTTCTAGAACTAACTGTAAAATGAAATGACGCGTTTTCTGTTTAATGGTAAATCGTATACAATAGAATGTATTGCTCCTCTCTCCACGAAATTCATTAAACGCAAAGAAGTTTAATACTGCGGACAGGTCAATCGTAATCGTAACTCGTCACTTGATCGTTTCATTAATTGATTTGCATAAATTTCGTACAGAAAAATTGCGATGCTCAATTACTTTTCGTATCTTAACTATAGTTTCAACTGATAAAAATAATAGCGAACTTTGTCGAGTACCTGAATGGTTTGAGATAAGTATAATGAATTTCATGCGACTCATCATTCACTCGAGTAAATTTTGTAAATAGGATTTTCGTTTGCTACATTATTTCTAGGATAAAATCACTTCTTTGTGTACCAACAATTCGATTTCTGTGAGATGATTAGAAAGAACGACAAAAACAATTTCTATTTGAAATACGATATTAAAACAATGTACAATACTGTGGCTGCGATTATAAATATGTGATTGGAAAGACATTCGTAATACAATTAATGATAAATAATGATATCGATGGACAATTTGTAGCGTATGATTTCTCATGGCTTTCTTATTTGAACTCGCGTGTGATGATGTGAATGTATTGCATGTGTTCCGATATCAATAATTAGATACACACAATTGTCAATAACTTGATTGTTAATGTAAAAAAAAAATTCTCATATTGTAGTGTTTGAAAGAAAAATACTTTCAATAATCAATAGTAATAAAAATTACGTTATACCCGAGATTGTTGAGTCTTCCACTGGCGAAACCGAACATATCCGTCAATATGTTCTACGTTGCAATGTTGTAGGTACTGTAGAACCAGAAAAGAATTTTGTCTCAGAAGATGCTCAAAACTCACCGATGTGCCAAGCGAACATTCAGATTGTTGCCATGTCTTACGAAACTTCAAGTGATCAGGCGTATTCTCGTGATGTAACGCTGTTTGGCACCGATGCGAGGCAGAGATGATATAGATCTACCTCTTAAACCCATTTGTCGACCTCAACGTTTGAGTCTTCAGGTTTAGACTCTGGAATCCATATATTAGGTTAATGCCAGTATTACTAAGTTGTAATCTGGATACCCAGTCTAATTGAACCATTCGTCGTAACAGTTTTTTATATGTGCGGTACAGCTAGACAATTGACATAAAAATTATGGAAACAGGAATATCAAGTTCATGGTAATATCGCACGAATATGAATTTCATTTGAATTAATGTCATATAATTTACCGATACTGTTCATTGTAACTAAATTTCTGTTTCATATGGCAAACAAGACATGGCAGTACGAGATGTACATGAATTTTTTACTAAAACTTTACGCTCAATGCCAACATTTGAAATGTGATGATAAACTTGATTAATGCTTTTATGAGATGCAATTAGATATTCTGAAATGGCAATCATATTTCTGAAATTATCCGGAAATTCATTCGTGAAAGGGTTTGAAGCAAACCACTTTGTTTCATCCGTAAGACCTTCTTTATTCAATCAACTACGATCAGACATATTCACACTGAAACGAGGATCTGTACAGTACCATGATACACAAAACACGAACACATTTATCAGGAATTGTAATTTGCTTGAAATTTTCGTGCAGCTAAAGTTCAGCTAAATGTCCAAATGAAAAAAATTAAAAACAAAACGTGAAGTTCGTGTACCCATACACAGAATACCAATCCCTATGGTCCGGTCAGTCGAACATGTACTCGGTCCATATGTCGGTAATGTCATCGATAACTGCACGTTACAAATAATTCGTTGTTCAATTCTCCCAATATATGTGTTTTAGTTTTAAGATTGATTGAGTGAAATGAGGAAAGGTTTTGATGCAGACAAAAAAATTCAAGCACCACGATCGACTCGAATGTTTGAATTTCATTGAGCAAAGGAGCAGGTATGGGGAAAGAGATCTGTGGTCGATGGCTGAAATATAATCGTAGTCGGAGGACGCGTTGCGCGATTGGCGAGCGAGCGCGGAACGCGAACAACGCAGGAAGCCAGCGAGCGCGGCCGGACGACCGTTACAATTTGTGTTTAAGTCACAGGGTACGACAAATATAAAGAATTAAATGAAACTCGCCACGTTATTTTAAACTCCACAAAGACAGTGTATTATATTATTTGCAGCAATAGTGTTATAATAATTGAAAACACGAATTATTTATGAAGAAAAACTTACAACGAACTGGTATGCTCAAAGTGCTACGGTATAAACTAAACGATCAGAACTGTTATTTTCTCATCTCAGATAATTTTAAATCAGTTATTTCTATTCTAATAAAATGTATACGTTACTATGCCATAGTATCATCTAAACGTTCATTCAAATCATCGACTATACAGAAATGTTGTATACTATACCTATAAAACTATGCGACTGATTTGTTTTCCGGTGACTTCGATTCGGGGTGATTAAAAACATCTGAAACTCGGCGAGATTAAGTCATTGATTTAAATTATACTATTTTTCTTTCGTTTTTCTCCGACTAACAGGCGTTGACGAAGATATTATCCGATTTTTTTTTTTAAACCGTGATGAAAATAATTCTTTCAGTCGGTTTTGATTCGATCGGGTCCAAGATATTTACGGTGATTGAGTCCATTTTAATTTATATCGAGTTTTTACCGAATCCGAATATGAATGTTTAGACGGTTGGTAAAGTATATGATTTCCTATACATTACGATAAACGAAAATTTTTAATTACATTTAGTAAATAACTATTTTGTTAGACGTATTATGTCGAATGGATGGGTATATGTGTGTATGTATATGTATGTATGTATTCATATGTATGTAGGTATGTATGTGTATGCGTGTATGTGTGTGTTGGTATATGTGTGTGTATTAGGAAATAAAAAGAAAAAAAATAGCCGAAAGCATTAGGGTCCGGACCTTTGAATCACACTTGCTGTAACGGTGATTGCAATTGGGACACGGCAGAGTAGATAATTATTTTCATCTGTTTAGCAGTTTTACCAGAATGTCGGGGAAGGGGTAAAATTATCAAACTTAGCGGCTTTTATTTTATGCATACTGCGGGTTACACACGCGCAGACTGAGCGGATGGTAGATCTTCGCGCGTGCAGATAGACGGCCAAGAGTTTCTCGGTTCCGAGGCTTCCTGCTAGAGACAGACCGACAGACCGACTGTTCCGATCCCGACACGACGCTTTAGTATGGTGCGAAACGGCGCGACGGCGATGGTCCTCGCAATCCCGGTCTGGTAACCAAAATTTCATCGTCAGTGAAACGTCCGGATTCGACACGATCATGCTCGAGGTTTATGATTTGGTTTCGTTGAGAGATCTCTATACGACGGCGAGCGTGTCTTGCAAGGGAAAAACGTGGTAATTCCCCATTGTCAACTCTTCTCTACATTGGATATCCTGAATCACAATTCCCTACAAGTGAGAATACATTGCCGTGTTTCAATGTGGAACGTCTTCGCGTCACCGACCATTAAATCACGTGCCTTGACGCGACGATGCACGAGCAATAGAGGTAATTGGGGGTTCGATGGGCGAGAAATTTTTCATACACAATCGCAGTTGTGCAAGCCTAACGAAGAGACGGCCGATCCATGTTGAAATATATTCCTCGTATACAGCAGAACGGCGTGGACAGAATATTGAAAATAAAATTATACTGCCCGGGCAAAAAGCACGATGGGAGCACATTAAAAAACAAAATAATAATAATCATAATCATAATTTGCCGTTAAGAATAACCGCATGTTCGCGCAGACATCCGTGATTGGTAACAAGAAAATGAAGTACAGCTCTTGCTCAATGATATTGGTTGGCTTCCATTTTATTGATTCGACGTGATAGTAAATCAATATAAAATATCGAACACATATATTCAAATTTGTACATACAATCAAAAGTTTTCGGAGACAAAAATTATTTGTATTCACAAATTGATTTGGAAAATACAATTCGGTTTTGGCGTTCACAAAACTGTTCGCACTAAAATCTAAAATGATTATTAAATATCAGTTTTACAATAAGCCTACATGAAAGTGTCTAATCGCGTGTAATTCGTCAATTATTCGCTACAACTGCACGCAAATTATCTGAAATTATCAATCAAATTTACACTTATCAGCGAACAATTGTCATGAAACGTTTATATCTAGATTAATGAAAATGAAACTGAAGTATTACATCTATTATTCTTTCGCTTTTCAAATAAATGATAGTCAGTTAAAGTAAGCTAATTAGATATTCATTTCTCATTCGCGACTATGATCTTCAAAGGATGACATATCGTTGATGTCAAAGAATAATTGTTGACTTTTCGATCGAAGTAAACGTTATGATCGCCGCGAAATAGTAAGGAATAACTAATAGTTGGATTTCAATGTTTACAATAATATGTCGCTTCGGTCGAGAAGTAATTTCATTTTACCATTCAAGTGGGTTAATATACTTGGATAACGGCATCTTCAACGGAATCATTCATACAGTTATTACGAACAATTACAAGTTGACTGCTTGACGTTCGATAAGAAAAAAAAAATAGTATGGTTCTTTGAATAATAGATGATTAGCATACACTATCAATCCCCTCATTGAACAGCAGAACCCATCTAACTTCCAAGTTTTTTTTTTTTTTTTTTTTTTTTAATCCAGATAACCAACTTAGGTTCAGCCATTATTCGTTTACGTACAAAGTCTTGTATAAAATCAAACAGTTAATAGCGTGCCGTACTGGATAACGCAGTCATGAGACATTAAATTTACGTTTTTTCCATATCGTGATTCAACTTCGTCCGATCGACAATGTCTGACAGATAACACGATTCAGAATAATCAATGTATAGAAAAGGATAGTGGGGAATTGATTGTTGTTACAGAGGATTCAGCTAGTGGGCCTCATGGTGTGATCACTTACCTACGGTCGTCAAACGAGTCTCGGCTGAAGTCCTCGTACATGCCTCTACTACAACAGCGATATAAGAAATCATGGACGCTGCTATCACTCAGAGGTTATGATTCACACTCCTGTCCAGAGCTTAACTTTGTGAATAGATTGCCACACTTTCAAATGCATTGACTCCATCCTTTTCTATGTTGCTAATATTCCAATTACAATGCTGTTGATATTCGAATTTTACATATTTTTTTGTACAGCATATGCGTTGCGCTTTTGATCGATGCCTTCTTCATTCGGCGAATAAGTAACAAACTTTATTGACGCAGTTATTTGGCTTTTCAAAAGAACATGTCACTGATTTGTAATAGCTTGGCAAATGTACGCGTTTGTGTCGCGCCTTATCATATGATTAATTCATGTAAAGAAATTCTTCCAGACAAGGCAATATATTCAATGATTTATTTGATCTCAGGATGAGCAATCTGCTTTGAATTGAAACTATCGTGCGCGCAATACATACATCGTTTATTTCACGTTGAGAAATAATTTTCACAGCATAAAATTACGCAACAGATGGAAATTATCAGAGACATAAACTTTGCTATGATGATATCTCAAATTTCTTTAAAGGGAATAAAAGTTATATAGTCGAAAATATTCTCAACATGGAAAAGTTGAACATTGAAAACGATTTCCAGATTCAGAACAATGATAATGATCATCATAGCGGATGAATAAATGTCTAAGCTACAAGAATCGAATGCATGTAGTCAGAAATTCCGTCCGGTTTATTCAGTATAAAATACAATTATTGTTGTGAGTGCAAACGTAACAAAAAAATTGAATACTGTTGCAGAGGTAAAAAAATCGAATCATAACGATATAAAGAACTGAGCCATTACTTTATCATAGACTGTGTTACGCTGGATTTACAGTCCATGTAATTGCAAATTACATATGTGACTAGACTCTTCACGACTTCATGCACCGTTTACAGTCTATGTGATTTTCAAATTAGGATACTATTTAGACACTTTACGACGATTATTCGATTTCATCTTCAAATCAGATATTTGGATGCCCCGTTAGATCTATATTGTCATTTTTGTCATGAATTTCCTCGTAAGTAGCTCGCCAGGGGTATTTTCTTCTAGACGCTGTGTTTGAAACGTCGGTAGAATTGGCAATTTTCACGAGCTGCAAATCCAGTCTTTAACGTTCACAATGTTAAGTTGGACGGGATGACAAGTGGCAGGCTGGCTCTACTCACCTGAACCGGCCGTTGTTGCCACTTGGCGGAGGTGATCGTCGGCTGAACATGCCATACTCGTTGCCACGAGAAAATCCACTGTCGCGCATGGATCCCATACCTATGGGAGGCATTGGTGGCATTGGATCTCTTCTGGGAGGAAGTGGTGGCATTGGAAAATCACGTCCTCGCATAGAGCTTCCCATGTCACGAGGTCCCCCCATGCCGGAGAATCTCCTCTCGTAAAGATCTCTGGTGTCATCAAATCCGCGTCTGTCATAGTAGGTATCATAATCCTATTGCGGGAAACAAGACAAACAAAATGATTCAATAATTTGATTAGATATTATTATTGTACGCGAAATATATACAAAAAGCTCATTGTTCTCGTTGAACCAAGATGTTTGAAGAGTAAGGATTTGTTCGGTGAAAATCAGAACTAATTCTGATTTAAACTATGTGCAGCTACTCACACCAAAAGAACCACTTGCCATGAGCCTATCCCGTAGAAACGGTGGTGGCGGAGGTGGAGGATACGGGTCACGACCAAACATTCGGTCCCTGAATCCGTTCCTATCGGGTCCACCGCCCATGCCACCCTTGGGGCATTCCTTCGACCAATGTCCGCCACGCCCACAACGGTAACACTGTTCGGGATCGCCCATACCTGGTCTTTGCCTTACTCTGCTAGTTGAAATCTGGACTTTCATAGGCTGACCATCTACCATCGATCCGTTCAGATCTTTAATTGCATCGTTTATATCACCGGTAGCTTCAAGGTGAACGAATCCATAGTTTCGTACGATGTCACATTCAACAACGGTACCAAATTTGGCAAATAGTTCTCGAACTTGCGGTGCTTTTGTGTTATCTGTGAGGTTGCCAACAAAGATCTTGGTAGTAGGAGTATTAGGTCCCTTACGGCTTTTTGCAGCTTCGCACTTGATCGGCTGACCGTGGACCATATACCCATTCAGGTTCTGGATTGCATTTCTACCTGCTTCTTCATTTTCCATGTGCTACAACAACACGCACCAGGTATATCAATTTTGTATTCAATTAATTACATTTAATTGTCGGTAGGGCAAAAATAAGGAATCGTAACATAGTAACAATCGTCGATGGAACTATTTAGCCCTATTTACCGAGGCACTTGCAAAAATCAGAAAAAATTAGCCGTATTAAATCCATGATTATATTTGCAAAGCAAGTTAAGTGAATTTCTTCATCAAAATCCAATAATATCAATAACCATTACAATATACATATATCTGTGTGAGTATTATATAGCGAACGGGTAACACCATATTACAGGTTGATAATTTTCAAATGATAAAGAACAAAATGGCATTAGTTGGATAGAAAAAGAATCGTATAAATTTGAAAAAGTGTAACGTATAACGCGTGAGCGTGAGTTTCGCGCGCGCAATCGTAACGCAATACCGGCTACCCAATAACTCGGACAAATCATTAAAATGAGGCTTCTACAGCCAAGGCATAGGCTAAGCCTGGAACGAAGAAATGAACAAATTTGGATGAAATTATAGAAAACATGCACGAGAGATCGGCAAAACGTTGCATACATGCATCATTTGAATTATTGATTATAGACGCCAGAAGCTGTACTTACCACGAACCCGTAGTTCTTGACAACATCACATTCCACGACCTTCCCATATTTTTCAAAAAGAGGCTTCACATCGTTGTTTGATGTTTTGTCGGCTAGGTTGCCGATGAAGATTTTGAATGTACCCACGCTACTAAAACCCGGCATTTCGGCCCGATTGAGAACCTACAGTACCGAAAAGCGAACATGAACGCGAGAGAATGCGAACGCGGATCGCACAATGGCGTGGTCCGAACGGGAGTGATGCCAGCATCCGAGTTAAACAGTGATTTCACTATTTTCGAATGTAATCTCTCGTATTATTATACGTCAATCCGACATTTATTGCATAACGATCAATTTTAAAGAGATTTCGTACTCACCAAGTCAGTATTTCCGTACAATTACGCGATACGAAACGACACGAAACGCACACGCTTTCCGGAGTAAAAAATGGCGGCCCGAAACGAGCCGGGACGGTGGGAATACAGCGGCGTCCCTCCCCGCTATTTCCTGTATCGGTCCCACAATCCACTACGACCGGCGTCTATCCTTCTATCAGTACAAAAATAACCGTATAAATACGCATCACGTATGGAAAATTATGGGTACATGCTGAATTTCACTTTTTCTATTGATTAAAATTCACCTTAGAACAATAATATTAGAGGTATTTCACATTCTTTATTGTAACAGGATGAGACGTTTTATCGATCGGCTTTTCTAAAACCGCTCCCCATTGGTTTACGCCTGCCACGTGACTATGTGACGCGCCGCGTTTTTTCGCCGCATGAATCATCGGCACTGATCGCTTCCGAATCGTGGATATGCGTGGATATCCAAATGACTTTATCCCATTTCGCAGCTACGCAGTTTAACCCGGATGCTTAGCATCGCGGTAAAATTTTGCATTTGTTTTCCCCATCTATGACGACTCGAGGGGCGCGTCATTACGTGACGTTTAAATATCTCGTCACAACAAATGCTTACGTAACGATCACAATTGTCGCGTCATTGAATAATTGTACGTTGTCAAAACCGTCTTTTGCAGCGGTACCTACTTTTCAAGCAATGTAGATGTATCGGATCCTTGCCGAAATCTTACTCCCAGAAAACCGGTCACGTTTGCGCCGTAGAACTGTTCATGATTGAACAAGCATATCTATTCCAATCTATTCCATACGCTAGCTAGGATTTGCCTGGATTTGTCGGAGAGGTCCGCGTAGTTTGAAACTGACGTATCTTCCTCGACATTAATTAACACTGATCCCGATGTAAATCGAGCGGATGAAGCTAATATTGAAACGCGCATTCGTGTACAATATAGAACAATACGTTTCATGCAATTGAATTGCAGAATAGGTTATCCGAAGCTTCGACTCACCGTGAATAGTCCTGTAGTAGATGAATAATAGACATACATGGATACCTTAACCTAGTAAATAACTATTAATAATCGCTACCGTTGACAACCATCAATTCCGTTTAGTTTACTTGAACCGTTGCAGTACCAATATGATTTCAATGTCAAGATTAGAAATTAATATTAGACGTTTACTGACACGTTGCGAATTGATGGCCAAAGAAGATCCTCAGAATAACTGGCGACTCGAGAAGGTATTGTCGATGCTTCATCGTTTTAAACTTATGAACAAACTTGCGTCAAACTCTGTACTAAATACCTTCCTTTTTACAGTACATTTTAGCGCTCGATGATTTTATCAAGAAGCTGCAGATGATGCCAAAGTAATAGGTTATTTACATGTTTATGGAATTTAGAAATCAAATGTTCAAACATATGGTTTCATTTGTGATAATTTGACTAAGATACCGTCCAGTCTATATCTTCGGTATGATGTATCCCGTTACATTTACAGTAAACCCTCGAAAGAAATCGTAATGGAATATCAACGGCGAGTCGATTTCTTAAAAGGCGTAGTGGGTACAACTAAATTATCGAACCCTGTCGAGAGAGTCGCGGCTGCCCAGTTGTTATCAAAATCTCCTGCGCCAACAACGGATACAACTTCAATAAATGTTGCTATGCAAATACATCAGAAAACTGCTGCGAAATATACCAAAGAATTAAGAGCTGAATTGTTTGCTAATGATAGAGGTGATTTTTGTTGTTTTACCGTTAGGTTTATCAAACATTCTAATCGATCTTAAAAAAACACGAGCCTTGTTCAATCAGCTTTCAAGTCCCTCTGATCTTACTTGAATTGGTCGCTTTATTTTCATAACCACCTGTACTCTATTTACAGCATCATCAGACGATGGCTTGAGACAGAGATATTCCAGTTCTAATGGCCCTGATGACAATTTAGATGTTATACTAAAATACAATCGCAATATCCAAGAGAAAATTGCGGAAAATATGTTATCTATGATCAGTAATATGAAAGAGCATGCTATTACAGCAAGCACGGTTATTAGAAATGACATCAATTCGTTGGATAAATCAGAGAAATTAACGGACATTAATACAGACAAATTGAAAACAGAATCTATAAAGCTAGAGGAACATACAAAATCAACTTGGAGATGTTGGGTTTGGGTGATGGTTGCTTTTGTTTTGGTTGTGTTTTTCAGTAAGTATACCACGGAAAAATTCAGAATTCGTCAATGATACCAAAAAGCCCAACATTTGAATTAAAATTTTTCAGAATTTCAGCATCAACCATCATTGAATAATTTGTTTTTATTTTCCAGACATGGTGTTGTTTATGAAAGTTGCGAAAAAGAAAATTCAATGAATTTACATTAGACTGTATATAATGGTGAGATGTATCGTTGAAAATGGTGCATTACTTCGTCTGAATTGCACTATAATCTGTTGGACGTAGGCTGCACAACTGATAAGATTTCAAGGAACAGTCCAACATGGCAAGGTGGAGATTAATGTATTTATATGAATAAAGATGATATATTTCGTTTATGAAAAAAAGGAACGTTGAAATATTTCTAATATTTTATCATTTGAGGAAAATGGAAAAAGATTGATGTGGTTGATGTGCGGAGAATGCTATCGCTCAGGTTGCGAATTCATCCATGTATTATTATTATTCTGTTCCATTATGATTATGTGATTCATAATGGCTGCCACAGCGCCTGCTCCTCCAAAACCCGCCCCGAAACCTGGTAAATACCTATTCAACACCAAATGAAAGGTGTCTAACATTACATGTAGATTGTTGTATTCTGCTATCATTTCTGTGTATTATCAATAATCGAAATTGCATTATTCCTGTAAAATGTTCTATCAATAACTTAGCTATGCACGTAGCCTGTCACCAATCCCACCTGTTTCTATACTTACTCTGTCATCTAAAACTGCAAGCGTTTTGACGTTTTGGCGTAATTGGCGTTTAATTTTTGAAAACGTAAAATTTGACTCGAATCGTGGCGAGACTTCGTCGTGTTTTTTATTCTCTCATCATTCTTTATGCAATAATGACATGTCAATATATTGTTGAGCGTTTCATAAAAAGATAGATATGGATACGTACTGAATTTGAAGTGTACATTAGCCCCTGAAATGTTTCCTTCATTTAAAGCTGTTTTATTTGCTATATTCTTCACAAAATCACAGTTTTATTAAGTTCCTGTTCTAATTTTTAAGGCAAGGTCAAAGTCGTAAGAGCACTTTACAAGTACACTGCGCAACGTGTAAGCAGCATCATTTTAAATAATCATATGAAGCGAGATGCGACTTATGGTCGATTAATATTAACTTTATTTTGACAGACGGATGAATTGTCATTCGAAGAAGGCGAGATACTATACGTATATGACCAAAACAGCGATCCAAATTGGTGGCGGGCAAAGGTAAACAATCGCGAAGGATTCATACCTGCAAATTATGGTTGGTTTCAATTTCATTAAATACTTAGGAATTCAGAAACTTGATAATACATTGATGTAATCATATTGAACGGTAATATTTCACATTTTTCAGTCGAGGAACAAACGGAAGAAGTTGCACTACCTTTGCATGAAGCTGCAAGACGCGGTAATATATCATTTCTGATTGAATGCCTTAAGAGTGGTGTCTCCGGCACTGGTCTAGATTCAACTGGAAATACCCCTTTGTACTGGGCATCGAGAGCAGGTCATGTTGACTGTGTCGCCGAACTGTTAAGGTTACCTTGTCCAGCAGTAAATGCTCAGGTATGATGTATAGATCTTTAATTACACCTCGGTTTCGACATTGATTTCGAATTATTCTTGGAATATTTTACGCGTTTTAGAATAAAATGGGTGACACACCTTTACATACTGCGGCGAGTCATGGCCATTTAGAAGTTGTACAGCTCTTGCTGAGTGCAGGCACTGATACGAGTCTGCGGAACAATGACAATCTTACAGCCGAAGATCTTGCAAATGACAATGCTGTTATTAACGCCATACAAATGAGTTCTAGACGTTATTCTACAAATCATCGGTATGAGGATAACGATTATGACGACGAGAGTGATTGATACTAGTTGAGTACATCGAATTTATTACACATTGAAATTAAGTCAAAACGGTTTTGTTAATTGCCGTCAAAAGTTATTTACATCTTTGAACTTTTAAAAATTTTATGTACATAATACTTGGAAATATCTATTCAATTCACCCACACACGCAATCATGTTTGCTTTATCTAATTGTTGTTAACGATTTTTTTTAATTTCATCAACCTCTTATGAGTAATTTGTGTGTTTGAACTAGATAAGTTTATTTTTTATAAAGATCTCAGTAGGACGTTGACACAGGGTACTAAAGCTGTGAATCGCTAAAAAACTAACATTTATTCAAGGAATATGATGCGGAAATAAATACGAATTATGATAGTATTTAAAAACTTTATTGAAAAATAACGGTCTACTTCTGATAATTCGTTTTCATAACCTACTAGAGCTGTGAAATTGTATACCAGATACATATGTTAATCTCATGAAAAATATACATAATGATATGATGGGTTGTGTTGTTATTCCCGGATTACATGATAGAAAATTAAATTCTAGTTGCAAGGAGTTATCCTACGGAGAATATGAAAAATAGTATGGCTCTGATAGTTCTCTGCTGTCAGATTCATGGCAGTAATGGTATACCATGTGATCGATAGCTCGATAAAACACGTACCATTTCGTACACGGATAATCATTTTGTACTATCATACGAGTGTAGAAAATCGCTGATATAATCTGGCGTATCGAGATTCGGTTCTCTGTTATTGCTGAGTACATTTTGCACGAATTTGAATGAAATTATGCCAAAGCTTGGGGTTAGCATCACTCTATCCGATGCTTGTACTCACTATGCAACTGAGTGACATCATTCGTCTGTCAGCTATCGTGAAGATAAATTTTAGCACAATCAAGGTCAATAGACAATTGCTACGAGCATTAGTTTGAGATTCATTGAATGAATTGTTTAGACTTATTGATTATGCTGCCTAAATAAAAGAATAAAACAGGTACCCAGGATGACACTCGAAGTCATTCGCAGAATCGGTTTTCTAATAATTGTAATATAAGTAAAATAAAAAAATTGTAATGGCCAGAGTAGGTATGTTAACTCAAAAATCTAGAAGAGTGATCCTACAAACGACAATTGTTTTTGTGGCAAACAAAAAAATTGATCCAACCTCAAACATCCTCAAACTTTTCCAGTAAACCACCGATTGAAATTGAGCCGCAATAGTAACTGTGCTAAATGTGCTCCTGCAGGATGAGCACGCACTTCATTCAAAGTTTCTGTTAACCAGTCCATAAGATTATCCAGCGTTTCCGCTAGAACTTTGAGTTCTTCTCTCTCTACGGCTAACAAATTTCCCAACTCCCATGTTGGGGTTTTCTCAATAAAATCATCGCATAATAGTAATAATATTTTGATCAGTTTTTTCACCTGCCAATCAATTATACACACGAATCAGAACCAAACAAGTAGAATGAGTCATTGAAGAACATTTTGATTTGTTTACACTTACCGGATTACCTTTGTCATTTGAGCCAATCGCTAAAAATGTTTGAGACATTATATTGGCTAAAAATATAGAATGGCTTTTCTGAATGTCTTCAAAATTTCGAGTGTTTTTCATAGTATGTTCCATAATTGCATACTGACTTTCCAACACATCTACTTGCAAATAATACTGCAAATTGTTCACAACAAACATTAAATTATTTCTCAACTGCATAACTCCAATGTCACTGTAAAGAATTAGTGATTAGATTGGTATAAGATTTGAAATAAATCGTAGAAAAACGTTCAACTAACACATTTTTCGATTTCATATGCTCAACCCAAAGATTTTCCAAATTGATTTGGGTCTTCTTAACCCTTAACAAGAATCTAAATAGCGTGTTGTAGTCATGCAGAGCGGCTGGACTGAACAACAAGTGCAATGGCCAAATAACTTTGTATTGCAGTTGAATGAGACCCCAACCACACTTGTCTACGAATTAAATGAATCGTGTTAAAAATACATAAATTCCCATTTTTTGTAGTTTTTCTACAGTAGTATTATTCACGGACAAGTATTAATTTATTCACCAATAATATCTTCACATTCTTTTCTGGAATGTCCAGTAGCTAGCGATTCTTTGACATCTGGCGGTTCTGGAATTGGTACCGGAACGACGAAGTTGAAACTTTCTGTAGTGCTTTCATCGTGTAGTTGCATTTTTCGAATAGCAGTTTGGAATAATACCGTTATATCACGAGTCGTGTGATTTGTGGGTTTTTTATTTAATATATGTCCAGCTGTTCGAATCAATTCTAGGAAAAGTTCGCCCCGACCCAACAGAAAGAAGTCTTTAATTAATTTTATCTGGTGCATGAGTTGTGCCTCTTCTACTGCAACTCTCCACAAATGTTCAGTCACGCAACGTTTCAATTCATCGACGGTACATTCAAATTCAATGACATTGAAAATTTTTTGATTTTGCAACTTTTGCAACTTATGAAAGTGCTCGTATTCTTTTTCTCCCCAAATAGATTTTTCACTGGCTGTGGATATGCTAATATCTGAAAACGAAATTTTTAATTAATTCTGATATTCTGACAAAGTTAAAGGAGTATTTCTTCACATAAAATTGTACCTTTCTTTTGTCTTGGATCATTGCCAAACATAATAATTGTCTGGCCAATAGTTAGTATATTGGCAGCCAATGACGGTCGAATGTAAGTTGGA
The DNA here is from genome assembly GCA_963969455.1 of Arge pagana. Taxonomy (NCBI): domain Eukaryota; kingdom Metazoa; phylum Arthropoda; class Insecta; order Hymenoptera; family Argidae; genus Arge; species Arge pagana. The sequence goes on along the minus strand of OZ018311.1, from coordinate 15,780,508 downwards.
AGCATATTTATTTGAATGTCATAGTCCCACATGTCAGAATTAAATCTTCTAAGTGACTTGTCACTCGACATGTTAGAATGGTCTAACATATTGCTATCTCGCGATTCAGGTGATTTTTGAATGAAAAATTCGTTATCAACATCTTCCAAATAACCATACAATAGCCAACTGGACAAATGTTTGTAGAATACAACATGACAGCAGTATAGCATCCTAAAATAAAAATAACAGCTATGCACTTTTCATTTCACATCAAAGACACATTGAATATTTACTTTTCTAAGGCCTGTCGGACTTCTGGATTACCAGTGTGCATCTCCCGATGTAAACATTGCAAGAGTTTGCATCCATGAATCTGTTGAGTTTGTATCTAAAAGCATATTGTAATTGAGGACCAATCTAACTAACAAAGAGAAAAAGAATAAAGTGAAAAAATCAAAGAGAGTTTTACCTGCCGTATGATCGAGTTCAGAACGGCAAAGAGAGAAATATATTTCTGTAATCGTGACAGAATAAGCGTAAGTGGGGTATAAGCGTCGTTCAATACTATTTTTTCCAACTCAATGATCTCTGCGCGGTACGGTCTAATTGCCTCATCCATGCCGTCGCACAATGCTCTCAGATAAAGACCTGTTTTGGAATGCTCTACGCGAGTCCAATTCAAACACAAACGACAAACGATAATATTGACTTCTATTAATAAAAGTACTAGATAATGCCCCTACGCTTTACCTGATGAAGTATTTGAAGAGTCTGAAATCGACGTATGAGTATTTATAAATATCCTCACGTTGTTGCATTCTTCGGTGATATTTAAGATTTGTCTAATCAGAGCTCGTTCTCCTGGATGTGAGTACTTCGCTAGCTGTGCAGACTGTAATATGGACGATGACAAGTTACCGATATATTTTGAATATTCTCAGATTTTCTATGAATATTTTTCCGTTTTTCCACAAGGAGTAAGTGCATCGCGAATGTACATCGGAACTCTATGGTGTTTTCGTTTCGGCATGAGAAATATACGGTATACCTCGTGCATTATAAGTGAAAATGCACTATGTAGCACTAGGAATACCCGTGGAAAAACGTTGTGGGTCTCACATCGGTGTCCAGAATTTGTAAGATGTTTGTTGTACACCCTCCCCAAAGGGCGACTAACAGTTCGTGTAACATTTTGGTGGGTAACAATTTTTTGAAAGCTACCACACTCTTCTGTCACCCGTCAATTCGGATCATCCGTTGATTAGCTGTTTTCAAATCGATCGAATGAACACAACCTTATCGGGTGACATCCTCATTTATGTTCTCATCGCTACCAAGAATGGTGCAAATTGGTGCAAATGTTGCTACTATCAAAGTTGAACCAAATTAAGTTTTTAGATTGTATCATAAGCATGTAATCGTCTTTGACTCGGAAAAATGACGAAGATGTAAAAGTCGAAGAGAAATCTCTACAAGAAAACGCTTCCAGTATCGTCCAATGAGCATGCAGTATGGAAATTGGCCAACAATCATAAAATACACAATTGAAGTGCACGAAGTTGAACTTGCATAAACTTCCGATTGGACATCGAACCTTGGACATTTTTCAATTAAACTAGTCGAGAAGAATAGTCAATTCCAGTCATTTCAGTGCTCGAACGAATAGGATATATTGATTACGGAAGAAATAAGCAATTTTTTCTGCATACGTTCGGTTTGAATGAAATAGATTGTCACTTGTCAATTGACGGCTAGTGAAACAATTGAATTACCGCAGGTACGAGTGAACGCAACCATCGGGATAACCTGTACTGTAGAAGAAATTCAAATTCTCGGTTTTTATGCTTGTTCTGAATTGAACGAAGAGAATCGGAGAGAACATTGAATCGCGAATAGTTAAGGATATTCCAGGATATTCTTGAATACCGAAATCAAACTTCAAATTCGGTTTAAGTAAACATTGAAAAAAAAGTACTTCGGTAGTGAGAGAAGTGACAATCGAGACGTTAGTGATTAGTGTATCAAAGCGAAAGTACGTTTCCCACCGAAGAACGCGGGAAACACGACAGAGTTATTCTTCTAATCAGTGTGAGGAATACAAGGCACAACGGCTTCACCAAAAAAATCGTCAAGGAAGATGGCGGAGTCGGAAGAACTTAAGGTAGGATGACCGAGAAATGCTTCGATATTTTAACTGGTGGAAAAACAACCGTACAATATCATGAAATATTAGCATTATCAATTTATCTAATTTTCTATCTATGTCGACGGATAGTTTTTGAATCAGGAAATTAATATTGTTTTCACGCGGACAAGGCTGCGTTTTGTTGCGCACAGGCAAGTCTGTTTTGGGCCTGCGGCGTCTCAGTTTCGTTATATTACTTTGAAATGATCGAGATCGAATTTAAAATACGATAGACAATTGTGAATTTCTAGTTCCATGCCGTTAATGAAAAGTGGATATGTATGGATGGGGAAACTAAGGCAATCGCGTAGTTAACAAATAACTACAATGGGTAACCTCTATCTTTCATTATCCGAGGATGTTTCAATTCGTGACATATTTTAGTCATATATTTATGAAAATTTCCATCTAAACGAGATATTGCCCACAGAGAAATACATATAAGTACGATTTAAGCAATAGTTTTTTTTGCAACTCCCACGATGTATACCTTCTCGTTGCAAATTTCCTCTAATGTCATTGTTGTTAGGTACTGCCATCACTTACAGCGTTGTTGATGTAGTGCTGAATTTTTTTTTCTTTCAGAATATGGTATTAAGTTTTCGAGTATCTGAACTTCAGATGCTCCTGGGTTTTGCTGGACGAAACAAATCTGGTCGCAAAAACGAATTACAAACACGCGCTCTGGAGCTTTTGCGTCTTAGATCACATCCTGTCCAACTTAAAATTCGTGAACTTTATAAAACCATACAGTAAGCATATTGAATCTAAGTTTTTCTATGTAGTAAGAATTCTCAATGATGTTATCCCAAATCATTGCAGATTTCTACTTCATATAGCGTGTATATAAAGATTTAACCGAAACATCATTAATACTGTTAGAATTTTTTTCAAACGAGACTCATACGTAATCTTTTAGTAAAGATAAAACATGCTCCAATATGAAATACGTTGTGCAACCAAAATTACGTACAAACTGTTTCATGATCCAGGTTTTAGAATTTGAGCTATAAAACTTGATGGATATATGTCTCCTGTAAGTTATAGGTCGCCTAATCATGTTTACAAGTCATGCATCATTTTGCACATACTACATTGTTTAAAATGTGTTTTCAATTTACAAATAATTGTTTGAAGAATGTCGGCTAACTGTACACGTACTTGTAAACCCTTGGTTCTAGCTACTCGATGAACTTCAACATTGTCGATTGTGTTTCTTCTCTCGTACAAAACTATAATATACTTACTTATTCATTTTTCACAAGTTGATTTCACGTTTTTATTCTTGCAAAGTCACTTTCAGTGAGACTCTGGCCTCTGTATATCGCTGATGTGTAATCTGTTAATTTAAGATTTTCGATTTATGAATAGTTGAATTTTGTTATTCGTTTTATTTTCATTTCGTTCATAGGCAAGATCAACTCGCAGCACATCAGTTATATAACCAAAGTGGCAGTACAAGCGAACCGCCACCAATTGATCAAACTATGCATTCGCGAAATTATTATACCAGGTAAGTGACGTTTTTTTAAACAACCATTATCTAATGATTGCCTTACAAATGGATTTTTTCGGCGAAAAGTACATCAATTTGTTGAATACGACCTCTTCACATTGTATTATATTTATTTATTAAAAAACTAAGCTTATCGGGAAATCAAAATATATCTATCCTCGAAATGATGGAATCACAAATCCCCGAAGTGAACTGAAATTATTCATTTCTTATGTTTGTAGTGCACCATTTTGTACATTTATTTGCTAAATAATACGATATGAGTGGGTGTATTTTTCCTGGATGATATTTTTTCTGTACAATATCATATTTTACGTTGGTCGAATGTTATCTACTTCAAATCACATCTACGGTATCTATAAGTATTAGGTAAGTTCCAAATGAGAGCGAAATAAATGGTGATCCAGGAAAGATCTCTAGCAAATTTGCAAGTATATATTTTCAGTTTAAAAACGCATATTTTGCGATGACCACATAATCGTTTTTCGTCGAGTGATGATTATCCGATACCAAACAGATAATGTTTTTCTTCAAGTTGGATCTTGTGAAGTGAAAAACAATGGTGAAATCAACACAATTATAATATTTCAATTGTATCTTTCGCCCACTTCACCATTAGTAACATACGTTACATTAATTTCAATCACATTTAATGAACTCATCACGAATCTCTCGGTTTTACTTATAGACATGCATTCACAGTGTTGAAATATATTTCAGACAGGGCCATGCCCAGGCAATGGGTCAGCAACAACAAGCACAATCGGCTGTAACTGGAGGCAAAGAATTGCCTCCAGCACACCAAGCATCTATGCCACAATCTCAAGTTGCGCCACGCGCAGCAACTGTATATCAACCAGCTGGATATACCAGCGTAACTCCTCAGGTGAATTTTTGCAGCACCCAAGAAAATTTGGAATCGGTACTGAATCTATAACATAACAATATAAATCGCTATTGATCATCTTACGAAGAAAAAAAAGATCGATTTCATCAATATCGATTTATGTTTATAAATTTATCACATAATATTCCTACTGCAATTATCAAATAATTCTGTCTTATCAAATGTTGTTGCAGCAGCGTACAGGTAATTCGCTTTATAATCCATATTCTTATCCGACGAAAGTCTTACCACCGCCCCTGCAAATGCAACAACCTAACCAATATCCGGTTCACCCTGACGTCAAACTGAAGAAGCTACCATTTTTCGACTTGTTGGGGGAACTTTTGAAACCATCAAGTCTCATGCCGCAAGGATCAATGAGACTTCAAGAAAATTCATTCATGTTTCACTTAACGCCTCAGCAGTCGACGGATATAGCCAGTTCACGAGATTGTCGAGCGGGAAGCAAAATGGATTATACGGTGCAGGTGACGTTTCTAGCAATTTTATATCAGTATGAAATGCGATCTACTCAATTTCAATTTATGAAAAAAGTATGTTTGTAATTTTTTCACAATCCTCGTTATTGTATGATTTTATTGACTATTTCTCGTGCAGTATACCTATTTTTTCGAAAACTAAGTATAATCTGCATGAGATTGACCCGAGTCAATTTTTGAAAGCTTGCTATTCTGAATCTATTGAGTCGATCGATCTGAAAAAAATTTAACGTCCTACATTCACTATCGTAGAATGTGTCGATATATTTGAACAATGCTTATTTTATCCCAGATTCGAGACAAAAATTCCAGATAACTTTTTCAGTGAGTAAGCTTTACTATCTCCTTAATTCTATTCTTTTTTCGAATCATAGGACGTGCAAGTTACACGGGTTGAGTTTTATCCAAATAGTTTCGTAACAGTGTGTTCTATGCTGAAAAGTGTTCAGAATTTTTGCGTGGGAAATTCAATGCTCCATCTCTTGTATCAGAAATTTTTTTCTATGGAAAGTATGGTTTCCGAGTTGTACTCGGACATTACAGTCATTACACAGCGTTGGTCAATTGATACATGCAATGGAACTTCTCTCCACAACAACAGTATCCAAAATTGTAAATAAATAGTGCAGATCCGAAATTCCGTTCGACATAAAGCTCTAGTGTGAAATTGGGCTGATTTTACGCGTTATCAAAACAGTTCAATATCATTCCAATTATTCATTCCATCTGCTTCGCAGGTGCAGATGCGATTTTGTTTACAAGAAACGTCCTGTGAACAAGAAGACTATTTTCCACCAAGCATTGTTGTCAAAGTTAATGGAAAACTCTGTCCTTTGCCGGTGAGTAATCAGCACAAATTATAACAAAATTATAACAAATGCTTCACAAAAATATGAACTATCATGTGAAAAATTGTTACCAAATGTTTGTTATTCAGAACCCGATACCGACTAATAAGCCTGGCGTTGATCCAAAAAGACCACCGAGACCTGTAAATATAAGTCCACTAGTTAAATTGTCACCTACTGTAGGAAACCAAATACATGTCACATGGTCGTCAGATTATGGGAGGAGATATGCCATTGCGGTGTATCTTGTAAAAAAATTAACCAGTTCGGAATTGTTGACAAGATTGAAAAATCGAGGGGCCCGACACTCTGACTACACACGCGGACTGAGTATGTATGAATAATATTGTTACCTTTTCTCTGACATTATTTCTTTCAATGATGACAGTACTCGACATGTTTACTTTTACAATTATTACTTTCGTAAATAGTTATCTTAGCCGTTGTATCTTTCAGTAATCGCATTAGATTAAGTTTGCGAGATACATAAAACATGAATTCCCGAAGGAATCTGATATTTAGTTTGCACGATCTCGATTAGCTAATTCTGTTGACTCGTTCCCTGCTCATTATGCCCAACTGAGGATTAATTTGTTTGTTTACAGTCAAAGAAAAACTCAATGAAGATGCAGATAGTGAAATAGCAACAACGTCATTGCGAGTTTCATTAGCATGTCCACTAGGGAAAATGCGGATGAGCACTCCTTGTCGAGCTTCGACATGTTTGCATTTGCAATGTTTTGACGCGTCGTTATTCTTACAAATGAACGAGCGTAAACCCACTTGGAATTGTCCTGTTTGTGACAAACCAGCGCTTTACGACCACTTAGTTATTGACGGATACTTTCAAGAAGTGTTGAATTCTAACAAGTTATTGCCAGATTGTAACGAAATACAGCTACTACAAGATGGTTCCTGGGAAAATCTGGTCGTCAAAAAGGATAAGGATAGCGAGAAAAGTGACACAAAATCAGAAATTAAACCAAAGCAGAACGTTGAAACATTAGACTTGGGTAAGGTTTCAATATTTCCCTCTCACATTAATTCTTTTGTGGCGGGTTTAGTGTCCACAATCGTTATGATCCATGTTTCTTTGCAGACGAATCTACTGGTCCACCATCTCCTAGCGAGAAAAAACGTGCAGTTGTCATCGATCTCATATCTGACAGTGACGATGATTCGAATCCCTCTCAAAGTTCAAATAAAAAATCGAATAGCAGTATGTCGTCTCCACAGAAATCTCAGCCGAGTGCAATCAGTAGCACTAGTGAATCGCCGGAATTAATGATCATTGATTTAGACTGAACATCATTGATTTAGACTGAAAGAAAAGTATTGTGTAACTCGCTACTTGCAGCCCTGACGTTCCGGTAAGCACTGAATCTCAACGATGATGAAAGTCAAAAGTTGAATGGTGGTCATCTGTAGGATTCTACATTATCATCATTGCTTGATTCCTTCTATGCCGTGTTTGGAGCCGGACCACGTTATCAATTTTATATTATAGTATTAATTCATTACCATAAGCCTGAAAAATAATGTACCATAATAGATATTTAGTAAATAAAAGAAAATTAATTCTGTCATAATCATCACAGGTTTTTTGTTGCAATTTTCTTGACAGTAATAGTTCAAGTCACCAGGATAATCCAATACTTATAACCCTATAAGAGCGATGACTGACTGACTGGCTGGCTGGCTGGCTGGCTGGCTGGCTGGCTGGCTGGCTGGCTGGCTGGCTGGCTGGCTGGCTGGCTGGCTGGCTGGCTGGCTGGCTGGCTGGCTGGCTGGCTGGCTGGCTGGCTGGCTGGCTGGCTGGCTGGCTGACTGACTGGCTGGCTGGTTGACTGACTGGCTGGCTGACTGATTGAGTAACCATAATGTTTGACCCCTTCCCGATGACATAGAAGGTTGCGGTTTTTTGCAATCGATTCTACGAGAGACGTCGTGGGACGTGAAAAATTGTCAAAATTGCAAATTTCTCATCCCATTTGTTTATAACAATTTATTGCAAAAAACATGTTTTCTGGAAAAAAGTTTTAAACATATCTTGTGTATCTATCTATTTTAAAAACTTTCTTCTCACACATTTGTTCGAAAAACCATTCTTTTGCTTGTAAAATAGCATTTTATGTTATATTTGGGAGAAGCGACGAGCCATCCTCGGCGGCCGATCCGCGGGCTCCCAGAAGGCCAATACGTATAATATATGTATAGACATATAATATCATCATACATATATTGAGCATGACATCTCATCGTAAATATGGTTACGAATTATCAATATGGATAACCTGTTTTCATTTGAGATCAACAAAGCGGAACGGATCAGGATAAACTACGAGGATTATAACGCTCTGAATATTCCGGTCATCCCTTTCAATTTCAGTTGACAATTGTCTATGGAGTTATCAACTGTGATCCCACTGAATAGTGCTATATACACGTATGCATATATATTGCTTTTTTGATTTTATCCCTTATTGTATTCAACGATTGTTAATATCTTGCAAAACTATCGATAATACTACACTTGAGCGATGGGTCAATTCCAATCACGTGTAGTGTCAAACGAAGTCCCTGCTGCCAAGCAAACAACTTCATCGGATTCAAAAATTATAGCAATAAAAGCACCTGAGGTTACCCGAGAGAAAAGTGAGTATGAATATTGAATTGTGTTATAATACGTTGTGTTGAGTAATAATCTGATTAGATGTAATCTTCCTCGGTTGTGATTTGTACCTACGTATTCGGTATGATCCGATTCTCATTATTGCAAAGTGCTTCGTACCTACCATTCGATGTTGTTCTATCTCTACAGATAAAATGGTCACGTCGCTCGAATATATCTTTCGCAATACACTCATAATTACCTATTGTTACATATAATAGGTGAATCAAAAAAAAGCGAACGTTACCAAAAAATTCAAACCGGTTCGATCTCGTGGACCGTGATAAAATGTTGTTAGTTGGGTCAATTTTTTCAATCGGTCAGAACATGATTTCGCAGGGTACTTAAAGTTTTAGCAACGACATCTAACTTTTTCAATTGTTTAATAATGACCATTAACCATTTATTTACTTGTTCTCTTATATAGCTCGATTATAGCGTTTGGCATTAAAATTTCCCATTCGATATATGGTTGACATTTCTGCTCGAAGCTTTCTTCATTTTTCACTATTCATCTAGAATTGTCCTTCTAATGGCTCTCGTTATATTTAGTTGAAAAATCGCAAACTTATTGTTTGGATTGTTTGTAAAGAAATCCATCAGTAGCATTGGAACCAGTGTTGGTTTCAGCTCTACTGATGCCCCGGAAAAAATTAAAGTGGCGCCCATCTAAGGGCACGAAACCTCAAAAAGAACCCACAACGATCATGGTTGTTTGGACATTTCGAAGGATTCCTCTGATATTTGAAATCTTTTGGCGTTACTCAGAGTTACCGACTCTGACGTAGCAAGTTTTCATGCTCCTTTTTCTATGTTTCTACTAGTTTCTCCTTTTGTGCACTTTTCCTTATTATTATTCGAATTTCTTTGTTTGTTTTTGTCTTAGTTTGTACGTTTCCAAGACTAGTTTAGGTAATTTCGGCATTGTGTGTGCGTGTGTGTTAATCTAGTGAAGCGGTTCTAACGGTTAGACTAATCGGGTTGAAACTCGACTGAACAATCAAGTTCCTGCTGTTGGAATTCAAGTTGGAATAAAGTTTTGAGCTAATAAGTCGCTCAAAGGATCCCAAAGAGTCCGCTGAAAAACTACTGTTTAATGACAAAAAGATCTTGTCTGGTGTAGCGATTGGACGACTGCACCGATTCGGCTAAAATTCGACTGAGAAACATCGTTTTGTTTGTAACAGATCCAATAAGGTTTTTTGGCTGACCAGCTCCACGTTTTTAAAATGGTAGCAAAATTCGCGGAAAAATACCATTTTTGCGCACAAATTCAACCTTTGACTCTGGAGCTACGTTCGAGTTTTACGTAAGGAACGTGTTACAAGAATTGTTTTTCCAATTTTCCGTACCATTGTTTTCAAGGCTTCGACAATTTTCGATTCGTCGAGCATATTTCGAAAAAGTGTAACTTTTTCCCTATATTCTCACTTATTTTATATGTCTAGCGAGGAAAAAATATTATAAACATATGTAATTATATATAATTATATTGAAAAAAATGGCTCGATATAATTATACATAATTTATATAGAATTATACATGGAATTGCAAAAAATCTATACACTTATATAGAACTATATATAATTCTATATATCTACATATACATATTATGTACTTATATCGGCCCAATTTTTTCCATATAATTATATGTAATCTTTTTTTCTCGGATAAATAATTATAAATATGACTAGCTAAAGGATATTGCACAACAAAATATAAGGGAAGCATAATAACATTTTTCTTGATCGTATGTTGATGAATCAACAGAAAAATCGATTACCATATTTTGGCCGTACAACAATAACACAGACCCAACAAAGTTGTGTCTGCTGGGAATTAAACCTTATTTTTCCTTTCAGTTTTTTTCCGCCGAATACGAATCTAAAGTCAGTATTGGGGGTTATAAGGCAAACTTGTGAGAAAACCCATAAAAACCGATAAATCATGATCTAGTAATTTTTTCTATATGGTGGTAATAACTTAATAATGACTGTTATTTCTGGACACGTTTGCCTTCATATGATCTATGTGGTGGATTTCAGCTTTGCTTTTCTTCTTCTTTGTTTGTTTCTGTTCGCGATATCCAACGGTAATCTGTAATCATACTTACACCTGATTGTCCCTGAAATCGGCATTCAAATTCCTTCAAGTCTGGCCGAAATCTTTCTTCTTGGTCTTCACTGAAGTGTCCGTTGTTATCCGGTAATCGATCAGATGTGAATCAAGCAAATGCAATTTTAAAGTCATCAAACAACCCAAATTTCAAAGTCTCGTATCAAATTTGTCATAATGTTTCTGTAATTAGCGTCTTTAATAAAACCGAAAAGTTTAGTCCCCAGTTTTTTAAATCCCAACCATGATGCCTTTTTTGATCCCTCAGGATCAAAATAAATTTCTTTTAGATCGTATAGAAAAAATTGCTATACTATTATTTTTATTTGATTCGTGGGATTTCTCCAAGACCTCCAATTCTGACTTCGAATTCGTATTCAAGGGAAAATTATACGGCTGTTGTTCCGAAAGGGACACTTCGATTTGAATACGTGGCTTTTGCCTACGGAAGGAAGTAATCCAAAAGGGATTACACTCGAAATTTCAACCGCGGCAAATAATGCGTTCAATTTTAGTTAGCATTTTTGGTGTTATGGTCCGGATCTTGGTATCAACTTAAAAACTCGAATATCATAGTGTTTGAGATTTTGCATACTATTAAAACGCTCGGGATTCGAACCTGAGAGTGTTATAACCTTTTGAAACCCATATATTATTCAAAACCATATGTGATTTAAACCTTCGGGATTCATACCTGAGGGGTTGCTTTTCCTTTCGAAACGTGGGTACAATTCAAAACTACTTAGGATTCAAAACTCTCTTCAAAACGGGATTCAAGTCTGAGGGTTGGGTTGGCTAGGGTTTTTCCCTTTTGAACCCCGTATACTATTCAAAACCATATACTATTCTAGTCCTCGGAATTCAAACCTGAGGGGTTTTTCCTGCGGAATGTTTCAGATGTTACAAGGAGGATTTGGAGTGTCCTTTTCGGAATTATGGCGAATATTATTTCTAAAGTCGTGTGCGTTCGTGTCGAAATTACGAGTGTTGGCTTTCTACATTAATATACAGACCGTTTCGTAAGTCGCGGACAAACTTGCAGGATCAGATAGGAAAATGAATTCTGAATCGAAAAGTCCTTTACCATTTTTCGATCCGACGCATAGATAATTTACTATCAATTAAATTCAGCAACCAATCAGGTGCGCGCTGCAGCGGCAGAACGGTAAGAGTGAGAGAAGTAAGTTGCCGCGAGAGCGGGAGGCAAACAATTGGTGCCCACACTGCGTTTTGTACTTGCGATGTTGGCTTATAATTTCACTTAATAGTTATTAAAAAAAAATGATAAAAAAAGATACTCAAGTACCTGCTCGTACTAAAACAAAGGAATTGTTACTATTCTACGAGTTTTATTGTACTTATTCGTGCGCTACGATGCATCAACAGTGGGCGAACGCACACTCGCGGCCCTATTGTTTGCCTCTGGCTCTCGCGGCAGCTTACTTCTCTCACTCTTAGCGTCCTGCCACTGTAGCGCGCACCTGATTGGTTACTTAATTGAATTATTAGTAAATTATCTATGCGTCAGATCGGAAAATGGTAAAGGACTTTCCTGTTCAGAAGTTAATTTCCTATCTGATCCTACAAATTGGTCTGCGACTCACGAGACAGGCTGTATGCAGATATGGCCAGAACTCAAGCGTATCTAACTCATGAGTATACCCCACGTGCGGTATCGTTTCGAAATTCGATATCTCAGAAACGGATTGCCGTGACTGAATTTTTTTTTCTTGGTTCGTTATTGGTCAAGTTTCAAAATGTCACAGGGGGGACCCCAAATCCGGAGTGTACATTTCGGAACTATATCGATGCGAACGAAAAATAAAGTTCAATTCCCAGCACCCACAACTTTTTTTTTGTCGCCCTGTATAATTGGTACATGTACGGATACTTTGTCATATTTTCATCTCGGCAAACTGTCGAAATTGCCAACAAGGTGTTGGAATATCGTACAATTGTTTTTCTTTCCGATGGTTATGCTGAGAGGCGACAGTTCTTACTCGGATCACAAATAATCAAGTATGGTTGTTTTCAACTAGAGGACAGGTACTTACGTCGTATCATTGCATCACGTATCAATTCGAATTTCCACAGTCAAAAGGATGCTGAACGCACGTGGTGACGATGAGATGTTAATAACTCAGCTGACAGTCTCGTTGACGTGCCCGCTGAGTACAATACGAATGACCGACCCTTGTCGAGCTTCGACTTGTTCGCATCTTCAATGTTTCGATGCGTCTTTCTATATCCGGATGAACCGCGCAAGGCCCACGTGGAAGTGTCCCGTTTGCAACAAGCCTGCGTCTTACGAAAACTTATTCATCGACGGATACTTCAAAGAAATATTGAAATCCAACCAATTATTAGCAGGCGTCAACAATATACAATTGCTAAAAGACGGATCGTGGAGAAACATAGTCGACAAAAAACGAACAACGCATAACTTCGACAACATTGCATCGCTAACGAAAAAAATGGAGGCGATGGATCTTAGTAAGAGCGTAGCCGCAAAGTTTCCATTTTTCAAATTCAGTTGTTTATTTTTATTTGATCATCGTTTTTCATTCTCGTGATTTGTTAAACTTGCGATTCATTTCAGAAAGAGCTCCGCGGCCAAAATCTGTGCGCCAAGAAAAGGCTGTAGTTATTGATTTGACATCTAGCACCAACGATGATTTAGTATTACCTTTGCTAAATATGTCCTCACGGAAGATTTGTGAAGAAATTCTAGAGAGGCGAAAACAGAAATGGGCGGCAAGTAGGCGCAAATTTAATGGATCTGAAACAATAATAATTGAATAGGAGTGATCCGATGTCTACCTGATATTAAGGGAAACTACTGGATAACTTGCCGATCATACACTCTGCTATTTATTATTATTTATTTATTATTATATAGTGCAGTAGATCAATTTATAACTTTATAATTTTACTTATTAATTCAACGTTCATTTGATACGATCATTTCGCGTTATATTGATGGTCGAACCGTGTTAAGTAACTAGTCACATTTACAGAATTATTAAACGTATTCAGTTTGTTAAAAAGCGGCGATACTGAATAATCTTTTGACGAAAATCTATGCGTGAAAAAATTATTTCCGCGACAATCATCGAGCATCGGGTAGATTATAGCAAAAATGTAAAACGTATATTTTTGTTAGATTAATACGATCAAAATCTATGAAAATGAACGAATTTCTAATTAATTCCTCCGTCTCAAACTTCTTCTAACAGTCTACGTATTCATTGAAAAATATGTTCTAGCAATTTTATCTTTTATTGTATATTTTATATAAAAACGACCCCGTTTTATTTCCAACGATAAGTATTTCTCGATATTTGAAAATCGATTCACTTTGATGGATTTTGGCATCGTGCTACAAAAAGAGCAAGGTGAAAACCCGAATTGCAAATCTGACTGATGCTTGAAAATTTGAGCGTAGATCGTTGTTTTCCGACTACACCAAATAGGAGCAAGGCTGTTTAGCAATTTTAAGAATTGCTTTTGCCTCATTACTTTTTTACCATGACTCGATCTCCAACACATTTCTAATCATCTCGTTTTCACAACTGTTTAATGTCACGTTTATACGGGTAACAACGATTCATCACAGTCGTAGCTCGTTAATTACCGATCATACAAATTTCAACGTGATGCAACTATCAAATTACATTACTTATGAACGTATTATCGCGAGTCTTAATTATACCATACAGACTATGAAAGATATTCGTTGTAAGATGCGATTAAGATAGATCTGTCATATTTTTGAGTACATCATCGCCAAGTTGACCCAAATCATTACGATTGCTGATAAGTAAATCACCGTCATTTCACGAGTAGCTTTATCAAGATCACGAAGAAGTGAAGAGGGTTTGTCTTTGTACGGCCAAACTGTTCTTAATCAGGGTCAAACGAACAATGGTCATGTATTCCCACAAAAGAGAAATCTTTCCATCGCTCGTTTTCTACATCAACTATAAAAATTTGTCATTGATCAAATTAAATACGGCGAATCGATAAGCCTAATCGACGTGATCTGTTCAAAATAGCTTTGGTAATAGGAGTAGATTTACTTTATAGTATTTATAGTATTTATGTAACCCAATTAATTTGTATGATTCTTTATCCTCCTTTCACGACAATTTACATTTTTCATCCGTTCAACCGAAATAAAAAATCAATTTATGGAATTTTGCTAAACATTCTTTTCTTTTTTAATTGCGATAAAGCTTCATTTTTTTTTCAATTGCGTTAATAGTTCAATGTTTTCACATTTTTATGAAAGAAAAAGGTAAGAACGATGCACATTTCAAGGGTTCGATGATCAATTGTGATGAAGAGTTCATCGCCAGCAGATTATTACCTAAGTGACGTCATGGTCGTCGTGTGTCGGTGTCGACATGAGTTGAAAGAAAATGTGGCCGATTCAAATGTTGTAAGTTTCAATTTGGAAAGGTCTCGTGATGAAACGGCGAATGACCGAATTGTTTGTCGAAGCTGGCTAATTGCAAAGTCGATCTACGCCGGATTTTACCGTTTTACCGGAAACAGTTGATCCTATGAAGACACTCGTTCTTCGTTGAACCAGCGTTGTAAAAATCATACGGAATATTACCGAACCGTTCCAGCTCGTTGAATTTGAATACGAAACGAGTTGTAGATACGACGTATAGATACGTCGAGGAAGAAACATTTGCGAAAGCCATCGTGGGAATAAAACTGTTAAACTTACGAGCAGAAGGTTTCGCTTTGGCCCATTACTCAGAACTTACGTATTTCGTTACGGGTCTCCTCAGGGGCGTAGTCTCTGCCTGGAAAAATGTACAAAAACTTTATTATCGTCCAATTTATAGACAGGAAAAGATAAAGTAGAAACAGTTTTTTCACCACGACAATCATGACATTCAATGATTTGCGAATAATTGGACGTATAACAACACTTCGATGACGCGAAATTTCAAGATCAGAGATTCCAGTGGTTTCAGTAAATTGCCGATGAAACAAACGATTTGCACGACAAAGAGCACGTATTTTTTCATACATTTCTGAATCAGGTAAATTTGCTAGCGAATTAAAAAATATTTGCCACGTTTTTAGTTTCTTTGTGTCAGCGATGGAACAGAAATTATCGTTCCCACCGTCCGCGTGAAACGGTTGTTCACTTATCAAATACTACGATCAATTGACGCCGAATACTCGCCGATAAAATTCCATTGGACGATTCATAAATACTTGGATATTGAATGAATTTCAAAGATTCGTGATAACTAAATTTTGTATCGGTACCGAGCATCACCTAGGCACACAACGAGAACGTCGTTAATCGCTTACTGATATATATCGCAGTGTTTCCAAATTGTTCCAGATACGTGAAGAAGATAGCCCGAAGCTATTAACCTTAGGAATCGAGTTGAGTTTCGAACGTGGTGACGTCTCGAAATTCCGTGAAGCCGAACATTTGTTTCGGTTTGTAGAGTGTATGCAATACACCGACGAACGGAGGTAGGTTAGTTGAAACAGTAGGTACATTCTATGAGTTAATTTGAACCGCCGAACTGTCCCAACAGGCCACAGAAATCGGTGTCCAAATACTCGGGACAATACCCCGTATAATCCTTATTATTCGTCGGGTCCCTTGTCGTTGATTCCGAAGTTCTGCAGGGTATTCGCTTTTCTCTCCCTCACTCTCCATCCCTCTCGAGGGTTCGGAAGAAGGGGATTCATAACGTGGTGCGGAAACAGCCCGACGAAGGGGATGAATCGGAGTATACGGGACAATTTATGACGTGCCGAAGAAATTGCTTAGCCATCATCCCGACGTCTGTCCACTTTATTAGCCGAGGAGCACGGTTGGTCTATAGGCGTGTGAGGTTTTTGGTCCTTCAAAAAAAAACATTCTCGTAAGCGAGCTGTGAAATATGTTAGGAGATATCGAACGGCCACATCGTGAATGGTCACCGTGCATCATTCGTTTCTTCGCTTCTTACGTAAAGATCGGGTCGATTCGTCCGCTTTTAGCTGTAAAGTTTTTGATGCGCGCGTGAGAGCGCGTGGGAAAATCGTAATTTTAGTTTTAAGAATTACGATGGCAGGTAGATTAACGATAAAAAAGGAATAATTTTTCGTTTGGTTTCGTAGCATTTAAACGTGTAGAAAAGAAAATCCGTTATAAAATCGCTACTGAGCATTTGGTTCATTGCTAAACGCAGATGACCGAATTTTCGATTTTCTTACTATAGAGTTTTATTTTGAAATGATTTTAATGAATTTATTCTGTCAGTCGAATTGAGAAAAACACTTGATATTCGAGGATAAATACTCGATTTGGAACACACGTAGTATATTAGGTAAGAAGCAAAATAATTTTAATTTTGTCAATGTGAATATTTCTCTATCTTAGCTATATGGCGAGTGAAGAACTTGTATGCAGCGGCTGAGCATCGTTATATCATGATTTTGATAGGCTGCCGAAGCAATGTTTATATATCAGAATGCTTCGTTAGAAACGACAATTTTTTGTTTTTCGCTGACACATGAAAATTTGGTTCCTCGCATCGGAGAAGACATTCTCTCAAAATTTGAGCCCTTTATTTCAATCTTAAGTACTTCCTCTCGATGGTTGAATTTTTCCGATTCAAATAACATGTAAATCATGGTCTTTTTTTAAAAATTCTTATAGATCAGTTCGGTTTCATAATTTTTTATTGCGATTGGTAGCAATCTGTAGTGTATTAGAGATTGTTTAAAAGTGTTCATTAGCATTTTTCTGTAACTTGAACCGTCTCGTCGGTGTTGGTCTCGACAGCCCAATTTCCACGAAAATTGTCATATTTTCTTTGTTATCAGCGTAATAGCTGAAGTTATAATGAAAAAGTTCCGGGACAATTTGTAGGACATTAAATTTCTTACAAACAACGTCTTATTACATATTTTTCTAAGTTGCATGGTTCACAAGATATATTCACTTTGATATATTCAAGATGGGTGAGTTGATACAAGTCAATAAAGTTGATTTTCACTAAAAATTATCGTTTTTCTGCTGTTATTTCTGAACCATTTATTTTTACGAAAAAAATGTTTCATAGACCTAATTTCATAGATCTATAGATCTATATTTGCTGAAATATTGAATTATTGTTCAATATCTCATAGGAAATATGGATTTAAGCAATTACGTCGATTAGATAATTATATAGGAAATTGAATTTCCATCAAAATTGCTATTTGCATTTTTTTTCGTCAAGTCGAATGCTTCGAAGCAGCAGAAAACCCAAAACAGCTAATTTTGGGTGAAAATCAACTTCAGTGACCTGCACCAATTTACCAGTAGTATAAGTTGAACTTTCGCGATACTGAGCACTTTAGTATATTGTTTAATTTGGAGTAAATCGAGACCAAGTACGATGTGATAGCATAAAATGTGGCTGAGTCGTAGGAATTTTAAAACAAAATCTGGATTTCCGTGTATTGTAAATGGATTTTTTTTTCACGCTCAGAGAAAGTACTTAAAACTAATATTGAGGGCTGTAATTTTCTGGGAATTGTTTTGGCGATATATTCAACGAAATTTCAGGTGGGGCCGAAAAAAAATAGTTGAAATATATATATATATATATATATATATATATATATATATATATATATATATATATTATAATATATATTCTATATATATATGAAAAGGAAAGTCGATAGAAAGAAAGGTTTTGTTGGAGAAATTGGTCGAAGCTGTGCTTGGTTATACCCTTCGCTATCGGCACGATCTACAACCCCAAACCCATAATAATACCTTCAGACCCTATTATTCCTATCTCTCTCCAACCTCGTATCGATCTCTCTTGCACTCGTTCGTGAAGTTGAGGCAAGTTATGGTATATTCTATAGCTTGTAGCCTCAATCGTATTATTGTCATGTTTCACCAATACAAGAGAGAGCGGTATAGAGAGGGAGAGCAAGGAAGCGAGAGAAACAGAAAGAGAGAGAGAGGGAGAGAGAGAGAGAGAGAGAGAGA
>OZ018311.1:15732489-15761588 GCA_963969455.1 Arge pagana | reverse complement strand
CCACATTGTCATCATATTACCATAAGCGTTTATTAGCCTTATTTTCGACAGCAATTCATCGTTGTCGTTAATTTTATCAGCGAGAGGCGAAATATCCGAGTTGTGCTAGAACAGTAGTTGTCGGCTACGGGATCTTCCACGAAATTCGTATTCGGTAAATCAAGAATATTTATCTTCTAATTCGAGGGAAAGCATGGCAGGGTGAATTTGTCTTCCGCGTCGAAGAGCCCGCGGAGTTGCTCGAGGGGTGGCAAACTTATTTCCATTAGTCGACAGGGTGCGAGTATCTCGGAGCGATCGTGGCCTCCAGCTCCTCGCCGTACTTCAATTGAGAAACAGCAGGCTAGCAGAGTCTTTACGACGAGTTTATTGCCTCGGAATCAAACGAAAAATTCCACTCGGACGCGCGTTTCCGATTACGACTATTACCCTGAATCGCGTTGTCCGGATGAATTTCGGTTATTTCGGAAATAATAAATGTCTCGAGGACTTTATACCGCCAATTCGTTCTCGCAATGAACATTCTATCAAGCACAGTTCATGTACCTGACACGGATCGTAACTTCCGTTCCTGAAAAAAATCTACACGAGTCAAACCTTTTTCCTTGATGATTGATCTCGAATAAGGTGTGAACAACTAATTAGCTCGGATTTTTTTTCCAGAACGAAGGAATAAACGACATTTGCTATATTTACCGCGGAAGGTATGGCTGGTCGTGAAGCGAAGGGAAGCAGGAATTAAAGAGTTAGCGAGAGAGATTGAAGCTCTCTCTCTCTCTCTCTCTCTCTCTCTCTCTCTCTCTCTCTCTCTCTCTCTCTCTCTCTCTCTCTCTCTCTCTCTCTCTCTCTCTCTCTCTCTCTCTCTCTCTCTCTCTCTCTCTCTCTCTCTCTCTCTCTCTCTCTCTCTCTCTCTCTCTCTTCTCTCTCTGTGCGCGCGCGCGTGTGTGTGTGTGAGAGAGAGAGAGAGAGAGAGAGACTGTTTTCTCCCGCGTTATTCGTCGGCTCGGCGAACGAGCGGGGGTTGCGGGGAACGAAGTAAAGTATGGAGGGTCTTTGTCGTGAAGGGCGGCTGGTACCTGACAAGTCCTTTGTCCCTCGCCTCGTACTCTGTCTTTTCTTATCACTCTTCCATAACTCTGTCCTTCTCCATCCCTTTCGTTCTCGCTCGTTCGTTCCATCTTTCTCTCTGCAGCTTGGGCGTCCTTCTCGCTCGGGCTGCCTACAACCTCGCGATGCACACCAGACACTCGAGCGGGCCCACCCAGCGTGTTATAGCTACTTCGAGATGAAGCCTACGGCAAATAATACAAAATAATAATACAAAAAAAGTCCGGACTGCGCGAAGGACCAGCTTAACTAGGAACGAGCCTTAAATAGAAACGCAACGAGTTTCGCGAACCCAACGCTCGAGCGTGCGCGCCTCCGATACGAGTATGTATCTACATGACGCGACCATCATCACGGTGTGCAGGTATGCCGCAGTGGTGACGTGACCGCACCGTTTTACCTCTCAAGGGCCATTTTTACGGACGCTGGAACTGAGCGATTTTCACGCAAGTAAAGTTTTATCGCTGGATCTGGTGATCGATGGCAGCGAAAGATTGGCTACCACGAGATTGCTGAGTGAAGCCCGATGAAAGTTTATCATTAGATCAGGTGCTCGTATACGATGTTCGTACCTATAGTTCAGCAACGTGGATATTTTTGTTGAAATATGAAACGTGGATGAAGATTTGAAAAATGAGAACGCATACCCAACGAGAATCACCGGGTTATAATCACAACGATTTTAAAGAGGTTGAGGCGTTAAACGTAAAATATGAAAGCTATTTTATACAAATTTATTTCGATAGATTAACTAGCTAGGAGAAATTTGCTATGAAGAATGGAAGGTGTTTAAAAAGTTTATTTAAATATAATATAGTGTCATGGAGAACACGTCAATTGGGTACGAAAATGGGACTTTTTTTTGTCATAACAATTGCAAACAAAATGCCATCGATACGAAATTTAACTACGTTGAACATTGAAATTTTGCGTTCTTTTCGAAAAAAAATAATTTTTTTTTGGGAAGCTTTGGTTTAATGAAAAATAACGATTGTTATTTAATTTTTTTCATAGCATTTGCATTAATAATGTTTGAACAATGATACAATATAATTAATCCTTATATTTCCTCATTTTTTCTTCAAGTCTGGACGTAACGCGTAAAAGTTAATCCATTCATCTAAAATTATTTAATCATATCAAATAACCAATTTATGAGACGAAAAAATAATAAATATCGTTAGTTTTATTCTAATTTTTAATCATTCAATACAATACATTTCTGAATGACAATATTCCAAACTTTTGGTTGGGACTATCCCACCTCAATTTCTTTAAAGGGCAAATGGACTGTGCAAAGATTATTAATGATGATGCTGATACGCGGCTAATGTATATGTCAACAGTTTTTTCGTGCAATCGACATTTGCAAGGTTAGAAATGAGTTTTCAGACTTCTTCAATTGCAAAAATACGATTCTTGGCATTATCATCGAGTAAAATTGTTCAAAGAATAAAGTATAAAATTGTAACATTAAACGAAGTATATAATTATGTCAATAAATAAAGCAGTCATTCAAGTTTCGTGGAATCATTTAAATGAGCTCCCTCACTCCGCAATCCGGCAAAATTAACGCTCTGCGTGATTCGCCTGTACATTGATGCGATCGAAAAGTATTCCTTACTTACAATAATTACAATATTACAGAATCTATTATTACAAACGATACGGGATTTGGACGAGGATCCGATTAAAGATTGTAGAAAGATATTACATTTTATGATGTTACGAGTTTTGCAGACTAATACATCAATCAGTTTGAAGCCAGCTGCGTGATTGCATCTACAAACACAATTGTATACGATTATGTACCTACATCGAACATATTCATGATTTGCAACAAATTTCAATTGCGTATTTTTACCACTCGTAAAAATAACAAAGGCAAACTACAAAGCCGCTCGCACAATAGTCGTATCTACCTCGCATTCGATCAACATGCTGGATTTCTGAATTTTTAGATCCGTTTCATTTACCGCGTGGCCGAGAAAACAAAGGATCAATTCCACAATCTTTCACACGTCCCTCAGATAAAAAGTTACCAGGCGACCGCAATTTTTCCCTCAATTTTAGCATTTATGAAAATGGTCCTTTATCCGATCGTTCGTGGTCGATTGTTTCGATCGGGGGCAAATTTCGCACTGGCGAACGATATTACGTAAACGTGCTCCGTATACCCAAACGTTTTGGTAAATACCGGAAACGAGAAGAGAATCTTACCATGGTGTATATCCGTTCGTCGTCGACATCGAAATGTACAGTTGGCTCGTTCGCGCGTCGCGTTGCTCGGGCGTGATGCGTGTGTATACGACGCCGCGCGGTGTACGATGATGTATAGTGTGTCGTTGACTCCTCACCACGGCACGGCATCGCGTTAAGCGCTAGTAGAAGAAAGGTCGAGCTTAAAAAGAAACGACAAGCGCGTATGCGCAGTGAAGAACAGAAATGAAGCGAGGCAAGCGAGGGGAGAAAGAAAAGGGTGGAAAAAGGGTCAGCCAACGGGTGTCACGTATCGGTGGTTACGGTGGTGATGGTGTTGGTGGTGGTGGCAGCGGTGACGGTGTTTGCCCATGCGAGCCTCGCTCTATGCACGCGTTTGAAAACGGTGGAAGCGTACGGGCGGGAAAAAAAAAGAAGACAATCGAAATAAAAGGCCACCGGAGGGTAGAAAGAGACTACTGGATTTACCAGTCGGCATTTCGTGTCGAATGACAACCCGTTCGGTCTCTGCCTTCCGCAGGTCCGTATGTACGTGGGAGGGCGTTGATATAATCCAATCAAAAGTTAACTCATCGGTAAACTCCTGCCGATCCTTCGATCCATTCATCACGCAATTGTAACACTTTTAACTCGTAGCAGGAGCTATCGTTTCCGTAGATTTCAGATATCCGATAAAACACGACGAAAACCCAAAGATATAGGTATGTAATACCAACAGTGATATTCGTTGTAGGATAACAAGGAAAAAGGAAACGACAGAATCATCTTTAAACTTCGCGTTTATCGTTGAAATGTCTTTTTTCTCGCTCCTCCTCGTTTCCATTGTACGCTCGACTGTATAACGAATTAATCAATATCGCTCCTCTAGTTGCTAGTCGCGTAAATACTTCGTCATAGCAAAGTCATATATGTACTTCGAATACGCGTCGAATTTGTTTACATCGTTATGTATCTACGATTGGTATCGCGTAGCGCTGAAACGTGTCGAGCTGACGGCTGTATTCATATCGTTAGCTACGTAATCTACCTACACGTCGAAATGAAACGTCAAACTTTTCCCTGTATTCCTCGCGTGTCGCGTAGAACCTCGCATACGATTCCCACGAATTTTCCATGGATGAGATTTCTCCGCTGATTTGCTAACAAAAGCACGAACAACCGGACCGTAATACAGCGCGGCAGTCTAGAAAACCCGCCGGAACATTCGCTACGTAGCCTAAATTGCCCGGGAGAAAATAATCTCTGTACGAAAAGGTTAAGGTGGTTCTTCCGCTAAGGAGCGTAATACGTGGGTGCCAAACATGGGCCCAATATCAATTTGTGAATCTACGTATTTAGTGATTATCACTAAATCGAGCCGCCTAGGAGCAGTTACTTTATCGTGGAATATTTCTTCAGGATTTCCGATAATCCTAATTTTGTTTGTCATCCACAGAATCCTGATATTTCAAACTACGTATACGTCGTTTTTTGTATAAATCGTAACGCGTTCGAGATGAGAAATATTCGATTACAATTTTGACAATGACAAATCGGCTACAACTACCTTGTTAAAGAGTTCATTTACATCGAATTTCAACATTATTTATTTCTCATATTTGTCCGATAACCGACTCCTGAAATTTCCTGTAAAAAAACTACTTTATTTATGTATACAATATATACAAATTTAAAAACTCTCGTAAATCAGTTGTTTTTCGTTCATTTTCCAACGGACATTCCGTGGAATTTCATATGAGCGTCTCCATCGAATACTCCTACTTCGCATTGCTCGAGCAAATATTCATATTTCGAAGATCGTGAACGACTCTGAGATGTTAAATACGTCGTGGTTTTTTCCTCTTCCCTTCTTTGCGAACCTACCTTGCCTCCGCCCTCTCTTTTTCTCTCCCTTTCCCGCGCCCTCTCTCTCTTTCTCTCTCTTTGTGTGTACGTACGTTGACGATTCTCCACACAACGATAACCTCGACCCTATAGATATAGCGTCCAAGTCTATGCCTACACATATTGCAGTTCCCTGCGCGAGTGTTTGAAGATTGAAGAGGAAGGTTGTTCCCGTCCTGCTTTCACTCGCGTAACCGTCCTTGTCGGACGTCAGGGGTTGCGAAGGGTGTATCCTAGCAACACTCGAAACCACTGGGTGTTCATTGGCGTACGTAGTTGCGGAAAAGATTTTTCCCACGGATTACTTTTACGCCGCGCTATCGCCGAAAAAATACAGACGACCAACGATAGGCGTCACCGCGATCATATCGCAGCATCGTGAACTCGACGATTCGCAAAACATAAGACTATCGTCGAATAGAGTTCATCGACGCGACGAGTACGTGTCTCATTTTGTTTCCCGACGGCGATGAAAAAAAATGACGAAATATTGTTCGAGGGATGAGAGGCTACGCCACTGCAATTCTCTGCAGTGGGTGTAGAAAAGGGAGGAATACTGACTCGCTCGCTCGCTCGCTCGCTATAGCCGCGCTAACTCAACTCTCGCACACTCGCCTCTGGAGTTTCAACCCCAGCGCCATCCCCCACTCCCCCCCCCCCCGCCCCTCGCCACTCCGCGCCCGGCTCGTCGTAGTTCCGCTGTCCCTCGTTGTCTCTCTACCGACGCTTCTACCACCCGGGACGCGGTTGTATATGGAAGGACGGCGTTACGGAGTAGCTGCGTGATATATTACACGCACACGGAGACGGACCCACGGAGCCACTACTACCACTACTAACACCTCGTGGAAGTTATATAAACGTCTGTGAAGGCGCACGGTGTGGTATATATACCTCGTAGAAATTCCCCTCCTCGCCAACGCTAATCGTAGTAATTAAGTCTAAGCAGAGAAACTGCCGCACACCTACCAGCTCCGGGGCTCCTCTATATCCGATGCCCAACCCCTCTTCTGTTACTCGATCAAATATACGCCAAAGATGAAGTGATTTACATCGAAAACACTTTGGCACTTTGGCTCGTAGTCGGGCAGCTGTTGAATTCGTTATTCAGCCAAAATCGGTTTATCCCTCCCGTGCTGCGATATATCGTATGTACGAAGAGTACACATATGCGCCACCTCTCCCATCGCACGTTTATCGTTCCTGGCCAACGCATGGTCGTGTCGTATACGCTCACCAACGTTAGGTACAACGAAAACGTGGGCGATCGGCAGGCTTGCGTCCATTTGGTAACGTTCACAGGAACGTTTTATAGACGCGAGTGATTTGTCATACTCTGTTTCGAATTGTTCCTGCTATTTCGCCGAAGTTGAAACGATATTGATACCTATAACGAAACTAACGCAGCTGCCTCGAGATATTTCACCAAAATCTGCCACAATAACAAACGAATAAACAAACAAACAAAAAACACAAACGAACCACCAGTCGAATTACGATTAAACGTTTTTATCAAACGCGGCGTTTGAAAAATCACAGTTTCATCGCTAACCATACGAATACACATTGCGTACACGTATACGAGGAAAAAAAATCCTCGGGAAAGGAAACGTGCTAAGCCGAACTTCAAACGGTCGCGTAAGCCAATTTTCCACGATGTATTTGCCGTTCTGTTCATTACTATTCGGACGAGCGAACGAATGTTTCTTTACCCGTTTCCAACCGATGTAATCTGTTCCAACTGGATTATTTTTCAACTGTATATTCCGAAAATAGGGTCGTCTCTCGATTCTGCATAATTCTAAAACCGCTCTGCCGATCGATGCCCAACATCAGCTGAATCTAATTTTTAAACCGGAACAAGTTCTATCCACCGAAGAACGTTATAAAATACTATAACGTTCGTTGTCAACTATTATAAACGTCTTCTAAGTAAAATATTACTACGGAACGTCAAACTGATTTACCACCAAATATTACAAGCTACACGTTATCCGATCAAGAAATCATGAAGGGGATATTCTAGTGTAGAATTTTGAAAAAATCGATTGTTTGTGTTCAACGCGGTTCACATGATAGCTCAAGTCCTACTTAATTGATTGACTTAAAATTTGGCACGTACCTTCTCTATATAACTCTTTATTGTCTCTACCAAATTCATCGCAAAATTTGTTTTTTTACTATCTTTACAAAATTAAAAATTGCGTAAAACAGGCAAAATATGACTTTTTTACAAACGATCGCCATTTTGCGAGATTTTTTTCTACTGAGGTAGGGACTATAACGACACCCTCGCTAACGAGGAATATTTTTTTTTCTTAAGATGACTTGCAGGGTTGAAATCGTGTCAATTAGGAGGCAACATTTTTTCTGTGCCCCCAGCTTTTTCAGCCTGCCACTTTGAGAATTTTTATTCTGTTTTTATATATTTTCAAAACATTGATGAATATTTAGTAAAAACTGTATAGTAAAAGTATGTTCTATTCTTTTTGTAATCGAATTTCCAAACTCGTCCAGAAATACCCCCGCCTGACTAGAATACACTCTTAATAATATTTCTTCTTTTTACGAGGAAACACTCAAGCGAAAATATGAAAAATATCAATCTTTCTTCGAACCCGTTAGTACATCGGTACCAAAGTGATTTGTAGCAGTTTCGACGATATTACGTTTACCGATAAAATCACGAGATCGTAATTCTTTTTACTCCGTTTTCGCCACTATCCGCTTGAAAAGCGTCGCAAATCCACCGAGACACGCGGATGGTATGCGCGGCGCATCGCGCCAACGTACATCAGATAAGCACGGTATACTTACGCTCGTAGTAGATACATGACGGCGGCGTACGTATAGATAGGATAGAAGCGTACGCAAACCAACGTGATGCAGCAGATGCCATTAGCTTACCTATGGTCAGCTTGTGGCCACAGTTGCAGACCTGGGTAGCTCGTCGACGAGCGTAGCCAACATCATATACTCTATACTCGTTTTAGCTAAGCTACAGCGAGGCAGGTCATTAGATAACAGACGACGATAACCATTACCCTGGCGTTAATTCTGCAGTAACAGCGTAATTAATATCAATTAGCCAGCAAGCGTGCTAATTAAGACTTTATCACCGACCGTAGTCACTGTTACGGATGCCAAAGTAAAGGTATCGCGCCACCTTGCGATGTGAAATTCGAAGACGGTCTCGAATCAGCTGCGCGCCATTTGTTATTTATCCTCTCACGAGTCCGATCGGTTCGACGACCTCCGTCCTTTCGTGCGAACAGAATTCCGTGATTGACGAATAAAAAATGTGTAAAAAACGAGCGGGAGGGGGGGGGGGGGGTATCGATCCGGGAAATTCCACGCGGTATAAAGTTGTTGCACGAAATCGGCGCATCAGGAATTCTCTTACGCAACTAATCCGGACTTTGAAGGGACTCCTACAACGAACTCGCGTGAATATAGGTATAAAACGAAGAAGAAAGGCGAGAAGCCACGTCGGATGAGAACGGGGGTAGAGAATGTAATAAAAACAAAAGATACGCGCAGGAGCGATGATGACGCGGACGGTGAGATCGAGGGAGCGTGCGGAAGAACGAGCCCGAGGAATAAAGGTGCGAATCAACAATGGTGAATGCAGTTTGTGCTTTCCTCAAAAGGCAATCCGATGCCCGGTGTCAGCTCGTCTCGTTCCTTCACCCCGCTGCAGTTAATCGTCGGTTCGAGGGAGCGAAATGAAATATAAAAACAGTTACTTAAATGGGCGTTGCTGAGGGGAACTCTGAGAGGGGGCGACCCTTGGATGAGAACGCGAAGATCGGAGGGGGCTGAAGCTGGAGGGGATCAGAGCAATTGTACGGGAGCATCGTCGCCGCGCTGATATCCTCGTGTGCACGAAATAAGTGTATAAACACGCGAACTGCTGCCGATACTTTGATGATCGTCGGTGGAGCTTTCTCTGGCTTGAATGTTTCGCGGTATCTCTTCTATCTTTTGTTACCCATCGCTCTTTTTCTTTTCCCTTTTGTTCCTACGTTTATTATTGCGTGCCGCGAAGTAGGTCCTCGTTTTGCTTTCTTTCACGCCCCTTACTTTCATCGGTCATCATCCTCTTGTTCGACTGCTCCATCTCGCGCACGTGGCATCTTTCGGTCTCTCTCTTTGGCGTGTCTTTTACCCGGCGTTTCGCACTCCTGTTTTCGTTCGTTGCATTCAGTCGAGCCTTTGATCTTGAATGTAATTCCAGTTCATTTTCCTCCGCGCATCGCCACAACAAACATACCTCGCACGCACACTTATGGCAAAATGTTTGTTCTACTCGTATTCCCTCCGGTCTGATTCGATCGAACCTCATCCGTTCTCGTCTGACATGAGTCGTGTGACACGAGGTATGTTTTCTATTTTTTTTTTCCAAAACTGCGTAGAGGAACCCGGAGAAAGTCGAAATCAAAGACAATATAGTAGACTCGTTTTGCAACGTGACTAACTACCATTCGACTGTTGAATGTTTAACGGAGTGTTTAAAAAAAACGAAGATTTTTTTTTCGAAGAACATTGAAAAATTGTCAGAGTATCCCTAGACAAGAACCCTGTCCAAAGATGAGCTCTTAAAAAAAATATTTAGAGGTGGCGATTTCCAAATTTTGATTTCCCATTTAGATAACCGAGGAAACTTTGTCCGTGTTACGATCCGAGCGTTACAGTCCGTAAACTGTAGAATTTTGTAATTCTACAACGACTGCTTGTACAAGGATGAGCAATGCATTGTCTTATAGGGAATTGAACGCTCTACAAAAAATGTCTGAATAAGGTTTAGCGTAAGTCGAGCCGTTTCTGAGATATCAAGCCTTAAACATTCGGCTGTTCAAAATCATGAGATGATTTACTCTTAAACGTAACAAGATTGTTCTTTATTACTTAAATACCTAATTTTATTAACTATTATATAAACAAATAAATAGTATAATAGTGATTAAAACATTTCAATAATAAGTAATAAATTATCATTTCAATTGATTTTTAGCTCAAGATACATATAATATATATCTCCGAAACTGCAAGACTTACGCAAATCTTTGATTTGACCTTTTTTGTACAGCGTTCACTTCTCTGTAAGAGAAGGCATTGATCATCCTTGTACGGTTATTCGTTGTAGAGTTACAAAACTCCAAAGTTTTCAGACACATTTTCCTATGTTATTTAAATGTGAAATCTAAATTTACAAATCGCCACCTCTAAATATTTTTTTAAGTGTTCATATTTGGACAGGATTCTTGTCTAGGGATACTCTGACGGTTTTTCAATGTTTGTCGAAAAAAAATAGTCGTTTTTTTAAACACGCTAATGTTTATCCACGCGTGAGCGTAAAACGAGGAAAATATGCAGTACGATTAGGTTGCAAATGATTTCTTGCGAATATGTACGAATAAAAACGATTAACTATCATGTGAGAATTCTTTTGTACGAAAGATAAGAAAGAAAAATCTAACAAACGTGTACGAATATCAGAAAAGAAAATTGCAAACAATTATGTCAATTCATCTCTTTATTACTATTTTAACAACAACAACAACAACAACAACAAATATCATGTCAAGCGTTTTGCAAGGGCTGCTGTCCCCATATACTAGATTGGAATTGCAGTATTTTATAAGGTAGTAAATCATGCCGCATGTATGAAATTTAGCGACTTGTCAGAGTAATCATTCTTTTCAAAGCCTCAATAAATCAAAAAATGATTCGTCCTTCCAAAATTGAGATAATCATGAAGGTACGTTTGAAACTGCCAACACTGTTTTGTACACGCAACGTATTTCAGGCGGATGCTAATTTCATAAACTTTTTTGTTTTACGCCCTTTGAAGGCCACAATCACTGCAGCAGTGGGGGAGCTGGTTTTTGGAGTCTTGGGAGACAACGAATAACTTGCGGAAAATCACATTTTTTCGTTCCAAAAAATTACCATGTATTCATTATTTATGCACAAATATATCCTCAAAATTTAAAAGCTTCCTATGCAGTACTGTTTTGTTTAATTCCCAAAAATTCACCTTTTTTTAGGCGATTATACTACTGGTCCGCCTTAATGAAACGGTACCTGTCTTTTTTTTTATTGAATAGATGGCCTACAAGATAGACAAAATGTATATCATTTTCTGGATTACGATAACTGACAATCGGTTCATGATAACCTTAGAAACGCATAATTATTCTGAACGAGGTGAATCCAAAATTCAAATAAACATTTTGATCCTGAAATTCGAATCGTTAGCAAAGCCTAAAACGTATTACTCGAGAATAAGCCCAAGGAATTCACAACGCATTTCCAAAAGTTCGCCGATTCAATTTCCTGATGATGTTGAAGAAAATGAGACAAATCGTTCGAATCGTTAATACAAGTTTGGACGAAGAGATACGCGGCATTGGCACAACGGATTTGCTTCCATATTTTTCCCTTCACAGATACCAATTTTTCATCAATTTTCATTTCACACGATTCCAGGCATCCTGTAGGTAGGACGACGGTGTAAATGGAGATAGATATAGCGGATCGTTTCAATACCAGGCATATCTCCTGCACCCTCATGATATCCTTGCCGCCTTGGTTCTTTGCCAGGGGTCGCCGAGTATCGTCGAATCTTCGCTGGCTATAATTTTCCATCCAAGTTTCCGGAAAGCCAACCCCCATCGTAGGTAAAAGTTTATCGCTACCCTCGATCTTGATTTCTCCATTCATCCTCATCTTCTTCTGCCGCGCTTCACAGACGAACTGAAGCGTTATCTTCCCTATCGAAGCGGGGAGATCGTATTCAGAGAACACGCCTCGCCTCCTGCCTCGCCGTGAAAATCTGCCGAAATGTTGGAATTTGCCGAATTTTCGCGCGTTTCCGTAAACATTTTCACGGTAGAAAACCTTTCCTCTTCTTCCTCAAGGTCGGACGTATCAAATGACTTTCTCTTCGAAGGTGGCCACCATCTGTCAGTCGACTAATCCATTATCCAACAACTTTTCAACCCCGCACGCCCAGCTTTCAGAGTCTTCCGGGTCACACGACAGCTTTTGAAAAATACCCGGAAAATCTGCGTAGGCCGCATCTGGAGCGACTGGAGGGTCATCGATTACTATAGACATCAATTCCGATTCACCGTGATATTGATTCGTATTTAAATCAATATTGACAGTTTTTTCCCTAAGATTAATAATCGAGCGATTACCGTGATGATACAATGATACAGATTATTTTTTTATCATATACAATTCAACGAATTTCCATTTAAAAAAAACACCCAACCGTGAATCATCCATACACAATTCTTATTAAGGGGACCCGGTGGTCTAGAATTTCCAAAACAATCGATATACTGTTTCAAGAATAGACTGTTAAATTTTTGTAAGGATGCTAACGATATTTCAGCAATTGGCACTAAATGTTGATCCTACTTTTAAAAAATTTTATCCTGAAATAAAAACTAAATTTGAATGACAAAGTTTACAAAGACTCGTTTTACTCTTACGTCTTGAACCCTGGCCATCTCAAAATCGTTTCATATTTTTTCTAACATTCTACTCGGTAAAAAATGTGACCGGAATTTTTTTCAAATATTTTTATTCAACCGTTCATTTTTTATAAATATTTAAAGTCTGATAAAAAAAATTCGGCCCTAGTTTTCCGTAACGGGGGGTGCTTCGTATCATTCGCTGTATTTTTGAGATTTTTTTCAGATTTTTAAAAATAGGCATGCGCAATGGACTTGAATTTTTTTTTAATCCCGTCACGTTTCTTACGAGAAACGTATACCGAATAGAATGTTAGAAAAAACATAAAATGATTTTGAGATGGGCGGCGCTTAACATTGGTCGAGTTGGCGTGGAATGCCCCATACTTATATAAAAATAGAGGAATTATTCGCATGACTATTTCTGGTCGTTCAGCGTCAGCCGGAAACCTTAATCGTGGCATGAACGTTTTTAAAGATGGCGAAAAAGTTTTTGCCGGGGAGATGTTTGTGTTCATTAATTATTTGCCGAACGAGATGATCCATCAACGAGCTATCAAACAGCGGATATTTCGTCTTAACGTCGCGTAATTAAATTAGGCATAAGTAACGATCAAACAAATCGCGTTTGAATGAAGTGGCTCGGTAATCCAATTTCGCCGTGGCATTCAACTTGTAAGATATCATTCATTATTAGCGCGCTGGGAATCCCCGTTGTCCAAGAGGTCACAAAGATACGGAGGCAAAACTCTTGTCGGAGTCGAAAAAGTCCATCGCCAGGTGACGAGAGAACACGACGACGTTATCCCCGCGGCGACAGGAAGAAAGAGAAAAAAACGTTAAACATATTTCGAACGTTTGTATAGAGCAATTAGTATTTATAACAAGGGCAAAGTTAACCGAGGGTTAGATCCGAGGGGTTCGACCTAAAGGGATCCGACGTTGTCACCGCCCTGCGTCACACCGCCCTTCTTCCGAATTTTACCCTCAACGATCCCCCGCGCCTTCGTGACCCGCAGCACCGGAACGAGGGGTGAGTGCGCGGCCACATGCCGCGTGCACCCTCGGTGGCGTCAGAACGTGACGGGCTTGGAGATTGGTCAAATACCCTCTCCATTCTCGCCGTTCTCATCCGTGCCACTTCGCCTACTAGCTCTTGGCGCGCTCGTATCTCTGTCCAGTTTGGCCAGGAGAAGTGCCGAGCAGGTGAAGAAAGAGGCACGCGGATGAGCATATTTATTGGTAGGTATCCACGCTGAACGTCTGTCACGGGCAACGCATTCCTGGCGTACATATAATTAAATACGATGAACGTCGAAGTTGAAAAGCCAAGAATTTCCGGTCCTAATTAGTTAGGGCAAATCGAATCGCTTGTCATACCGCGAAAAATAATTATGTGGAAAATACCGAGAACGCGTTAGGAAGCTTAAGAACCTAAGGTCCCTGTCAAATGCGGTACAACCATTATTCTTTTGTCAAATTTGAACAGAGCTCCACGCCTCCAAGACCCGACGTGTCGAATTCGAAATTTAGCACTCCAATTTGCCAGGTTGCACCGCGTGGAAAAAGAATTGCAGCTCAATTTTTTCCACGCGGTCCAGAAGGTTGGTCATTTTCCTTTGAAATAAGCCAAAGAAAATCGGCGCACGAGTTTTCTTAACGAAGTCATCAACCTCCGCATGGAAAAAGGTACTCCTCACTTCAACGGGTCGTATCTGGCGAACGGAACATAAATCGTTCCGGAGTATAAATCGGTGATAATTTCAGCTTTGAAAAAAAAACCGATAAAATGTTGATAGTTCACGGATCGGTCGTTGAACCACAGCGGTACCAGAATAGAAATGAAAAACTTCAGTTTTTGAGTATTTATTGAAATGAATCTCAAATCAACGAATAAAAATCTTATGTATTGTTTGCAAAAGCAGAGATTCTCAGGTTTTCGAAACACTCATTGAAATCGCTGTACCTACGGAATTATCATTAAAGTGACCCGGTGGTCTAGCGCCCGAAAAGTTGAGGTATATGTAGGTATTTTTTCTGAAAGGTTAAAATAATGAACAAACTATATTTAAAATTTTGAGGTATATTACGACACTCGTACTGCATACAAGAACCTTTTTTATTTTTTAAAAAAAGTATGTTACAAATAGCGCTAAATAAGATCCCCTCAAAAAATGAATCTGGGCGACGAGGTGGATTTTGGCACTACTATTTGACTGAAAAATACAAATCAAGATAATTGTTAATTAGTACGAGAACAGTTATGGTCGGAACTAGAACAAATGAAAAAATTGACATACGACGCGCTTTTGAAATTCAAGTTCTAAAAACAGGGGATTTTTTATCAGTTTTTCGATGCAAAAAATACGAAGTTTTTGAAATAAAATCTTGATTATAGTGCGCGTGATAGCCACGGGCGTTCCGAATAGCGTACACAACATTGCAGATGATTATTTCGACACTTTAATAACCATTGCAGGATAAAAGTAGAATCAACATTTACCTGCAATTGCTGAAATACCGTGAATATCCTTGTAGAAATTTAAAAGTATATTCTCCAAAGACTATACTTTCCAAATATCAACAACAACAAAATCGATTTTTCGAAACTTTCGGAACATCGAGTCGCGTTAAAGGGACGGGTGACTTTTTTTTTAATTCAAAAGTTGATAGCTTCGTAAAAAAAACCATTCGTGCGCGTGGACGCCGCCCTCAACCAATATCGGAAGAAAAAAAAAGACTGCGGCTGAATTCGTATTACACGAATTCAATGCGAACAACCGAAGTCGATTATAATGTATATTGAAATACGAAACGTAGTCGAGCCTGAGATTCGACGATACCGTGTCGAAATCGATGCGCGTAATGGGAAAAAATTGAGGAGAGAACACCGACGAGTCGATCGAGTGGGAGAAAAAGAAACAAAAAAAAGAGAGCGGCGTGGGCTGTTTCTTGCAGAAACGTGATTAGAGAGAGCGACGGTGAGCAGTAATAAAGTAATGACGCGCGGCTAGGCTTTCAGGCTCGTGAAGAGAAGAAATTCGAAGCCGCGAAAGAAACAGAAAGAGAGAGAGAAAGAGAGAGAGAGGAAGATGGAGAGAGAGAGAGAAAGAGAGACATAGAAAGAAACGTCGAATGAAGTAGGTAGGTAGGTAGGTAGGTAGGTAGGTAGGTAGGTAGGTGGGTAGGTAGACCGCGTTGAGAGATATCACAGTTGGCCTGTCCTCTCGTCTTCGACTTTTGAGCGGAAATAAAAGAATGTTGTTTTCAGCGCGACTACGAAGCCGTCGAGTTCTTCGTAGTTGCAGAGGAATTCTTTTTCTCGTCGTCGGGGCGGTCTTGAAGATTGCACGCGAGGAGCGTGGAGCGAATAAAGAAAAAGGCATTTCAGGTTACATTGCCGTTTCTTGCGCGTCTTCTCCATTATTTCCTCGCTCTCGACGCACCGCGTTCGTTTCCTCTCGGATACCTTACAAATCTTCGTCCGTTTGATTTATCGTCTTCTATTATTTATCATTGCGTAAGCGTACCATACGACTGCCGATACACGCGGTCCGAGGCTCGTGTCATAATAGCTAGCTTATAATCATTGTCCGTCGTAAGCGAGTATCAAATGAGAATAAGAGAATAATCGAATCACAATTTGTATTTCACCATCCTTCGTTAAAAATGACGCGAACGAACGAGAAAGAGGTGAGCAGTGTAGCGGCGTAATTGGGTACATTTCAGCTATGAATTGATATGTCATTAATATTGATCACTCGCGACCGTTTGTACGGACGAAAGAATGAAACGGATAGAGAGAATCGCCTTGGGACGAGTTTAATCGAAAACGAATCGTTACTTACCATCAACTTCTCGACTTCGACGTCGTTAATAGTGGTGCG
The DNA here is from genome assembly GCA_963969455.1 of Arge pagana. Taxonomy (NCBI): domain Eukaryota; kingdom Metazoa; phylum Arthropoda; class Insecta; order Hymenoptera; family Argidae; genus Arge; species Arge pagana. The sequence continues at coordinate 15,745,003 of OZ018311.1, read as the reverse complement.
CGAATAGCGTTCCAAACGAATCGAATCGAACAGTATCATTCGATTCGAAGAATTCGAAACCTTCCAATTATTCGGAGATTTTTCGAATAACTCGAAACTTTCGAATAATTCGGAACTCTCGAGTAATTCCCGAATTCTCTGTATAATTAAATGATTCTCGATTTTTAGAGTATAACTAACACTTACTGATAATTCTCTTTACTTTAATTTTTTTCTTCAATTTATTTTACTTTTTTAGTTTGTTGTTGTCTAAATGACGTAATAAACCGCAAATTACGAATGTTCGAAAATACACGAATCATTCGAAAAGTTACGAATTTTTCGAATAATTAAAAAATTTGATTCGAATTTCAAATCGAATAATAATATTCGATTTGATACGGATAATTCGTAAAATCGAATTAATCGCTCGCTCGTAGTATTTAACCCCTTAGTACTCGCGTGGGTCATGGTAACCCGAGACACCACGTGTTAAGATAGGGCGTGTAAAAGATGCGAGTACCGAAGGGTTTGTATTCGGACACGGAACGATGTGTTTTCCGCTCGTAGAAGTGGGATTCGCCCTTTTCGGTTATTGTTAATTTCGTCCGAGTGAAGCAGCCACAGTCTTCGATCCTCCTCGCCGATTCCTTCCTTCTCTCTTCTTTCTTTCGATGTGGTGCTTCGCCCATTAACAACGTGTACAGTCTTCATCAAGAATATTTGCCTCCTCGGATGGCTACATACCGACAAGAAAGCCACCAGAGACGGAACAAGAGCGTTTAGTTGCCGGTAGAAAAGACGAAGGGAGACGGATGATGGCGCATCGAATTATTGCATCTGCCGTTATAGCAGGCAGGCAGCGAGCTATTTTCCCTGTCATCATTTCACGGAGAGATAGCTGGTAAGAACAAAATAAACAGAGAATCATTTGCCAAGAAAACGATGACGGAGGATAATTACGACGTACGGCGCGGCTAGAGAAACACGGACCGCGAGAGAACGAGAGAGGGAGAGAGAAAAGCTTAGTAATGAATTATCTTTGTACACAGAAGCTACGAGCGCTGTATTATGTTACGAGATGCACGTCGTCGAGTGAAAAAAAAATCCGATGCGTTCACCGATGGTTGGCGTGCACGTGACCCGTGTTCGCGATTGCGAACATCGATGCGCGTGTGGAAGGATTCGTATGCGCTACGTAATGGCGTTGGTCAGAGTCCGAGCAACGACCTTGGGCGAAGACCTCGTATTTTGGCAATGCGATAAAAAGCCCGTGGAATTTTTTATTGGGAATTCAAGTTTCGCTAGGTGTCAGCGACGCGACGCGCAACTCAATTTCGTCCGAACAAGATGGCGGCACGGAACGCGTCGGGCCCTACAATTCGACTTTTGCCACGAGTCTGAGATTCCGTGTACACTCGATAGAGGTCCCGCTGTTCTAGGTGCCGATCGAGGTTGCCAGACGATATATCGGAACTGCGGAGGATAAAGGTGAGGGGAACCCTCTTTGGGCATAGGAATGTCCGTAAAGTCACGGGAAATGAGGATGGCGCTGTTACATCGAATGGTCTAACTTTGAAATAGCGTGCCACAAGTTGTCACAGTGAGACAAACTAAACATCCTCTATTCTAACCTCTGTTCGATTTCAAAAAATTGAAGAAATAAAATTTGTCAAGACATCAATGAATACACTATTTTTTCTATCGAGGCGTGATCAACACAATTTCGTTTGCATTCTGGCAACTCGGTGAACCCTAATCTTACCATCTATAGATGGACACTTTCGTGGCCGAAGTCCTATAAGAGATAATCCTCCTCGCCTCTACCCTCCGTAATCGGAACACGAGTACCTACGAGAAGGACGAGGAGAGAAAATGAGAAAGCGGGAGAATAGATCGGGAAGCGACGGGTAATTGAATCGAACACGGCCGCGGAATATTTCTATGAGGAGTGTTTAGGTAAAGTTATCCGTGAAACAACCACGTGAGTCGAAGAGAAAAGGAGAGACGGAAGGAGAGAGACGGAGAGTAGGTACAAGACGGAAAGCGAGAGCGAGAGCGAGATAGGTGAGAAGGAAGCTTTCAAATATGAGCGTGCCGTGAGTAAGCAAGAAAAAGAGACGGGAACAAGGCGACGAGCGAGAAGATGGGGAGGCAGAGGTAAAGGAGAGGCACGAGGCGAAGAAGGAATCACGAGCGAGAGTGAGACGACGATATTTGATGAAGTCTGTAGCGAGAGAAAGAGGGAACGGTATAATTTTTCAACGGCGTGGCGCTCAGAATTTTAATGGGTCGACGAGAGAAACGAAGAGGTTGTTTCCGAGACGAGAGAGACGAGAGGGAGCGAGACGCGGCGGGCCGTGAGTAAAGGGGAAACCGTAAAAGAAATAAAACTGCATATAAACATGAGCCTCCGCCGAAATCTTTTATTATTGATACGGCTGAGACCACTCGAGCCGTGTGTCTTCATACGCGTATACATATCGTCGTTTTTCTTTTGTTTTCCTCCCTCCGCCCGCCCGCCCGCGCCCCGCGGCTGGTCGACAACGGTAATCAGCGCTGCGGCGCGCCGCGGCGGTAGCCACGTGACGGATATTAGGAGAAAAAGTCATTCGTTAACCGGTCGATAAAGAAGATCGCCGGATAACGAGAATCTTTCGCATCGACTTTGAAATTTAATATACCCGCCTTCCGGCGTACGCGACTCCGATGCTACATCCAGCGACGACTTAAGAATGAAATAGCGGCGGCTGTCAAACTGTCCGACGGGAAGCTCCGTTAAAAACATCGTTCATAGATCTTATTTTACCCGGGGCCTTTCGCCACCGTTTGATTATTACGAGTCACTCCCACGCGCGGTATTAATCTTCAACGATTTCATCTCACGAATATCCAGTCGAGCCTTTCCATTATTTTAGTATACTTACCGGGATACCGAGTTCGATACCTCGTACCTCGACGCGACTTCGCATTCGGCACGGTTTTTTCTCACGGGATCGTTTACAAATTAGGTGCGGGTATCCTCGTCGAAATTACTCACGAACCACGCTCGTTCGAAGCGTCGAAAATGTCATAAAACGTTGGGAGACGTGAGAAGCAAAGCGGTCAACGTTTTTACCTGGGATAATCCGCCTCGAACACATCACGCATCTTCTGAGAAGAGGCTACCGCGGAACAAAAATCATATCACGAAGTTACGAGGCCGTTTTAACGGCGTGACGTCACCGCTCACCAATACACGCTTAGGAGGTGCCTATATATGCGTGCGCGATGATAAAATCAGAGAATTTCCCACGAAAGCTAATAAATCTGTGGTCAGTCGTCGAAAACAGGTGGCTTTGTTTATTTCTGGAGCCAGAACTACACCAAACACGTCATATCACGATCTTCATGTATAGAATTCCGACGTAACTCTGTTTGTAATTTTTCTCCTCCTAAACGGCTTGACCGATTTCGATCAATTTTTTTGTTGTCCGTATGGATCGCCCGGATGGTTCTTACCTATAGTTGGATCCGATAAGTGACGCTGTTGCGAGATCCAGAATTTTATTTTATACACTTTTTTGGATTTCTCGCATAAAAAAAATTATTCTACGGCTTCCAAGCACCTGTAAATATTTTTTAATGTCACAATTTGTTGTAGATTCTCGACTTATCACACAATAAACGTTTTTTTACTCACGCACTTCATCAACGAGTTTATTTCAAAAAATATATTTTGCGGGCGAGGTCTGTGGCAGGATAACGTCTGTTTTTCATACGTATATTATGATCATCTGGTCGCGCATGTCGGCTTTACTTTTATTCATTATGTTAATTTTCCGATGTGATAGTTAATCGACGAACGTGGCTTCTGCATGCGTCCAAAACGCTTTTTACTTTCCCGAAATCGACAATAAAATGACTTTCATCGAATCACATACTTTAAAGTTTTGTAAATATTAATATTGTGATCATCGTGAGCCGTGCGAATTTCTATTACTTCGGAAAACCGCGGTACTAGCAGTCAAAACTTTATTTTTATCCCAACAATGAAGAAAACAGAAGAATAATAATCGTTTCCGAAAAAGATTATTATTCCGAGAGGGAAATCGATTTTTTTAATCCGCGTATCACGTGCAAAAGCAGTTCAGCAAAGTTTAACTAATAATATAAACACAGACGTAATTTTCGGGCCAAACTTTAGTTGGCCCGCAAAATCAGAGTACTGAATTTGAACGAGAAAATTCGAGCGCCAGCTTTTTTCCGGGTGAAACGCTCGTGACGTTTAGAATGAATTTCTTACTAACAATTATTTATGCCTCGCGCAGTACGCAAAAAATACTCGTCGAATGTTATCCGATTCAGTACAACAATTTATTAGGAAACGAAGGAAATCTGCGATTCACGACTTGAGTGTTTTTCCCCATTAGTGTTTAAAAGCTGCGAAAAGTCTTCCGCAGTTAAAATCGAACCAAAATAATTGTTCGCGAAACTTACTTCTTCCGATACTCACCGTTTGACGTATCGATTATATGAAATTCGCTGAAGAGTGTCCAAATAAATTTGGAACCTTTCACATCACTTACACTTAGGCGATTTGACTTTCTTTTCAACATTTTTCGATATCGTTCCACTTTTCTTCAATGTAATTTACACCGTTTACAGGAAAAAGCTTCGAAAAGCCGGTTTTTAAGCTGATCTGGTTTTCTTCTCAGCGAGCAAATCATCAAACGCTTTAGAGTTTCAGAATCAGAGGAAAGCTGAATCGATGCCAACTGACTTCCAATTTTGAAAGCCATGTCAGTTTTATTATTACCAGTCTTTTTTCAAACCTATTTCCCAGTTTTTATTCTCATCACAAAATCCAACGACGAGGAACGATAAATTATAAGAAAATATATATATTCTACCATACGTCGCGACGTGGCCATCGAAGGCAGAGTAAACTGAACGTAATTTTCATCGCGAAGTCACTTTCGCGACATTGAATCTGTAATTTGCCAAGTGACAAATGATTGTTATTAAAAACAGGCACAAGGCCGGTCTTGAAGTAGCAGGCGATTTCTCAGCACAGCATAACTTTTCGTTCGTCGTTAAATCGTGAACGATTCCCAAAACGAACCGATGATCGTTTTTACTATTTCGTCAACAGGTTTTATAAGAAAAATTAACATCCGCTGTCCGATCGCGACGAGTGTTTTGTCGTTCGATAAAGATGCTGTAATGACGAAAAGAAACACGCAGTCGAAAGTACAAAATAACACGTTTCGAGTTGAAAAATAAGATGTGATTTGGAAAGGACTCAATTTCATTGTAAATTTTTGGAGATGTAGAAAAAATGTAAATTGCTTTTCATTCCGAGGAGAAACTACTGTTAATTGTAAGTCATGGTCATCTGAAAAGTGAAACTTATTCTTTCATCTATTATTTAATACTTTTGATATTTTTCTTCACTCGTATATTCCTTGCAAATTCTCGAACGATTCATTCGTTCCTACAAAAACAGCGGAATCTTCAAGTACGGTGAAGAAAATAAGTAACATAATCTTATTTAAACTACGCAAAATGTTTTTAAATTCTTTAGGACCGCAAAATCGTTGCTCGCGAAATTCGCGAATCCCGCGAACTTGGCAAACAAGTTTCGGCGATCGTCCTTCCAGGAAAATATCGCGAAGAAATTATCGAAAGTCAAATTCTTCCGACTTCAAGTGTTGAAAATTCATACGGAAATTGTTTGCGGAGTGATAATCATTGGACACAGTCCTCATACGCGAGGGAGCCTGAGGCAATCCAACGCCCTTAATATCCAATGCGATTTCAATTACATACGAAACAGGAAATTCAAGTCTAGAGCTGGACGTTACAGACTTTTCGCAACAAATTATCGACGAGTAACTATCAATCTATTTGTTTACTATTTTAAATGAATCGTGCCTGTCAGCTTGAACAAAAAATTCCAGAAAAATAATTGCGAACTGGGATTTGAGATTGGAAATGATGCGACGCAATTTGATATACTCACTTTCTACGAATCAACCGTTCCTGAGTCGGGAAGGTAAGCGTCTATCTCAAAATTCTCGTGTCGAGCAGGTTGACAGTAGATTTAATTTTACGAATTGGTACTCTAGTTTTATGATCTACCGCAGTCCAGAACCGGTCATTTAATGCCGCTGTATAAAATTGCTATAGCTTTGTTAATAATTTCGTTTTTTGAAATCTCGGGGTCACCGCATCTCTCTAACGTGACACATTTCTATTCCTTTCTATCTCCCGACACAAAATTTCTACTCCGTATGATCCAGCTGGAAAATACTGGGCTGGACAAATTTTTTAACATAGATAATTATCAACCAATAGTTCTAGGAATCTTTTTTTCCGGTAGGTACGTGAATAACACGCGAGATTCCGAAATTGTATGCAACAGAAATTAGAAAAACAATTCTAATAAAACCAGACTAGCGGGGGATGGAAAGTAAATCGAACGATTTGAATACAGCTAAGGATTCGATGCTACTAGGGTGAACGAAAAATACGGAGAATTTCGAAATATTGGTAGATTTAGACGTACGTGGATTTTCCGAAGTATTTCGAGAGGGTCGTCTTGCCACGAACTCCCCTATTAACGCGGTGTGTCACTCGTGCGAGGCAATAAAAGAAAGCCAATCGCGTGGCAATAAAAAGACTTAGCTCGTCCCAAATCTCACGATCCTTTATGTATTATAGGAAATGTTCGGTCAAGCCACCTTCGTGCGCGCAGATATGTATTCGCCAATGTGTAAGAGAGAGAGAGAGAGAGAGAGAGAGAGAGAGAGAGAGAGAGAGAGAGAGAGAGAGAGAGAGAGAGAGAGAGAGAGAGAGAGAGAGAGAGAGAGAGAGAGAGAGAGAGAGAGAGAGAGAGAGAGAGAGAGAGAGAGAGAGAGAGAGAGAGAGAGAGAGAGAGAGAGAGAGAGAGAGAGAGAGAGAGAGAGAGAGAGAGAGAGAGCGAGAGAAAGAGAGGAAGAGAGAACTCATGGCGGCCACAGTAACTCCGAAGGACGAGGAGGCACGGAGGGGCACTCGGAGGACCAAGGGTGGTTAGAGAGGATGAGACGGAGATCAGGAGCACGGGACGGGAATGGGGAAGGGGAAGGGGAATAGGAAGGGACGGGATCGGAGAGGAGAAAGAGAGAGAGACCCGGATGGTTCCATTGAGGGGTGCTTGTTATCGATCCGGGTTTGGCTCCGCCCTGCGAACTTTACTACCCGTCCACCGTCTACCCCACCTCGTACGATTTCACCAGAGTTTCATTTCAGTCTCAAACACAAATAATGATTGCGGATACAGCGGATACTAAACCGCATACGATAACAATTATATCAATGATACGCTGCTTCCTACATTCTAACATTTTCGATAGATACATGTAAACAACTGTGTATACGTTATGATACGGGTGTGCGTTTGTATATATATACATATGTATATATATATATATATATATATATATATATATATATATATATATATATATATATATATATATATATATATATACTAGCTGACCCGGAAAGCGTTGCTCTGCCATATAAATTACCAATAATCGAGACAAAAACTATCCTATATTTTAAGTTGGATCAAACTACACGTAGCTACGAAATTTCATCAAGATCAGTTCAATAGCTTCGGAGTTTATCCCGAACAAACATCGTTACAGGAAATTTTTATATCTAAAGTTCTGTGTGTGTGCGTGTGTGTGTATATACGTACATATATACATATATATATATATATGTATATACGAGCTCATTTCCCATCGATTAAGATAATTCAAACTTATTTTTTAATGAAAATTGAAAGAGATATGAGCCATTATCTGAAGATCAGTTTTTGCCCTCTCGGTCCGTTTTGCCCGACCCTACCATATATCTATAATATACAATATATTATACACTAGCTGATTACCTGGCGTTGCCCGGGTTAAAATATATCTATTGTATACGCATGTTTTTAATATTAATACACTCCCTGTCCCACTCCCTTTAAAAAAGACTATTATACCTGTAAACTTCGCGCAAGTGCAAGCAATAAGCTGACAAAGTCTTATCACAATCGGATGAACGGTAGAGGAGCGCATAAAATACGAACAAACAAACATTGATTTTGATATATTAGAATATTATATTATTCTACATTAGAGTGTGAGTGTGTGTATGTGTTGGCGCGAAGGCGCGCGTGCATCACAGAAGCACATGCGCATACGCATAGGGATACGGATTAATAAAACAAAAATCTCAGTAGTGTTACGTACAGTGTAACTATGCGTGAGTGTGTGTTTGCGTGGGACCGCTCATCCGTATAAATAACGATATCCGTATGTGTAGGAAAAAGCAACGCAGGTACGTGATATACGTACACGTGTGCGCGATGTAGCCCCTGCGGCATAGCAGGGCACGTGGACGTGTAATACTTTTTACTCTTTTTCTCGTTTCAATTTGTGTTACACACATAAGGGCGCCGACGTCAATGGATATGGACGCGGTGTACAGGCATCGATACATCTGGTAATTTCGGAGTGAAATATTGTTTAGTACTTAATAACACGACGAAGGTTATTTGCCGTTCGACGTTTCTCATAATGTTCTGATAAATGTCCAGAGACGAGAGGTGGTCAAAATGTGTATGCGTACGCATGTCAGGTATTTTGTCGTCGAGTACTCGTACGTTTTCATGCAAATGGAGAAAAGATGGAACATCGCGTCGTTTTTTTGTGTGTTTTTCGTTATAGGGTGATCGCAGTGTGTGTGCTATTCGGTCTATTTTTTTTACAAATCGAAGCACCAATAAAGAGTACAAAATAATTTCTTTTTTTAATTTTTTTATTTATTGTTTAACATTGTATTAATTTACGAAAAATTGGCTGGAAAAATTAGTGTCCCATGGAGGCTAGGATCGCGACCGCAAATTTTATTCCCAACAAAAATTTCAATATGATTATTACAGATTTGTAGGAAAGCCGCTATCTTCCTATCTAGGTTTTTTTTAGTGAAATTTAGAAAAAAGGTCGCAGCTTGAACAAAAGTATCAAATTTAGCTTTTTGTCGAAGATTTTTAGAAGAAAAAAAAACAAGCTTCTATGACAACATGAGGAATGACGTGAAGAATGTTCTGTTAACATTTTAAACGGATAGCTCGACAATCCGTCCTTTGAGAGTGGACACCGTTTTGAAAAACATCATTCTGACATGAGCGAGAGAAACGAGTTTAAAGTGCAGAGTGTGGGATTTTCAGATAAATCATCTACTTATGATTATTTGGCTATGCCAGGTGCATACAATATTCATTCTGTTTCTTCGAATTACCGGGTTCTCTACTATTCGATAATACAATAAAAAAATCGATTTTTCAAAAATCTTACACTGTGATAAGCGACCAATCAATCGTCGGTCGATGCGAAATAAAAAATGAGGCGCGATTTTTTTTCACGAAGGCTTGTTTGGAAATAATATTATTACATCTCGGCTTTATGTACCCATGGGGCCGTGATTCGTCTTGGCCGCGTCGAATCGCACGTTTGTTCGGTTTACTTAGCTTTCGAGGTAGGAAAATTCTATGCGATTTGATTATAGCTATTGGCGACGACAGGGGAAAGCTTTCGTTAACGTGGAAGTGAAATTCGCGCTTGAATCGAAGCAATTGAAAGGAAAAGGCAGATGGAATAGTACGAGCCTGGTAATTCGATCCCGTGAACGTGAGATAACGAAAAGCAGCTTTATTTTACACCAGCAATTCCATGTACAAACACTTTTATGTGACGTGGATTGACAAAGGCTCTGGCGAAACGGTGAGCGTCGAAGGAATAGGAATACCGCGTCTGACGATCGGTACAAATCCTCTCGCGAGCGGCGAAAGACGAGGTATGTAGATACTTCTACGGAACATCCCTCCGATAAACACATCTGGTAGAGTAGGAAAGTTTCAGCGGGTGAAAATCTGGCGAAACGTTGCCGGAGTGCTCAGCGTTGTGGGGCCAATCTACGTTGCTGGACAGAGAGGCTGCTGGAGGGATTTGTGGGAAAAGGACGGAGAGAGAGAGAGAGAGAGAGAGAGAGAGAGAGAGAGAGAGAGAGAGAGAGAGAGAGAGAGAGAGAGAGAGAGAGAGAGAGAGATGGTGAGAGGGGGCAAAGTTGGAGTCGGAAACCTTTTTCGCCGTGATGCTGTGAATGACCCGGCGGATTCACCACTTACGCCCCATTAAATACTAATTGTTTGATTATCAGAAGTGAATGGAAGGGAGTGAAGGGAATACGTATCGCGGAGGGGGATCCGCGCGAGTTACGCAGAACCGTAACGATCTGATTTTAAAACAATAAGACAAATTACAGGTGATCACGTGTCACTCGCTACATACTTGATAATAGCGGTTAAGAACAAACCTGTTACGGAAAATTGCTGACAAGTTACGATTAGGAATGTGGAACGAGACCTTGACACTAAATGATACGAAATCAACGGGCAGGTTGCTTATCAATTTCAGAGGGTATTCACATCGCGGCGTCTACCCTGCGTCCATGCTACGCGATGTTCCCAAACAAACGTCGCGCGGTATATTCGAGTGATTCGGGTTTCGTTGGCTTTTCACGAAATTCAATAGATCGCGTGATTGTTTTACAATAGAAACGAAGGAACCGATCAAGCACAGGCTACTGATTCAATGAACGTGCAAGTATTCGTTACGTTTGTTCCTCGCGTTTTTCGAAGTAGATGTGACAGAAGTTTTGTAATTTTACTCGGTTCTGTGATGGCACGGGAAAAATTAACAAATTATTGCGATTGGGGGCGATGGGGAAGAAAAAATATTGTTTTTTTAGATGACAGGTGGTAGGCAAAGTGGCCGCGGGTAGTTAGTACATTCGTGTTAAAAGGGGCGTATCGTTACGACGATTAGAGTAATATCGATGCATCGTCGCGTTCCACTTCGCGTGATCGTAACGCTACTCCCCCTCCCCCGGCCCCCCCATTTTTTAAATTATTATCGTCATCCTCGTCGGTATTGATACTATATTTCCGGCAGCGAACTGCAGCGAGGTATTTAATTAAAAACATATTTGTGCTCGAGTTTGCTGTGGCAGCCGCGTCGCTCTCTCTCGCTCTCTCTCTCCCTCTCTCTCGCTCTCTCTCTCTCTCCCTCTCTCTCTCTCTCTCTCTGCACCAACGATGTCACTATGTGTGCGCCTCGACTCGTCACTACTACTCCTCTTCGTTTTCTAATATACCGGATATCTATGTACACGCATACACCACGATATTATTACATACCAGACCTGTTCGCGTTGGCGCTCGACGCTTGCACCAGACGAAGGGGTTATCCAGCAGACAAACGCTCGGCTATAACCAGAGTTGATTGGATTCGTCAATTATATTATTCAGGCACCTTCTATGAATTGTTTAAATTTCCAAGGAAACATTCGCGACCAATAATATCAATCCTCGTATTTGTTCGTGATTTATCACGTTTTCTACGAACGAATATATCGGTAATGGAGGCTGTTACAATAACAAAGAGAAGACGTTGCGTGGGGGAAACCGCGAGCTCGTCTTGCTCGCAGTTTGCAAATCGCACACCTGTAAAAACTCAACGTCTGACATGTGCTCAAGATGCAAAATCATTTTTCTCCTATTTTTCATTGCTACTGAAACGAACTGAAACGAATAACTGAAATTCGACAAGCCTCGCTAAAATGGCTCTGCCATCGCCATTATAATAAATCATAAATATTTATTGACGATAATTTTTTGTTTAATGCGTAAATATATGCTTAATAACTTCCCTCGATTCGTATTATTCTATTACCTTTTCTTTCGTTCCAAATAAATCGTTTAAAGAACGCTCTTTGTTGGCCGTTACAGTGACCTCCTTAACTTAGTTGCTTCGCGACTGTCTAGTCGAAAAGATTTGGCTCACAATTAGAACCCGCATCACACATATCAGTTGACTAATATTGTAGGCTATACAAGGTGTTTCAAAAGTTCGGAAACGGTGGATTTTTTCCGTCCAGGGGTAGAAGATTGAAATTCTGATACTCGGGTCTTTAGTAATTTTGCCCGAGGAATAGAATGGACTCGTCAGGTTTAGAGCCCGATGGGGCCTTATGCGAGATATGGGGCCCAACTTGAAAATTTCAAATGGAAACCTGTAATTTTTATTGCGAACTCGCGTTCAGCGGGAAATTTTTACATCCAAATACCGTAGAGCCCAACATTTTTGGATCCATGTTTGGGCCAGGTGAGGGTATTTTCGCAGTTACAGAGATCAATTGAGGCCGTGGATCGCATATTTTTAACTCTGGAATCAGGTAGAAAATTCGGGTCTCTGTATAGAAAGGCACAAGCATGACATACTATTATTATTTTGTGCCAAGACGTGACAACTTAGCGTCGCCTTTCGCACGAGTATTTTAATATTCGTCTAAATATATTATTATTTTGAATTCTTCATCGAAACTATGGGGTGAATAATTCTCAACTTTTGTACACTCGTTTTCAATACAACATTCTAATAGATATGAGTTTTTC
>OZ018311.1:15727835-15732289 GCA_963969455.1 Arge pagana | reverse complement strand
TGTGTGTGTGTGTGTGTGTGTGTGTGTGTGTGTGTGTGTGTGTGTGTGTGTGTGTGTGTGTGTGTGTGTATGATGCCCCTACCCGGTTCCAGGTGAAAATAATTGAAAAGACGGTTAACGAATCATTTGTTTTCGTTCGATCTATGTTGAAAAAAATGTTCGGCGACGACAATGACAAACGGAGTTGTGGCTCGCTCGTAGCTCCTACTAGAAGAGGAACGCAGTATAAAAGGCAGATGTGAATGTAGACCGTATGCATGCAGGCGGAACCACTCGCATCGATGGTACTCCGGCTACAACGCGTCTACAATCTCGACTATTTCTTATCCGATCCTCTAACTAGCTACCAACCCGAGACAAGCATAGCGCACATGTCCCATAGACTTGACACAAAATACATTATATACGACGCTGCAATAGACGCGGCTATAGGTATATACTGTTTGTTGTGCGCGTACGATCGGGATTTAGTTGGGCCTCTGGTTGAGCTGAGAGACGCGCAGAGGTAAACTTCAAACGTAGACTACCTGATATTATTTCGTACCTAAAGCTCTTCCCGGCATTTAGCTACGGCTCCGTAGCGTCTTTTGTGTGGGTAAGTCGTACATTAGCGAGCAGATCGGCGATCGAGCGTGACCGGGGGAAAATAAAGGTCACCCGTATTAAGCTCAGCGGCCTGCTCGGTATGCGGAAAAAATACATTGTTTAAACGCTTTTCAAACGATGTCAGATGTGAAAAGGGGTCGATCACCTTATTCGTGAAACGGGGCAGGTGGGAGCAAACGTTGAAAATATTCAATCAACGAGAACAGAACATTTCCCCGTACAACGAGGTTTGCGAGGTGGGTGGAAAGATTCATAAGGGTCCCACGGATCACGCATGTTCAAGTTCGACGATCCAAAAATCAATTCCATGCATCAGCGGAGCTAAAATAAACGAAGGTTGATCTTAAGTATGATAAATTAAAAATCGGTGATCCTAAAATACCGTCTAACTAAAATTTGCAATACCTCGCTCGTAAAATAAATGGCAAAAATAAAACTTTGTACTTAAATTATGAATTTTTTTCCGATTATAAAAATTATTTCATACGATACCGCGTAACTTGCGTTTGCTTGATCAGCGATACCAGAATTCAAACAGAGATTTAACGTAAAAAATACTTTCTAATACAAATATTCCAAAGTAAGTATATTGAGTTGATGATATTTCAAAGATGTATAAAATTTTATAAGATATTTAGATAGCACGCAAGTATGATTAATATTTATTGGTAATATTTTTTATTATTTATTCAATTTGTATAAGAGATTAAGTTTTCTGCATGATGAGTAATCATATTTGGCGCGTATACATTTAATTTGGAAGAAATTAGTTTGATAATTTTTCTAACGTGACGTTTTTTCGTGCTTCTGTAAAATTGCATTTTTACCAGCTACGCGGTATTGACAAATTGCGGTATCACCGACGTTATTGATCGAAAAAACAGCGCGTACCGCACACACGTTATATTGTAATTTACGTGTAACAGATGATCATTCGAGGATCTTATGTCGGTAGATATACGACGTAGAGTGCGAAGTGAAGTAGCGACTGATCGAGAGGATGTAACGTAAATTAATTACACCGCAGGTTACCACGACCGGATTTTGAAGGGAAATATTATCCATGGTAATTCGAACGAGTTTTATTATTAAACTATCATGATCGTATATTGCCAAGGTAACCTCGATTAGTGACAAGTTAACGTGGTATTTAGAACAAAGCGTCTTTTCCGTTTTCTCTAATTGAACACGTTCCGAGATAGACGGGCTTGTTACCGTACGAGCAAAGCGCCTGCGTGTCCGTGAGTGGATGGCGCAACAGTGTATCGGTCTCTAGCCACAATAAGGATTTAAATGATAGCTTCGATAAAATGCAGAGCACGCGAAGTTCTCCTTCGCTGTAACTATCGCTGCCAATCTGCTTTATACTTCTTCTCTCTTCGCAGCACCGTACCTCCTACCTCCCTCTCTTTTACTCTCATTCTCTATCTCCACTACCTATCTCCATCACTATCCATCCGCCTGTCCGTCTCTCCTCTCCCTCTCTCTCATCGTCGCCCGTTCTCCGTAGCTCTCTTTCTCCCCGTTTCCCATTTGGATCGGATGCCGTCTCGCTTCCTCACTTCGCTCGAGATAGTTAGCCGAAGATGTTTCGTCTCGCTTTAGCTCCCTAGGCTCGAGCGCGATCGTTCTTTGTTCGAACGCCTGGACGCTCGAGCTGTGTGAATACGTAGTCAGAGACACGTCCCTGCAGCCCTACCATCCACACACAGACGCATCTTAGGCTTAGCTAGCTCGTTTCGAGGGTAACCCGAGCGTAACCCGAGTACTCGATACGAACGGAAAGAGAAGACAAAGATATCCGACACTTTCGCGCTCATTTTATAGTGAAACCATGACGTGATAAATGGTCGTCGTAGATATAACACGATGAAAAGATGTCCGTGACATGTTTTTATCGCGACTTTTCGACGTGTCGAATTGATTGCGAGCTGAAAGGTTGACAAATTCGTGACATTCTTTGGTCTACGTTGTACAGGCGGTCGCAAACGACTCGTGACAATTGAGGGGCTGGCCGGAACAAGGGCCAAAGTCGACTTGAGCCCTCATTCTGCAAAACCATCATTCTAGACATAAAAAATACGCGTTACCGTATGCGGTGTAGTATGCATCGAAAAAGTTATTTTTACGCTCCGCAAATGAACCGTTTTATGGAAAAACGTCCTAACGTCGGAGTAAACTTGAAATAGTCGACCCACTCGGTATAACGGCAGAAAAAAATATAGATCTTCAATCTCTCGTGCTCTGCGTGCCACCAGATATGCAATCTTTCTACGTCAATAATGTATTTTCGATCAACGAATAATAAAGTTACCATAAAATCTATGAAAATAATCGGTATTATCAATTTTTTGTAACACTCCCATGGAGCAAATATAAAATTTCGTCTCTTGCTGATCAATTTATTGGGAAAAGGGACAAATTCGAAATGTCTATATCTCTCTAATTTTAATGTTATTCGAATCTTTACTACGTTCATGTCGTTAAATTACTTGTAGAGGTATCGACATCAAGTAGACCGATTTTCATTTAAATCTGATAGATTTCATTCCAAAGAGTTTTTGTATTTACTCGAAACTACGATTCTTGAGTCAGGTCCTTGGTCCACGCAGCCCCTCAATTATTGTCAAGCGGCAGACGTTGAAGTCGGCTGAAAACGGAAGACGAATCGATTCTTTCAAGAAAATCACTCTCCTCGAAAAATCCGTGCGTGAAAAAAGCCGACGGCAAGTGGCTCGAGGATACACATTTTTCCGGGAATATAAGCGTTTTCAATTGAATCTTTTTCTTTTCACAGCTCTCGAGAGCTATCTTCGTCGGTCCCATTGATACGTATCTTCGAGTGAATCGATAGTTGGGGTGAGAAAGGTTTCTGCGTTTCGTCTAGGTTTTTTTTTCTTTTTTCTAACGCCTCGGAATTACATCTTTGAATACCCGTCGCTCGGAATTACATTCCAACTACTCTCTTTGTCCGACGAGCAAATACAATACGAGCAATAGATTACAAATCAACGACTAACGACTTATCTCTAGCGATTGGAACGTGCTCTCAGTTGTCGCGGCAAGGTATACCTGCGTCAACGCCGCTACGTATACCTTGCCCCGACGTAGTATAGTCACGTGAGAAAGAGATGGAGGAGGAGAAAAAAATGAGACAGCAATACACGCTACAGTCATTTCGGTTTTGACACTCATCTATTATAGAAACAGGGCCCTCTCGAGCTATTATTATTAAAAGGGTGTGGGTTTGGCTGTTGTGTGGGGTGATGGTTGAGTCGGGTGAAGAGAAACCACCACGAGGCAACCAACACGCGTTGATTACAGGGAACACACGCGCGCACCCGCTCGTACGGGAGCCACGCATACGAAGAGCTGGCAAAATAGGAGCAAGGAATGACGCAATGAAAGGGTCCACCACCTGAGGGAATGAGAAAGTGGCGGGGGGGGGGGGGGGGGGGGGCAAGAAACGAGACGGGGAGAAAAGGCGGACACCGCGGAGTCGGGGAGGACAAAGACACGCATGTTTGAGCCCGTACATGAGCCTCTTATTGTTAGCGCAGTTCATCGCGGGGTTTGTGAGTCGTTGTTGAAGAGAGACACACGCCGTTGAGCCAGGGAAGCAGCAACGGATTACGAATATCTCCTTAACCTTCGGGCAGAACCGGCTGCCGCGATCAACACGTCCCTGGCGTTGCAGGGCCGACAAATTTGTCGGAAAAAATGATTTTGTTCATTCTCGTCGGCGAAGACAATCGGTTGGCATAAAAAATGTTCGAAAAAAAAAACCGATCGCCCTTTGTCTGCTGTAAATGGCGATGATTTTTCCATTCTCGTTCCCCGTAATGACC
>OZ018311.1:15682835-15722835 GCA_963969455.1 Arge pagana | reverse complement strand
GGATAAGCTGACACGAGCGAATGTCGCAAGGCGTGACGCGCGACGGTTTGAAGAAGAAAAAAAAAAGCATATCTACTTTCCCGCGTGAAAATTATAGATTGAATATTATTTCCAAGTTGTGCAAGATTTCGTTTACATTACGATTTTATCGCCTGGTCGGGTAAGAGATATCTCTGGACGCGCTTCGCACATCGTTCGTTTCGAATAATAAACCTATCCGACAACGGTCAGTGTCGCGCGATTCCGGAAAAAATTGCCCCCTGGCGTTGCGACGTGCGAGCCACGTGTAAAAAATTCCTAAAACCACACATGATCCCTAAATGAAACGTATCATTCACGATCGACCAGATTATACGATTATGTTGATGGCGTGTAATCGTCTGAAATGCGCAGCAGACTGGGCGATATATGGGTATTCGGATGAGCGAAACCCCGTGGGCGGTAGGCATCGACAACGTCGTGTTTTCCGTTCAGTATTATTATTATTATTACTACGATCACATTACGACTATATTTATCATTTTTTTCCAACACTCTAGTATCCATTATTTTATCGTACCGACTTTCAACTACTGTTTCTAGTTGTTATTAATAACCATAAAAGTTACAATGCCATCTTTCATACGCGAATTGTTTATGTATAACTACATGCGAATAAATCTAATCCAGACTTGTTTACCATACAAACAAAACTCGAAGTGATATTATTTACTCAAATATTTAAATCCATCAAATTGCGCATGCACGTAACGCAGATATCGTTAACACCTGTCGTCGGTAACAATTAATTACGATAAAGCAACGATTCGCGTATAATTCGTTGCACAGAAACAATAAAAATCATACTTTTATCGCGTCACGACTTTACAATTCATTCGTATTGTCACGTTGTGTATACCTTTCGTTGTTAACGATTGCACAGTTTCACAAAATTGAAAAATTGGTCCCTGCTAGGTGGCCAACTGCTATTTTCCGGGGTATTTTGAAATCAAAATTGGGGATCAAACTGCTTACAACGGAGAAAAAAAATCACGATCCAGTAATTTTCCCTGCATAATGATAACATTCTTATAATTTTTGTCGTTTCTTGGCCCTTTTCTCCTGAAATGACCTGTGCAATGGATTTCTACTCCGCTTCTTTTCTCCTTGTCGAGTTTCCCTTTGTGGCATCCGGCAGTAATCTGCGAACATATTCACTCCCCACTGACCCTGAATTGTACGTAGTTGTACGCAGTTGGATCCCTAATTTTGACTTTAGATTCGTGTTCAGCGGGAAAAAATTCTCCGGAAAATAGTAGTCGGACACCCAGCATCGACCACTTTTTTTTTAATTTTGGGGACCCGTATTATCATCGCGTTCAATGCTTCTAACGATCCGGGTACAATGCGAGACGCCGAGCCAGATAATTATCGGCGAATCACGGAGCCACGTTCGAGCGCGGAATAATATTCCTGTTTTCCAAGCTTCGCGTATCGTGGTATTGCGTAATGTACGGTTACCCAGACAAGCAAAGTGTGAAATTAATTAAGTTGAGAGTCGAGAAAAACACAGATGAGGTTACTAACGATTCTACATTTGCTTGATTAACGTTGCTTCATTGTTCCCGAACGAATACGCGTAAATTATATCGAACAATCTTCCACATTTTCTAATTTTCCGTCATCATTTTCCGCCACCATTCGTTTCTCGGAAAGAAATTTACTGGCAGTTCAATTGACACTTCAATTCACAACCATTTTACGACAACCAGTTTGTAACATGTATTTTCAAATAAAGGCGTTGAAAGTTTTCAGCAGTAACTACCCATTTTCTGACTGCGACAAGCAAGTGAATCTCGTCATTCACGTTTCATTTGCCAGATCGTAACAGGTGTACTTTTCAACCTTGGGAAAATTCCTTCGCGTATTTTTCTTTCGGAAGCATCATACAGATATCATTTGAAAACGGCTCCGATGAATCGAACGCCAACGAATACGGCTTCATTAGTGTTAAAATAATGTTTTTCGACAATATAGTAGTATGACGGCTCAACGACGAATATGATTTGCAATGATCGATAAGTTCCACCTCTATACCTACCAAGGATTATCGAACTTGATGCCATTGCGGATACGAATTTGGGCGACGGCAATAAACAACGACTGATTAAACGGAAATCGCAAATCTATCGGACAGCTTGTGAAACGAAATTCTCTCGCGAAACTGGTTGGATTTTTTTGTAGAAAATATTCGCGCTGTATTCGTGATTTCGCGGAGAACTCCGACAGATATCCGAATAATTTGTAATTCAAAGTGGCGCGTTCAGTTTATAAATCAGTTTTATGATTTCGGTCACCGCAATCATGATGTTAGTATAATCGGATCGATTTTTATTTATTACACAGATCGACGAGATTCGCCGCGGGAAAAAGTACCCACGACGACGATAAAAATACGATTTGTGGCGAAATCGTTCATTCGATGATTAGATAGTCGCGATTAACGAATCGCCAATCGCTGCTCCATTGTTTCGAAGTGATAACCACGCGCGCGCGCGCGCGCGCACCTGATTGTCTCTATCGTATAATTCATTATCGGAACACGAGTACCACGGGTACTTGAAAGAAGTTTGCACAGTTCGACTCGTCGTACCATTGCTCATTGTCAGTCGCGCCCCAAGCTCCAAGACGGCGACGGCGATCACTTTTCTTAATTAGAAAAATGGGGCTTCGGCGTTTTATCGACGTTCACCGGCTGTCGCATCTCTCCAAATCCGTCGGGATAATAATTTTAATCGGGCTCCAGTAATTTCAGCCCACGCTTCGCTACTGCCACGCAAATTAGCCGCCCCATCATTCGATTGTTTCGCTAATCGAATATTCAGTTTATATTCCCGTCGATAAAATCGCCATGGATATAAATGATGAATTCCATGCGAACTCGACACATCTTTGTTTCTCGACTCAACGAATTCGGACCACGTTTTTATCGAAAATGAAAGGAAAACGAATAAAAAACACAGGTAGGTTTTTTCGAAATCTATTTGGTTACAGCAAAACTATTAATCCTTGATTAATCCTTAAATAAAAGCCGTGTGCTCAACTTCAAATTTTTCGCTTAACATCTTAGGCTCGCCAATTGCAATCAAAAATTGAAAGCCACAAGATAATTAATGTTCTTACATTCTTTGTTTGGAGATTTGCTCCTTTACAAAAAAGGTCTTTATGAATTACGACATAAATATTGTACTTTTATTTTTATGGTAATATTCACTTATTTTATGGGTGAAAAAATGTTTGGAAAATAATTTTCGTTGAGAAATTTAATTCTCTACAGAAAAGGTCCTTATCAAATTTCCTAACGAAAGGAATCGGAAAAAATTTGTTTACTCATTAAATAAATGAAAATTGTAGAAAAAAATGATCATTTTTGTATCAAATCGTGATTTTCTTTGAAACTACAATAGGTAGCTTTTTTGTAGAGGATCAAGTTTCCTAACAAACAATGTAAAGAAAATAATTATTTATTTAGGTGTGGAGTGAAAAATTTGACCTTGAGCTCACAGTTTTGATTTACATTAGAGATTAATATTTCTCCTATCACCGAGAATATGATTTTTATTAGTTCACGTCTGCAAACTGAACAGTAATAAATCTAGAAAAATAATGTTTGTATCAGAAATGGAATAAAAATGTCTTATCTGAGAAATTATGGTTTGGAGAATATTTTCGGCTAATCCAAATATATTGCTTCGATATTTTTGTCATCGCATCGTGCGATTTGGAACGGAAGATCGAGCACATCGATATTTACAGATTTGCAGACGTGACATTGTGGTGTTTTTCGTTTGATCATCGAGTAATGCAGCAAATATATGGGAAGGATGGAGAAAAAAATTCAACATTCGTACGATTGTTCGAAGCATCACGATAAAAGTATTAGGTACGGGAGTTTATCGTACTTCTATAAATGGAAATGTATGTAAAACATTCCAAACATTTCAGCACTCACTTTGATTGACTCCAACGACGAATCGGAGAGATAGAAAAATAGAACGTAATTCTATGAGCGTACCTATATTTTCACGTATGTTACGTATATTTGATACGGTGCTCTGAATAAATCGCTCCTGGCGTTTATAGATACACGAGTAAGCACCCGAGCAAAGTAGTTGACGTGATCGAATAATTTATTTATCGAGAAGAGAAATGAATGTCGTTGCTTTTCGGAGCTCGACCTCAGTTGGGGATCGTGTTAATATTTCCGTTCTCCATTTTTTTTATCACCTTTCTCGTTCACGAATATCGTCGGGAACGTATTAAACGGCCCTCTACACAATTAGCGTTTACATCTCCCAAGATCTAAACGACTTCGTTCGTTCCGGTCGAGTCGACTCCATTAATCTTTGTAGCCGTATTAAAATGTACTAAACCTATATTATCGATCGGAATTTTTCCTATCGCCCAATCGATTGGCCAGCGTTATTAATCGCATGCAACATGTTCATCCGAGTTCACGAACAATTGCAGCATCGCTTTAGCCAATATTTTTTTCGTACGTGTCAACGTGAATCTGGTGAAACCGATGAATTGTCATCCTCCACTCGTATCTATCGTACATACCAACTCGTCGTCTATCCATCTGGAATACATTTATGCAACATAAAATAAAAATAAAAATATAATTAAAAAAACTAGAAAAGGAAAACTCAAAGATAACAGCTCTATTTGAATTAAGTTAGGAAAATGACGAGTCTATTTTGAAAAATGACAAAACCATTCGCAACTATTCATCGAAAACATTATCTCTTACATTAGAGATATCTGCCCAAAAACTGAAAACAGAGAGATTTTGTTTAAACTTTGTAGATGTGTAGAAATTTATCTTCTCAGCATGCTGTAAAATTTTTGGAATTTTTATAAGAAAATTTTTTGCTTATGAGAAAAATTATTCAAAGATTAACACGTAGTCTTGTAGGAAGCTCGAATTCTTAGGCATATTTTGGATAATTTCCATATTTCTAACGAAGAGATTTTTGTGAAATTTTGAGGGATCATGGTTTCATAAAAATCTCTTGGTTACAAATATGGAAATTATCCAAAACATGCCCAATAATTCGATTTTCCTATAAGACTACGTGTCAAGCTTTGAATAATTTTTCTCATCAACGATCTTCCTAAAAATTCCAAAATTTTTACAGCATACTTAGACGATAAATTGCTACGCATCTGCAAAGTTTGAAATCTCTCTTTTTTCAGTTTTTGGGCAGAAATCCGTTAAACAGTAGCCTAATATTATATTTTCAGAAATCTTTGCTCCAGTCAATTTTAGGTCAATCGCTCGTGTAGTTTTTAATATTCAGCGTCATACAGATCGAAACATGTATTTGCGCGCAACCACATCATTTTTTGGAAAACTTTTTTGACTCACAGGTTTTATACGTTCAGGAGGGTAAAAAAAGTCTGTTACAATTTCTCGCACAACGGAAAAGGCTTGAAATTTTGGAAATTTGTCATCATTTGTTTTTCAGCATCGTCTACGAATTTGTTTATTTTCTCGGATTCTATTCTCCGAGACAGACTACAGATGATAAATCCGCACGTCTTTAAAGAATATCATAATACCATCAATTTTTCAAAACGCTCAACCCTTAGATTAGCAAAGAAACAGATTTGTTCGTTTGATCTAGACTAACGTCGCCGATCTATCCATCCGAATCCAAGGACAAACATCTTCGATTTAACTTTATCCGATTTAGTCGAATATCACAAAAAGTACGACGACACGTTCGTCTTTTGTTCGATTCGAGCTGACGCCTTTTTAACCCTCGTACGTGTCTCATTACAAAATACACGCAACGCGCATGCGCGCCTATACACTGCCGGATTTAAAGGTGCGCAGGCCCTAGGACAACGTAGAATTGGAGGGCTCTAGTTATTTTTCAAACAAGTTGAGCAATTTTTTTGACAACCTGCGTGGCATAGTGGCGCTTTTGAATGCTTGAAACGAAACGTGAGTGGAAAAAGTGGAAAACTGCATTTTTGTTGTCAGAATTTCAGGGTTTTTTAACAACTACTTTCGCATATTATCCGATAAGTATTCGCTAGGAAATTATTCCTAAAAACGTTCATCGTGGGGCCCTTCTCTTGCGAAGGTCCCAGGGCTGCTGCTCCTCCCCCCCCCCTCTATTCGGCCCTGCGCGTATACGTCAGGTCGCGCAGTATCATTTGTTTTCTTCGTTCCTCACGCGCATCGACGCGGGACCAGACCCGGCAGGCGCGCCTATGTACGTACACGCGCAACGTCCGTGGTCGAATGTGTCTCTTCAACGTATCGCGCATCGATGCTTCTCGCCACCTCGACCCGTCTCTCGGCATTTTTTTTGCTTTTGTTCGAAAAGGTATTCAACAAGACGCGTAGATAAGGATGTATGTTATTGAGTCGTAACAGATAATACACTCGCGGACGAACCTGGTCGGCAAAAACTGGTGGTCGCTAATAATGATAACAACGACGATATCAATAACAAAACATCGCGCAGCAGCCCTGCACGCCGTTGGATACGCGCGCTTTCAGATCGATGAACGGACAACGAATTGAATTGCTATTATCGACCGCGATACTTCCGCTACTTAATAATTCCGTACCGAGTTATACGTTATTCTCGAATGATAAATCGGCGTGATGCCGCCTCTTCAACGGTATATTATCTAATTTCATTATTATGAGCTTCTTAATACTTCGTTATATCGAGCACGGATTACATTATAGCCTCGTTAGGAGGCAACGTCGACACGTACTACACGTGTACCACGGACGGCTCGCTCGCTGTAGTCTACAATTACGTGATAGATGTATAGCTGTGCACTTATATTTACATTCCACGTGCGGCTTACCTGTACGATCCTACGACTGTCGACCCGTGCTATTTATCTAATCGTTGCCTTACGAACACGTTCGGTTTTTCGGTCATTTTTCAAACAAGCGCTCTCTCTCTCGCGCTGGGTTTTCCTCGATTATTTCTCGATTAGTCGGCAGTCCTCACCGCTATCGATGGGTATATATTGGGGCATTCTTCCTCGATACAGCCACCCATTTTTTGTCGATGTCTCTGAAAATTCTGAAAAAATTCTATACTTTTCTACGCGTTGGATGGACTCGCTGTCAATTTTCTTGGATTTTTTGGAGCTTTGATGCCGAAGTAACGTGTTTACCAACACTTTTCAGTCCGACACTTTTTTTTTTTTGGCAACATCTCAGTTGATATTATGCGACACGTAGAAGTTTTTCAGTTAAATATGACAGTTTACACAATAAATCGAAACAGATTTTTTTTCAACTTGTCATCGGTAGCAAATTTTTTTTCAAAGATCCTCGACACTTTTTTACTTCAAGACAATTTTTTTTTTGTACAACAGTATTCGGAAAACAAGCTCACATATTGACACTTAAAACTATTTGGCTAGATAAAAATAGTCGTTGGTTTTATAATTTTACAATGATTAAAAAGTATTTTTTCAAATTGATGCAAAGTTGTAAAAAAATTCGTTGCAATTTATTTTCTCCGAAGCTTACTCTCGTCCCACTCTCATGTTTAACTGAAAAACTTCTATATGGCACATAATTTGACCTGAAATTTCTTCGAGAAAAAAAGTGTCGAAATCCACGAACATGGCATTTGTAACCTTATTTTACCATTTGGACCCTTCAAATCACATTTTCGTTTTAATTAATTTTTTTGTTCAAAGTTGCAAAAAATACCTACAACTTTCATACAAAAAATTTCAATGTCCGATGCAAATTCATCGCAATACATCAAATTTTAGAAAATTCCTTAGTAGACTGTAATGTAACTTCGACATCGAAGCTTCAACCCCCCCCCCCCCCCCCCCCCCTCCAAAAATCGCAGACAGTCCATCTAGCACATAGAAGAGTATAATTTTATTTCACAATTTTCAGAGACATCGGAAAAAATATGTAGCTCGATTAAGCAAGAATGCCTCGTATGAACAGATCGTTTCGTCGATAGACTAATTCCTTGAATACATTTCATCAAATATTCTTGATTATATTATTTCTACACGCTTTATTTTCCTGCATCCGGTTACTCGATGACTGATGAAAGAATTACCGTGCAAATAAAGAAATAAAGTCCGGCGAAATAAAGAAACGTTTTTGACAGACAAAAATAGCCAAAAGGAAATAGCCAATTATCGAGCTCGTTCGCAAAAATGTTGATTCTCCAAGAGAAATGATTAGGTATGTACCTATCGAAAAAAATCTGTTGAATTTTTTTTTCAATGCACCAATATTCACAGTTTTTATCGGTATCGTAAATGAAATTTAATCGACGCACTCGCAAACGCTTTATGCACTATCGACCTTGACAAAATTAAGTACATTTCAAAATGTTGCTGATTAAAAAATCTACGCTGAACTGGACTCACAGTTTTCCTACTTTTTTTCGCAATCTATCAACGGTATACTAACGTTTTTCGGAATCTCAGGCGCTTAAGATTTCTCAAAGCATAACTATCAGATTGTTATTTCCTAAAGCGAAAAACACTGTGGAGAATCGTCGCGATTCAAGAGCATACTTAAAACGCTCTGCGAAGAAATTGATGTCACATCAGTAGAATTGTGTTTGTTGAGCGTAAAAATAATTGGCCTCTGCCGATTAAATGTGAATAAAATTGTACGTCGAGCGATAAATAGCAGTTTCGATACTGTTAAATGTCGCCTGTTCGGTCTACTCGTAAATTAAAGATATAATTTATCGCATGGCAACAAAGTCATTAATATTGAATCGGCAAAAGTGATTGTTTCCACATTAATCGAACGGAAAATATAAAAGCACGACGCGGCATGATCCTAATTTGACGTAGTCTCATTATTTAACGAGCCTGGAAAAATTCCATTTTCCTCGTCCCTTCGTGTATACATGTATATAATCCGATGAGGATCCGGGGAGAAAATGTGGAAAGATAATTATCTAGAAGAAAAATGAGGTGGGAATGTTCGAGGTCCGTTCGTTTGGTACCAGAAGCATTTTTCGCTCGTTCCAAGTTGGGGTTAATGTAAGTAATTATACGGTAGGGTGGAATGTCGGCAAGACGGCAGGTCGCGGTATCAACTCGATAAGGCATTATCTCGCCATCTCAACGTTCCCCTCGATCTCCTAATTACAAATAATTACCTAAAAGAAATCGTCGACCAATCCGACGCTGTTACGTCGCGCGTTCAAGTGCATTTTTCCAACATTTATAAGAGTCTCTCGCTTTCGATTTCTCTTCGCGGCCAACGAAAGTCGTTTCGAAACTTATCCGAAATACTTTCAGAAGAAAATCCAATTTCATGAGAGAATTCACGGAATAACGAATAACGCTTTTACGTATTCGGGACATACGTAATACACTTTATGTAATATAATGTAACTGTTGAATAATATTTATACCTAGCGTGCGAAATAATCGATTCGCGACGGGTTAAATTAAAAAATACGGGACATTTCCTAAAATAGACCGCGAAACGAGTGTTCGCAAAATTAACCCACCCTAATTAACCCTTGGTTGTCGGCAAAGCCCCGAAAAATATCACGATGGGGAACTCGACTCGACGGATTTTCTGATTGTTGCCATGGGAAAAATATTCCGTTAATGAAATTGGAAAAAAAATACAGAATCTTATTCTAACAGTTTGATGTTCGCGTTACACAAAATGAAATAATAACATCTTGAAGAAAATCATAAGCGAGCAAGTTGAACGAATCGATTTCTTCGCTCAAATAATTATAACCCATTCGTTTCTACAGCTATTCGGATAAATCTTACGGGCCATACTCTGGATGTATAGCACACTCGGTAGAAAATACTTCCAATAACGCCGACTACGGGCAATTCGTAAAGTCTCACGAAAATCCAAAGTTCGTACCCGAAACCCGTACTCCGAACGTTCAGGAAATTCAATGAAAATTCTACTGGAAGTTGGAAACTCGAGGAAGGCGAAGGGAACGAAGGATACTAGGTAAAAACTTGAGTCGTTTTCACCGGTTTGACCTAGAAGGATTAACATGTTAAGAAGGAATCAAAGTAGAGATAAATTTCCAACAACCGTAAACCCCGGATCGACGTCAAATTTCGCACCAGACTTGTTTTGTACGCTCTGAGACAATATCTGAAAGGATCTTTCGCTAATCTACATATTTTTGGGTCTATCAAATTTTGAAGAAAAAAATCTTCATACCGCAATCACTTACACGAGGCGTTGACGCTAAATAAATGCTCATATGCAAATCATTAAAGCTTCTTGGAGATAGACATGCCGACAGTTATCAACAGAGAATGTACATCAGGGTGTTTTCTTTTTATGCTTTATTTTTTTGGTCCTACCTAAAAATCTGATAATTTATTTAAAAAACTATATATTCCTGCTAGATTTTGTTTGAGTAAATTGGAGGCTTCATTCCTTCAAAAATTCGATTTCCCATACCAGTCATACAGGGTATTTTTTGTTTCGGTTTCAACTCGTCTTTTCGGTATTCAACAAATTTTTGTGAAAAAAATGTTTGTACATTTTTTGTAGGGCGTTGAATTTGCTACAAAAATGTTTCTCTGACCAAACGCTGCCCGGCCAACAGTTTTTGAGTTGCAGAGCTGAAAGGGTGAATGTTAATAATAATTGACAACAAATTTTCTTTGTATAGACGACATCAAAAACTGCGCTATCGTGCTATAAAATAAATCTAAAAACGTTTGAAAATTGAAATATACGCGAAAATTTGAATTTTAGTTCATTGGTATTATGATTTCATAGTAATTATGGATCAAAATTTATCTTTATTTACGAAATACAAAAAGTAGTTTTTAAAATTAACAATTTTATAGCTTTATAGGGTCTAGTGTAAGATAATATTTAATGTAACATCAACAAATTCCAATTTGAAGAAAATTTGTTGTCAATTATTATTAACATTCACCTTTCCAGATCTACAACTCAAAAACTGTTGGTCGAACAGCGTTTGCTCAGAGAAACTCCTTTGCACCAAAATTAATGTCCCACAAGAACTGTGTACTGATTTTTTCCAGAAAAATGTTGCGAGTACCAAAAAATCGATAAAAAAATTCCCTTTGTTATTTATATGGAAAATCGAATTCTTGACAGGGCGAAGCCTCTAATTCACTTAAAAAACGATTCCAGCGGGATTATATTAAAAAAAAAATTATCAGATTTTCAGGTAGGACTCAAAAAAAATATCGCCTAAAAATGAAACACCCTAGTGTACATGCTGGTACCATGGCCGATTACATGGACGAGTTTTTGTGACGTTGGAGAGTAAAAAATGTAACAAGGGATGCTCTTTCCGATTTGTGGAAAGATATAAAACGCCGTTATCCAGGTAAGTAGGGAGTCATTTTTGCTCGAAGCAATCACTTACAATTAGAAGAAGAAAAAAATCAGTCAACAAGGGAAAAAACAAAACTGCGAAGCTATGAAAAAATGGTGAGAAAAATGAAGGGGAAAAAACGAAAGAGCGTCCATAAAAAAACACAAAGCAATTGAAGAACCCAAGCCAACCCAAACCAACTAGTAATCAAAGATCCCAGAAAAAAAATGTAAAAATTCGATTTCCAGAAAACTAATCTAAGTCGCCAAAGATCATTCTAAGGGTTCTTTTAGAATGTAAAAAACGGTCCGTGCAAAGTTTCAACCTGTTTCACGGTTTACGGGTTTCGGAAGTATACCCCAAATGTAGTCGAGAGCTGCGTTCGTGGTGCGGATTTGGGATTTGGGATTTGAGATGTAATAGCGCTCGCAGCCACGAAATTACAATGCTGCGTATAGTATTGTTTCTACGTCGGTGCAAATTATCAAACGCTGACAATGAGTATCGCTGGATCTCGCCTCGCCCCAAGTTCTTATTCGTGGCTCGTTCCCTCCAATTTCGTTCGGAAGATAGTTGGATCGCGTTCAAAAAAGCCTGGAGCATCTTGGCTTGTAATCAGTACGGAGTCGAGGCTGTTCGCATCGCGATACTTTTGGCGCCGAGTGTACTCGTCGGCACAGTCAGAGAGAAGAACGCGGAGCGTCAAATCAATTGTCCGTCCCTAGCCGGAAGGAATGAGAGCACATGCTCGAACAGTCTCTCGCGACGTTGTCGAATTGTTCTCATTGTTTTTTGTTCATTTATTTTTGTTTCGTTTTTTTGTTTCTGCTTGCTTGTTTGTTCTCGGCAAACGTTGGCATTTTTATACATCGACGCTCGCCGCAATCGTTATCGCCTGTTCCGACACTCCGAGTCGTTTTCCTTCCGTTGCTATAACGCCTGCCGTTGCGCGAGCCACGGCAGACGAAACGGGCAAAATATTGCCGCGCAAAGCTCGACGGGACTCCGTGGCCAACACAAAATGGCTGCCGGCACGGGCAATCGACCCTACGCGCGGACTTGGACAGAGACAGCGTTCTCGACTCCGACTCATACTACCTTGTTTTATGCTTCCTTCCTTCCGCCTCCCTCGCTCCTTCATTTTCTCTCTTTCTCTTGCTTTTTTTTCTTCAGACCTCGATCTCTCTCTCTCTCTCTCTCTCTCTCTCTCTCTCTCTCTCTCTCTCTCTCTCTCTCTCTCTCTCTCTCTCTCTCTCTCTCTCTCTCTCTCGCGCTGTCCTTTCGGCTCCCTCGCGTTACGGTCTCGTTTGTTTAGACTTGGTACACCTTCCTTTGGTACAGGCAAACAGAAAGAGTAGGTATTAGACGCAGCGCAGTCTAACGTTGCGTCAATATGGTTTAAGGAGGTATTCTGGTCTAGAAGCATGAATTTTAGGTATTTTTTCAGGTGCAATAAAAAAACCAAGCAGTATTTTTACCGGCCGTTATTTTACCAGATATTCGTTAATGTTTGAAGAATGCATAAAAAAAATCAAGTGAAAAATTAAAAATTCAAGAAATTACAGGCTAATGAAGTGGGAGGTCTCAAAAAATGATTGACGTGCTTGTAACCCTCCTGGTAATTTCAAATCAAAAAAGGAAAACAATTCTTAATCTATAAGATCGCTACAATCGTGTAAATTGTGAAAAAGTATTTAAAAAACGCAAAATGGCGGCTGTCTGAAATAAGAAGACAATTTTTTTAATTATAGTTCTAGTCCGGGCGACAGAGTAACGTATATCGAAACCAAATTTCAACCAAATTGGTTCAGTAGAACTTGGGATATCATGTCAAGCGTGTTGAATAAAGTATAATAGTTTGGAGAAAAACGCGTTTAAAGATTTGAGCACAGGTTCAACTGGTTTAGGTACCGCGTCACTAAAATAGCTATAACTCTGTGGATAAGTGGAATTTTAAAAATTCATTTGGAGGATATATTCTTGAAGGTCTAAGCTTTGAACATATGAAGAAGGAAAAATCGTTTTTTTTCTTCCAAATTTCTGGACCACAATGCTCCCTTAAATACATGTATCGAAATGTGGTCATCGCTTTGTCTAGCATCTTTCAGTTGAAAGCGCTTGTCGCGTTAACTCCACATCTCGAATGGTGTTATCTCGCAAAACTTTACATTCCGCACTATTGCCACATACGTACAGTATAACAGCTATGGTTCACAGATTAAGGCGAAAGAACGCTTTGCGCGAAGAAAAAAAATGATAACATATATTATGATAGTATGGTAACTACTGCTATATCAATAAAGTTGTAGCTATTATGTAAGATTGTAAGTTTTATTATTTTGGATGCTAATTTCTACTATTGCAATTGTAACCTGTATTATTAGAATGGTAGCTCGTACTATCTTCGTGGGTTAAAAAACAAAGGTTTTATCAGCATTGTACTTGCTATTAACGTAAGATAGTAGCTGTTACCGTCTAACACAGTTAATGCTATTATACGTATTAAAATTGCTAATATGTCTGCTTGTTATTAGTTTGCTGCGCTGCGATAATAATAAGCGCCATCAGAGGATAGTAGGAGCTACTATTTCTTTCTCTCCGTATGGACGCCCGAAAATGAGTCATTTTTCAAGATTTTTTTACTGATATTCAATTTCTCTGCGGTAGTTATTTCATCTCTAGTTTCAGGGCTCGACGTTTCACACTCATTCACAATATCCATAGATTCTTTCGTAATACACACGTCCCAAAGATCAGTTTTCAAAGTCTCTGGTTGGGGTCCGTCTTCGTTATTTTTTCGTTTTAATTTTGCTGGAGGCTCCATCGCTGTCTGTTCGTTTTAAAAACTGACTCGGGAATGATGTGTTTCCCTTACTGATCCTCTCGAGGACACAAAACGAGCTGGGTAGGGCAGGATCGGTTGATAGAGGACCCTCCTTGCAGCCTACAGGTATAAACGGGTATACTTGCTAGCTGACCGACCGTAATTGTCGGGAAAAAGTACGCAAACCACCACCAATATTATTAACAAGACACGCTACAGGAATTTCGCGGTGAACAATGTTGAAGCTTTTCTCATTCATTTTCTCTTCTTATTATTTTTTTAATTTTTTGTATTCTTTTACCAGATACAAAATTCATTGGCCAATAAAGACAGCGTTCTTTCAACATACATTGACAAGAAACATTCGTAAAGTAATTTTCTACCGACATGGGTAGACGAAAAAGAATGTGTAGATCGGATTTTGAACGCGGACCGCACAACCGTGGTGCCGAGGAGCTAGCCGCGGCGCCGCCGCTCCGGTTGGATTCAGCGTGCGCTACAAGGCAGGTAAGGAATGCGGAAAACTTTGACCGTCATTTTCTCGGAAACGGTTGAGCGTTAACGGATAAGCCGAGACACGTGATCACTTATTTTGACCCCTCTTCCACTGAGCAAAGTTCCAGGCAAATTGGGTTATGGCACTTCTGGTGTTCCCCTTTTGAGAGAAATGATAATGAATGATAGGTTCAAACGATAGGTTTCATAATATTCCATTTTGGAAAATATTTATTACGCAGAATCATGTATGTGACTAGAAGCATTTGGAGTGTAGTCAATAATCATTGAGCATAGTCTGAATCGTGGTTAAACGTCAAGAGTGAATTTCGAGATTCCCAATGGTCGACTAATTGTAAGATCTTTCAAGTGACATTTGGGGTAAATTGATCGGGGTCAATTGGTTGTTCGTGGGCGTACAACATACTGCCGAACAAGCGTGTATCATCTATAATCGCCAAGAAATGAGTCGAAATCCACTATCGCGCTGATTATTATTTATTAATATTCGCGTGCAGAATGTATAATAAATGGATTCGCGAAAAATACGTCTCATGTGTCATCACAAATTTGCTGTTGTACGCGGAAATCGATTATTGTTCAGTCGGCTTCCGAGAACAAATATTTGTGAA
The DNA here is from genome assembly GCA_963969455.1 of Arge pagana. NCBI lineage: Eukaryota > Metazoa > Arthropoda > Insecta > Hymenoptera > Argidae > Arge > Arge pagana. The sequence continues at coordinate 15,707,521 of OZ018311.1, read as the reverse complement.
ACTGTCTTACTTTTTATGCAATTGACTTCGATATCTAACCAAAAATGGAATAAGTTGCCGGACAATAAATAAATACTATTCTGATCATTATATCGGGTAGCAATAAATATTATTAAAAGTGACGTATAATAATTGAGAGTCTTGTTCAAAGTGGTGACAGTCCTAGTTATTTTGTTGGAACCATTGCTGTACACCCGATTATTATTGAATTATTATGCGTGATATTTGGAGGCCACTGATTCGTTTCTAGATTTTGCATTTTTCACACGAACCCGCGAAATCTGGTTTAAACTATTAATTTCACGTCAGATTATGGTCGAGTATCGACACTCGAGCCCTCCGATCATCGTCGAACGAAGTAAACGAGCGGAGTTATTTTAGCAGACATATTCAAGTGAGAAACGTCCTATTTCCAGTCTTTACGATAGTAATAGCTCACCAGTGATAAAATGTTTGATTACGTATGGGCGAAGCGAATGTACAATTTAATGTACAATTTAATTATCTCGAGTTTAATCGAAAAATTCACAGCAAGCAACGCTCGCTGCAACAAGTAGAAATTCTGTATATCACTGCCGAGGTATAAACATTCGTGTAATTCCAAACGTACAAGTTTGCGCATTCCCTCCGCATCGCTGGGTGTCACACGGTAAAAATTATAATATTGATAATGTCGCTTTCGGACGCGGCTGATTGTGAATGCTTTACGCAATCGTAAAATACACAGTAAAAACTGTCTCTAGGCGCACGGTAAATACTATACGGACTGATAGGCAAGTCTCGGAATACGCACGGTTTTTAAAACCGCCTGCTTCTTCGAACGACCAATTGCATAGTCGAATTTTTCACCGATAAATTCTACTTATCATCGTCTCGCCTTTCCCTCAAAAACTGTCTCAAAAACCTCGCGCGTCGCCCACTTTTCGTCCATCTATAGAAACTAATTCCTAAAATTCACGCTCTTTGAATATCCTTCTATTCATTTACACGGTAAGAAAAAATCTAACAAATTTAACACAAAAATTTGTGGTAACGACATTTTTTACGCAAAATTCGTGTTATTTCAATACACTCCTTGGGTAGTGATAGAGTAACACAACTCCGTGTTAAAAGTAATACAAACCAATGTTAGAACAACATTTAAAACGTGTTACTCTAATATCAAAGAACATTGTTGAGTGTCGGAAAACGGACTGTGAGAACAACACTAACGAATTAACGCACTAAAATGTTAAATATTCGACGCAAAAATTTTGACACTACGCAATGACGGGAATTTTTTTACTGTGTAGGGTAAACGCATCAATACATGGACAGTCAAGCAGATTCGAATGTTTTTTTTAACGAAATGATAATATAAAATAAAACTAAGTGATCATAAAATGGATTATACTTGCATGAGAATATTCAATTTCCACGACAAAAATAATTAAAATCGTGTAGTGCGTAGTAGTTTATAAAAAAAAAAAGAAAAATTTGAGAAGTAGTCGGTATCACCAGTGGACAGCAAATTTTCCTATATTTTCTTGCTTTTATGATCAATTACTCGATTGGTTCGTTTATATTAAAAATAAAAACATAATCATATGATACATATCTTATTATTTGATTTATTTATATAATATGGACAAAGCTCACGCGTTATCATAAGAACAAATATAAAAATGAAAGTAACCATTTTTTCATAACCGTATATATTTATATGCATCGACAAAAATGTTATTCTTAAAATTTTATTCGCCAACTTAACTCTTACGTGCGCATCCAACTTTATCGACGTTGTTGCGCACCCGGGTACCTACCTCTAGTTTTAGATTGTTTTTGCTTCACACAGATATGAACAGAATCGTTTGTAATCGTTTAGTTAATTAAATAAACATAAGTGAAAAGTATTTGAGCCATTTCCGAGACTCCTTGCACGGTCTATACACCACAAAGCGAAGTGGTAATAACAGGAAAGAACATAATACTCAATCAATTGGAGACATCGATATTTGATCGAGTAAATTGGCACAATTAAATTTTAATACATCTCCGTACTCTGGGCCCCTAAGGTCCTGCTAATATTTGTTCCAAGACAAAAATCGTTCAAAAAATCTGAAAAAACATTCTGAAATACTTCTATAAAAAATTTTTTATCACAATATTATACAGTAGAAACATAAAAATATTGACTTTCAACAACAACAAAAAATCATAACTGAAATACATTGTCGAGTAAAAAAAAGTACAGCAAGAGTGCTACTATAATTATCTCGATCAACGAAAAGGTCGTTTTTCTTTAATAAGAAAAATTAGAGAAACAGTATTTTTAGCTTTATTTTCACATCATATATTTTTTAAAAACCATTTGTAGAAAATTATAGTAAACTAATCATAAGGAATTATAAGTAAAATATACTAGAGTTATCTAGGAACATTTTTATTCGTAGACTCTAGTAAAAATGGTTAATTTGTTTGTTCACTGTAACACTTACTAACAATAAAATAATATTCATTAATAATAAAACTAGTTTTCAGTAACAACATGTCAAACCAATCTTTTAATTATTTTTTCCATATACATCTAAATATTGAAATAGATTCGTAAAGAGTAGAATCGGGTGGACCTGAAAGCCCAGATCGAAAAACATCTTTTTTTAAATAAATACTGAGAAAAATGTAACGAGGTGGGTATCCGGGTGCGCATATCAGGGTTAAAGTGATCAGTTATTAAAGTCGCACGTGTCCATCTATTGGTACGTTTATCCTACGCTATCGCTCGTTACATTTAGTCTTATTTTTCCGAAATGTTACGCGTCAAAATGTTACGTCGAGATCACAAATAGGCCCGGGAATTCTACGGCAACTTTCAAACGAAATCTTTTCACGCGCAATTAACGATGCGCGATTGTTGTGGAGTACAGTACATACTCATCGTGCCGTAGCTCGGGGATAACAGTAATATAAGACTAATTAACCAGCGTAATTACAACTTTTGTTCCGGACAATTGTGCGAGTCTTACAGCATCAGCTGCTCGTTCCGCGAGAGGGGAAATTCAGTTATTTCACTTACACGCTGGGAAGAATTCGTGGGTTGATGTGAATAAATAACTGCTTATGCCATAGTCGCGAATAGATGGAATAGTTTAGATTTTCTGGTCAAATACTTATATTCTATTCTAACTGCTTACTCTCGAGGGTATATTATTTTACGCGGAAAACGAAACTACATAGCGCGATGTACGTAACGACTCGAAATGCTTAAGAGCACTGGTAACGAACACGTATATTCAGTGGCCTCGTACGTTACTGTTATCAGCAGAAGAACCCGTGCAACCTCCATATTCTTCTGGAACTTGTTCTGATTGCGAATTAGAATATAAATTCCGCTGAAACTAATTCGTCTCCACGACTATTCATTTTCGTACTTATGAATATTTGAACGGTCGAATCTCCATCTTTCTTCGTGTTTGATTATTTTCGACGGAAGAAAATGTGTTGAATCCTTTGGCAGAATGATCTCAATATGATTAGAAATTCGATTGCTGATTAAATTCAGTTGGAAAAAAAGCGCGATTCAACTGAAATAAATTGTTCATGTTTTCAAAAAATTTGAAACGCAATTTTTCAACAATTTATCTATTCGATAATGATCATGTATTGAAAGTATTGGGATTTTTTTCTAACAAATCGCCTATTTTTTCTATTATTTTCCTATAGATATATTAGTATTCGAATTACCGTGGTTTTTCGAGAACTTTATTTATTTCTAGGCGTTCGATTTCTTGTCGATTATTTGAATTTTAAAGTGTACAACAAACTGATCGAACAAAATCAATTATTACGATTTTTTTCGGTAATTTTGGAAGAAGCAGTTTTGTCCTGCGTTGGGTCGATCTAGTCTACGAATGATATTTTCGTATTGGGAGATAAGAAGACCAAAAGGTTATTTTTAGATTAAGTAAGAATGCCTCGTTTTCTCAGGGCGACTGTTTTAATCCATTTATCTGTTTCTCGTGAAGAACAAATGTCGAAACATGGCAAGTTGTAGATTTCTAACAATTTTTTTTCTATATTCCATCTGCACATTTCGTTCGACGAATTCTTCGCCGACGGGTGGCAGTTTCTTAATACTTCTTCTCGGCGCTACAATGGATTTTCATTCGTGCCAGGTACATTCTCGGCAAATTTCTAGGCGAAGAACCGTTTATTGTTCTTGAACAGTCTAAACTATCCACACAAAATAAGAGAAAGTCGAAGAAACCATAAAAATGGTCGAACCCCTTGTCAAAAATGAGATACAACTGGGGTTGTAAAATTTTCCTTGAAAAAAGAATACATTAAATCATTAAAGTTAATTTGCAATGGACATGTTTTTCACTAAAAACATAAATTTAATGATTACCTAATGGAAATTTATTCCATTAAAAAACCAAACTTAATGGTTAATGAAAATTTAATGGAAATATCTCCCGTTAAAAAAATTATTTCAATGGTTGATGAAAATGCTACTGCATTAAAAAATTTAATTCAGTCTTTACAACTATGTGAAAGTTAATTTAAACAGCTCAATAATTGAGGGGTCTAAATACTGTGAAGATTTAACAACAAGTCAATTTCTCGAACACTAAACTAAGGTTCATCGTTCCGAACTACAATAATTTTTTTTACGTATAATTAAGAAAATGGCGGTCTTTTTTCGAAAAAAGTAAGTTATTTTTTGCAATTTTTTGATTGCAATAAAAAAATAGTGTAGATTATAATTTTAAAACGATCTCAGCAACGTCAAACAAAATCTCGAGTGTCCAAAGTAAACTAATCCCTTAAAGATACAATGAAGCTTGATAGGTCGTGTCTATTTCGAATTAACGTAGCGGTTTCGCCATTTTCCCGTTTTTACCCTTCCCGTTACTATTTCTCAAGCAGAAGCGGATGTACTAATTCGAGGGTATGCAACGAAATTTTCATCGTGCCGAATAAATTGCCGGGCTGACATCACGAAATTCTCGACTATTACAGTCGACTGATATAATATTCGTATGCGAGCGTTTGACGCGTTCGGTGAAACAATTGGTCGATGCTCCGCTGATCTCTCGTCCCCGAAAGCGATCCAAGTCCCCGGAAACGACACACGACTACGGAGGGACGGATATAGCAGCCTATTACCACCGAATAAAGAGATCCGTGGCGTCGGCTTTGCCGCGTGCCGCGCGAGAGCAGGAAGCTTTGTAATTTGCAGCCAACAAGCTGTCCGCTTGTCTCCTTGTCCCCGCTTGTCCACTCGGCCGACTCACACGGCGGCGTGTGGTGTGCGCTGCGCGGTGTGGCTCACCGCACGACGACGCGGTTAGGTGTGCTCTCGCCTCTACCGCCGACCTCTCCCCCCCCCCCCCCCCCCCCCCGCCCCGTCTTCGCTGATAGTTGGTTGTGCCCGGCCGTCGCGTCGGGCTGTAAATGAAACGAGAAAAAGGAGCGTCGCTAGTGACCATGCGCAATATAATAAGCCATGAATCTTTCCTCGGTGACTCGACATTCTACGTATGTAGGTATACGAGGTATACCAGACGTTACGAGCCGAATCGACAATCCTTTGATCCTCTCACCATCGCCGAGTGTCTGTCCGATTTTCTCCTTGCCTCGCGCTCCCTCCCACCAAGTTCTAGTATTCTTCGCACATTTTTTGCACATTTTTCGCAGATCCACGCCATTTTATTTTTCATTCGGAACGTGACTTCGAACGTTGATGTTTCGCTAACCACTCGAAAATCACGCAACCTCGAGGATAATATTTATTAGTATTATAACAATTATTATCAACCACATAGAGAAACTCGCAGAAGTTCTGAATGAACACTCAAAGTTTTGAATTAGTTTCCGAAAAATGTGTAAATTTTTCGAATCAGGACTCCACCTTAAAACAGCTCCAAATGTTTGCCTAACGTGTCTTATCACTCGGCAGTAGTGTAACGCGCGATAATATGGTGGCGCACCGTGAAAAAAATAAGACACCATAAAGTGGGAGTAAATCAAAATATAAACAAGTTTATTCGGTGTCTGCTGTCATTTTAAGGAAATCGGCAACAAAAATTGGAACGAATCAAAAGAGAAACACATTTATTCGTTGTTTGCTATCATTTTAAAGTCAATTTACGTCAATTTCAGTCGATTTACGACGGTACAAAAATTCAGCAATGTATCCGCTCGTTAAGAATTTTCTCCGTGCATATCGCGGTGGTGTGCACGCGTGTGTTCGTGTGTCGGCACGACCGCTTGGTAGTCGTCAACGACCACTTTTAATTTTTTTTACGAGATTAGAAGCCATGCATCTCCTTAATATTACTTGGAGTACCACATATCAGTGGTAAGGAATAACGAATAGAATAGATTCGATTAACTTGCCAATTATCGACCGAATGGAGAAACTCGCTAAGGTTTTGAACGAAGACTCGAAGTTTTGAATTAGCTTCCGAAAAAATGTCGGTAAAAAAATGTACACGGCCTCAAAATCGGACGTATTCGCGAAATCACTGCTCGAATTCCCGACGAGATTCGTGTGTATTCGTGCGCGGTGTCGTATAAACGTTCGACGCTACTGTTATTTTTATGCTACTGTTATTTCCGCGTTCGTCGCGCGCCGATACTTCGGTATCTCTAGAATTATCGGACGTATTGGTTTCACACCTGTCAGCCGGAAAATTCACCGATGCATAAATAAAAGTGCGACTACGCTACGTGCCAGTTTGACCCATTAACTACGTGTGCGTGTCGTTGGCGGCAACAGGCACCGCTGGTGCTCCTACTACCATATGCGAGTCGTGCTCGCACGTTTCTGTGGACGTGCTCGGTCCTTTTTCGACGCTTCCGCGCGATGTCACGCTCGTTCCCCCTCGCTCCCCTCCGTTGTCGATTTGTTCATATTTTTTCTCTCTCTCGATTCCCACTTCGCAACGTGCCGTGGCGTAATTACGAGCAATTACGGCTCGTTGCCGGTGAATTATTTGTAGAAGAGGTTGAATTATTCACAAACATAGAGCGGAGCTTGAATTGTTTGGAAAATTGAATAACTCTAGATACAACGTTATCGTTAGTCGAGCACGAAGCTCTCGCGCGTGCTGAAATGTAATGCAGAACGAAACATGACGATCGCAGTGAAACGAGCGATCGCGAAGTACCTCGCCAGCGACCTGGGAAACAAGTATAAAAATATGTTACAGGTATGAAATTGCTCGTCATTGGAAAAACCTTTGTATCGCTTTTCGTTTTTTAAACATTTTCAAAAATGACCAAAATAAAGTAGAAAATCAAATATACCACGAATTGTAAATACATTTTTCATTCGATCTAATTATATTTTTTTCGGAATTTCAGAAAAATATTGTCATTTTCATTAATGTTTTGGCGATTATTTCGCCACATGGGAGGACCCATTTTTGTAAGGTTTATTTTATAGAAAAAATACAGTGAAAAATAAATTTATAATTAACGATATTTTTGGATTTTTTAATTTTTTGCGATAGTGTTTTTGAAGTTTTCTAAAAACAAAAACACTGGTTTTCAACAACGAGTAATTTCGTACCTGTAACATATTTTTCTATAAAATCCGTCTTCTTACTTTTTTCCGCACTTATTTTCATTGCCAGAGTAAGTTTCAAGGCCATGCCACCTCGAGATCCCCACTATTTAGTATTTATGAGTGGGAAAATGTTACGAAATCGCTGTTGACCTATTGTATAATGCAAGCGATAGATTATTCTTTTTGTTGTTGAGATGAGGTGTAAATTACATCGGTGTTGGAATTTACACTAATTTGTACGACGTCGTTCGTACGAGTTGCTGCTTCGGTGAGAAAGGATCCATCAGGTGAACTTTGTTCGTCATGCAAACGGTTTGATTTGCAATTTGTTAATTGATTAGTACATTGTTCGTTTGATGCTGGTGATTTCTGTGCTTTCTCGACGAGGCTTGCAGATTTTTCATTCGTATGCCAACATTTCGATTTGCTTGTATCAAAAGGACGTGAAAGAAGTTACGTTGATTTTCAGAGAAACGTTACGCGACGTAAGGTAACCTGAACAAACTCTGTTCTGAAGATTTCGAAAATGGAAATTGACAGAAAACATCCATTTCGTTATTTTGAACAGATTTCTTTTTGTTAAATTTACTTTTCGGATTACCGACAACTACCAAGTAGACTATTGTATCGACAGTCGCGTCACTCTTATTTATATAAGTGTACAACGTTCAGTACGTTATTTATTGTCGACAAGTTGCCAATGAAATTGTGCTTGTGGACTTAGTCCGGAATTTTGTCGCAGTCAAGTTGGTAACGAAGGCGTAGCTTTTCGACGAATAACAGGGATCTCAAACAAAGAAGTGCTATATCCCTGGTAAGTTTGTCTGTCTATTTGTTTGCTACATCGTCACGGCTAACTATATCACCAAAGTTATTCTATTGAAATTTGGTAGAGAGGTGACTTAAAGCCCGGGAAGCGGCATACGGAATGTTCCACCACCATCGTACATTTAATATGACGGATTACCATCTTTGCGCACGTGGCGCGTTCTCGAAAACGTGGCCTAATGGACTTACAGAGACCGTACACAGTAAAAAAAAATTCCATCAAATTTAACACAAAAATTCGTGTTAACGACTTTTTAAATACAAAACTAGTATTATTTCAAGACACTTCATGTGTAGCGATAAAGTAACACAGCTCTGTGTTAACAGTAACTCCAACCAATGTTAGAGTAACATTCAAAAAGTGATACTTTAGTACATATCAATAACATTTTTGTGCGTTGAAGAACGGACTATGAGAACAACACATTTCAGCACTACTGCTCTGCGGGAATCATAACGGCCTCGCGGTTCATCTGAGACATATGCGATGGAAATATGTTCTTTAGTATGGTCAAATATATGGAACTACATAGGATTTTTCCAAAAAAATCACAAATAGAGTTTTAGCGGCACGCGGAATTTTCTTTCCGTTTGTCGCGAAAAATTCCGACGTACAAACATTAATGTAAAAAAAAGTGTTAACAATATCGAAAAAATTCGAAGTAGCACCTTAGATAATAGTGTTAGAAATGTGTGGTATGAATTTCAAGTCGATCGGAATAACCGTTGTTGAGCTATCATTCCCGCAAAGTCGAAAAATGTAGTTTCGAGAAAAACGCGTTTAAAGCTTTGACGCGGTTTCAGCAATAGGAAACATTGAATATTCGTAGCTGACCTTGTTATACGGTTGATCGGCGATTCCTGATCCATATCGGGGTCCTTCCTCGGCAAATTGCTGGTCTTCTAGAGATAATCTTGACCTTCTCAGAGCTGTTTTGGCCTCTGTTAACGTTTCTTTCGCGCGTTTTTCAGCAAGCGATATACGGTATTCGTCTTCGGCATTGCACGTGTCGTAACAACTGGGTCCGATGGTTACGTGCAATGGTTATGTGTAATATTAACAAAATACTGCTGTAGCTATCATTGTAAATACTTGTAGCGACGTAACTAGCGCGGAGCGCTGCACAGTGCGGTATAAAAAAATCATATCTTCGTCAATATTGTAGGAACAGACTTCGTTTTAGGCTCAAAATTTTCCTCTAGGTTCACACCACCAGAAAAAAGAATAAAACCAAAATCGATTTTTTGAATAAGTCAGAGTGGTGTAAACCCGTAAATGATCATTACCATTCGATAGATCACGTTATTCCGCAAAGCGATAAACTGCAAAGAAGCGCGTTTCCTCGCTCGTGACCGCAATATACGCCACATCGTGATTTCGTTTTACCGTCACCGCGAGTTTGTTGGAAATAGAAAAGAGATTTAACGGAATGTGTAGTACAGATATTTGTTCAAGTATTCCGTTTAATGCAAACATAATGTATAACGTGTGTGTGTATGTATGCGTGTTGATGTGTGTTACCAGAGGTTTCACGCGATAACCTGCGTAGACAGTTTAGTAGTTTTTTTCAGTAAAATAAAATTCAATTCTATATTACGATAGTGCATGAATATACACTTACATTACAGATTTTGCATTCCTGACTTCGGTGGCAGTAAACTTATCATTATTTAAAATGACTATTTAAAAAAATGTTTCTTTGGCAATAGTTTAATTTATTTTATAAAACAAATGATACGAAGTTATTATATTGTATTTTAACTTTACTTCACCAAAATTGAAAAAAAAATCATTGTCGATCAAATTATCGCTGTAATATGTGTTGGGCCCCCTCGTGACCTGTGGTGGATATCACAGCATTTTACTGGTTCGTCTAAAATCAATGAAAGAAAAAATCATTAGCGCACTAATTAATCTGGTGCCTGATCGAGAGATTTTTTTTTATTATCAGTATTTATACGTTTTATGAGCAATTACCTAGGGCATTTTTCCTAAAAAATCCGCGAGTAAAGAATCAGCGGCGGCCATTTTGTTTATTAAAAAAAAAGGCTTCGATCGGGTCCTAGATTAACTATTAAACTAACCACTTTCTTTTGTTTCATTGATTTTGGATGATCCAGTAAAATGTTACGATGGTCACCGTAAAGTATGGCATGCGGGGCGGGGTCCAACAAATGTGGCCATAATTTGATCAACAATGCATTTTTTTACACTTTGGTGAGTCAAAGTTGAAAAATAATATAATAACATTGCGTCATTTATTTTACAAAGTAAATTAAACTACCGCCGAAATTTTTTTTTAAATACGTATGTAGTCATTTTTTCATGCTTCCGATACTCCGAACGTCCATTTTTGGCGGGTCTCATGAATTTGCCTGATATATTAAACATTTTCAAGCTTTATTTTACAGTCGAAATCCACTCTACGACTCGCGAACAGGATCAAACAACGTCCAACCCCCGTATCATCACGTCACGAATCCGATTGTCCAGTAGCGTCGTTTGTTCATCGGTTCGAATTTTCACGAATTTTGCCATCAATCCGTGCAAGCTGTCGATGGGAAAACAAATGATTATCATGCTACAGCACAGCTACGTGACGCCTCAATTTGGACATAATTACCGATCAACTCTATTGACTTCTTACCTATCCATACATACATTCGGTTTCATCGGTGCAAACACGGGCGTACGTGTCGTAGTTTTTATCAACTCTCCGCGTTCTTACCTCCGCGATACGCGGCATTGATCGTAAAAAATGAAAACAATCGTAATAATTGAAATCACAGGCGAACAAAGTCGCCGGTAACCGTATAATCATCGCGTATTGTATATATATATATATATATGTATGTATATATGGGATTTACGTACGTTTCGTAGCGCGTATAAATAGTCAAGCGCCACGCTGCGGAACTGGAGAAGTATTTTTATCGGCGTTCGATCATAGGGAAAAATAGAGTCGACGAAGGACGACGTTAAGTGTTACTAAACACGCTCGAAACGAGATGATTGTGCTCGTTTATACGAGCAGGTCGTGTCCCGGGGCCGACGAAACGCGAAATGACAATGAGACTGGGGGGAGCGAGGAGTGAACCGAAATGAAAGAGGGACGAAGGCGGCATGAGAATGGGGTGAAAATCGGAGCGAACGAAGAAATACGTCCAACTGTCACGGACAGTTGCCTCGTGGTCCGTTTCGCCCGCGAGCAAAATTCTACCCCGTAGGTATATACACAACTACACGCGCCGACGGTCCTAGTTCAACAAATTTCTCTCCTCCTCCGCCTCCTCCTCCTCCTCCTCCTACTACTACTACTACTACTACTACTACTACTACTATTACTACTAGTACTACTACTACTACTACTACTACCACTCGGTCTTGTTTGTCTGTTTCCTTCGGCGCTGGACATACCGTCGCGATTAACTCCGTAGAGTCCTATATACATAAGACACAGTGGATATATCCACTGTGCCTACGGACAGATCTATAAAACTACGTCATCGCCTGGTGATATCCTCCGCGTCTGCTGAGAACAAATCTGTGTGCGTGCACCGTGACGAGGCGAGACCGCGGGATTTGTGAGCGTCGTAACGACGCACGCTCTACTCCCCTGTGAAATCTTCACCCGTAGTTCTCGGTAATGCTTTGAGAGGCGCCGTGAAAGATCGATCGGGCCGACTTCGTTGAAACGATTAGACCTACATCGGCTAAGTAACTCGGTACTTACTCACGATTGAAATTACGCGTGCTATACGCACATATATAGAGACTCGATTGGGATATTTACCAGCAGCGCTGTCATCTGTTTATCAACGCCGCATAGCTGACCGATACCCGTTTTTTCGCATGGATCGTATTGAAATTCACCGAATCCCCGATCACCTTTTATCGAACGAGCAGACGATTTGACTACGCGCGACGTGTTTTTCTGCTGTTTTTTCTTCCATACCGGATAACGACGTCGTTCAGATTTACGTTTAGACCGTTCAAGCGCTTAAGAAGCGCTACGGCCACGAGTTGACTCCAACAAAATTCATGAATCCATTATTAGGAGTATATTGATATTTTTTCTGCGAGAAGAAAGAAAATGCACTAGCAACGTGATCCTAATGAATCTACGTTTTTCAAGCACTTCCATTGAAACTATCTATCTGGCAATGAATGCTGTGAAATTAACGGGATTTTCATGAATAACTTCCGTGCTATCACATTTTTATTCCTTTTCATCGCTTCATTTTATTCCTATTTCGATTATTTCCTTCAATTGGAAATTTTGAATCGTTGATGCCGTGAGTAGCTTATTTTTAATATTCCAGTTTTTGGATACGTTGTTTTTGATTTTACAGGCAATCGTTTATCTTGCGCAAAAGTTTTTTTACTGTACGTGCCAAAAATGGCAATATCAAAAATTTAAGCGAATTTTTTTTTACGAAATTTTTTTTACAATCTTTTGAATTGATTTTAGGGGTGGATTTTTCAGGTTTTTCAATTCTTTCTCAAACTCTTGACAACAGGGATAAACGTTTGGTTATCGTAATGAATACTGTACAGCTTGTACATTTATAGGAACACAAATAATAATTTATTCAATCTGCAATCATTTTTTTTCTTCGATATTTTGAGTCTGCCATATTGAATTTCATCATTGCAATCCAGATTCAGACTCAACTGCGAAAAAAACCATGTGCACTATTTAACAAATTTTAACAATATTTTAAGATTTGTCAGCCATTTTGCGTCCGTCATATTGAATTGTGCGATTCTAATGCCCGATGCATATTCAGAGATTCCAAAAACTATTACATACCAATTTCAGTTGAAACCCTTTGAACACCGTGATTACAAAATGTGCGTATCGCCGAGGGTACGTGTGATTTTGTATTCTTGATATGAAACAGTGTCGACCGAAAATGATGAAAGGAAATCTTGTTTATCGTTGAAACGAAATATGATCCTGTCATTCATCGTGATCCAATTAAGAAGCTAATTATACGTATAGTATAAGAAAATGGGGATAAGAGTACAATACCAAATTAAAATGTAATACGCAAACGAGCAAAAGGAAGATATATTATAGTCAGAAACTTAATACTATGGATGAATAAGATAGAATCGCATATTATTATTATTATTAATTAGCCATCTGGAACGGTGCCGAGAAATTAGAGAGACAAGCCGATTAGTATAGAGCAGGTGGGTAGCCTCAGTGACTAAGGCTTACGTTAGTCAGTTTTAACGCGACTTCCAAACGTAGTGAAACAGCAATTACTAACGGATCGCACGATTGATTTCACTAATTGTAAGCTTTATCGCGCGACTCAATTGCTTTGACGCGTTCAACTGGCAAATATGCTACTAGCGGTACGATGAGATCGTTGGCCGACGCGGAAGTGCTTTGGTGGCACTTTGATTTCGGTGTGAGACGAAAAGTTGATGAAAATGGAATGAAGATCCGGATAGCATTTATAAGAGAACGATCGAAATGTTTATGCTCGCTCTCTCTCTCTTTCACTGTTCTCTTGAATTCAGGTAATTTCCGAGCTTTAGATTCCCGTGAATATGCGCGACTCTTGGAAGAAGAAACGCGCGTGTATGAAGAATAAAGGGAATAAAGAATTCAATTTGAGAAAAAAGCGAGTAAATCTCGTAGGGGTCCGACATAACTTTTCTTCTCTTTGAAGAAATGAAAAGGCGACGGTGATCCCGAGTCACGCGCACCCAGACGCGGCCCCGTTGCCACGGCGAGCCGAGACACGACGAAGAAGCAGGGGAAACGACGCGAGACAAAGGGAGACAAATAAATGTTGCTGCACGCTCGTGTCGCGATGCATGTCGAGTGTAAACGGCACAACGTTCACAAACGCCGGCGGGGGACAGGGAACCATCGCGCACCCTCTGTAACAATAAGAAAGTGCTCGAGGTTTTACGTCGACTTGGAATTCAAATTTTATGCTATCTACCTACCTACCTACCTACCCGCCTACCTGCCTGCCTGCCTGCCTGCCTGCCTGCCTGCCTGCCTGCCTGCCTGCCTGCCTGCCTGCCTGCCTGCCTGCCTGCTTGCCTGCCTGCCTGCCTGCCTGCCTGCCTGCCTGCCTGCCTGCCTGCCTGCCTGTCTGCCTGCCTGCCTGCCTGCCTGCCCGCTCGCCGACTCACCAACGTCGCGAGGTACTACTACCCGACGCTGGGAGCTCGTTGGATACGTCCTCGCAATAACAGTAATGATAGCCATAGCCAGAAGCGGCGAGAGTTGAAGACGACGAGAGATGACGATGTTAGAGAGTTGTTCGAGGGTTGATAGCTGTCACCGACCGAGGAGAAGAGAAGCCGGAGGACTCTGCCGTTTCAACGTAATAACGAGAATTGAAAGTCGAACGATTGTTGGACTTATGCATGCGACACGAGCAGAGAAGTCTGTGTTTTACGCTGTCGTCACTAGCGATACTCGCAGCATTCATTATTGGGTCGATCCATTCGCGCCATGCAGTACACCGCCATGAAATGCAGTGGCGCGTTCGACGTTGATCGTATCCATGCGCGACTGCATGGTACTCGCGTTATAGCCTCGCGCGCGCACACTCGCGCGAGAGCTACCACCAACTCCGTGCCGAATTGGACAACCGTGCGGCACACTTTTTTTCGTTTGCTTGATTATTTATCCGTATTACGATGCCATTCAACGGTGCATTCGAACGGTGATTTCGCATTTTATCTTCGACTATTCGCGAATCGATTATTTTCGTAAATTGGCAATTATCAGCCGATTAAAAAATGATATCGTATATTTGAATGAAACCTTTCAAACCTTTCAGCAATTTTCTTTCACCGATTGTAATTACGTTTCAAAAAATAATTTTCTGATTGATGTGATTTCTCATTACTCACTAGCATCCAGCGAACGAATAAATCATGGCATTTCCATTAATTATAGGATTAGTTTCTTCCGTGAAAAACGAGTCGATGAAAAAAATTACATTCAACGAATTAACGAATTAACGTATCATTTTTCCAATAAAAATTCGACAACCCTCGGCATAAATAATAATGATGGATAAAAAATATAATATAAATAATGCATAAATCATAAATCAATGTTACCATTTTTATTCAAAGATACGAGCTTACGCCAAATTGAAAAGCTGTTTTAAATACAGAAAAAATGTAGACAATCTTGTACAATTTGTTCAACTAGACTCGTTCCGTGAATCGTTTCGAAACAAAACTGACCTCTCTGCCGATAAGAAGTTTGATAAAGCAAACAAAAAACGATCTACATTTTTCTATATCTATCTTTGCTACGCGGAAATGTCGATATTGGCTGACTAATAATCTCCGATACGGATACATTTTTTCATGCAAAGCAGTCCGTAGATACGCGATATTTGTTTCTTGCGTCGTAAATTAAACTGCGTGGAATTAGGATTTCGCAAAGTAAAGGCCGTTCAAGCGTTTTCGTGCTTGGTGAGACCTTAGAATATCATTGCTTTGCTTGACGACTTCTTTGTTATGAATAAACAGTTTGGTCTTTATGTTCTTGCATAATAAATCGCCCAAACGATTGAAAGTGCCCACACGTGTCGGCGAAGGCTTTTAAATATTTATACATTCCGCGGTGGCAAAGGTTGATGCCGGGATAATTCCTCGTCAAGTAACAAATAGTATTCTCGAGGAGTTGGCTTTTTATACACATCGTTGTACATCTCCCGGCTCTTTTAAGCCACTTACGAAAACATTAGTCTGCTATTGCGTTTTTTTTTTTTAATTTCCGACACCTCTGTTATTTGAAGTAAATAGTCCGCGCAACACGTTCATTTCTTAATAAATAGTCTCCGTTCATTTATTTAAATATGTATGTTGCAATTCATTAAACGTCTGCACATTGTTATGCTATTCATTTTTCTCGAATGTCGTGTAGATACGTGGCATTTTATCACGTACAAAATACTAATAATGACTCACTTTGGAACGCGCACATTTTTTTCCAGACATCCGGAATTTTTCACGCACCATCGCTTTCACCCTCCCCTTATTCGAAATAAAGAGTCACTGGTGCTGAGGCTAATTCACCGGTGCCGCTTGTATTTTCTACGATTCTAACAATACGAAGAGAAAAAAAAGTGAAAGCAACTGGAAGGAACTGGAATCTTGTTTTAAAAATGCAAACTGGTAAAAATTCCAATTCACGCAATAAAAAAAAAATGAAGCCAACGATGCTAAAACCTCGATAACGAAAATTATTAAATTTATTTTTCGTTAGAATACTAGAAATGTAATCGAAAACGAAAATGTACTCGAGCATGCAATTTTGACGAAAAGTATATTAAAATTGAAATTATCCAAACTACAAAACGATTGGGAAAAAAGCATTATCTTTTAGCTTGGCAGACACGTGTTAAAACAAAAACGAGCGGACTTGCAGAAATTGCTAGTGAGAGCGGTAAAAATTCACGTGCAGAATAGTATTATATATCGTTCGTAGGTGAATTGTTTACCATCCAAGGAAGTAAAAATTAGAAGAACCTAATAAGGTAACATTCTATTTGGTAAAAATGACTAAACGAATAGTGGGACGTGATTTTTCTCGCGCGGGGCATTAATAATCGCCAGAATGCATTTAGCAAACAATTTTACCGTTCCAGAATGGTACTTATTATTCATGTTGTCCCGCCCTGTGCGCGTACGCGTTTTTTGTACGCGTAGCCGGAGTTTGCACGGGGATAATTTTCCCAATTTTCCCAAACGCACCGCAAGCGTTTTCGTTTCATTTCGTTGAAAATATGACGAATGTTCGAGACCAACGATCGTACGACGAGTACTCGTTTTCTCATTCGTTATTTCATCATTGCCATTATTATTAGAATAATTACAGCTGTTTTCAATCGGGCATCTATCACGCGGACAGGCGACGCGCGGCGGTAGTACACCGTATATTATATCTATTGTGTGTTCACACGTATACGAGTTAATACACCGAAGGCTACGTGCCCATTACCATTACGTCTAACATCGAATTATGCCGGGCTTTTGAATGACGTAACGCGTATTAGACGCGCGAGTTTTGTACGAGGAGGTTCGTCGTTTGTGTGCGAGCCGCGTGCCTCGCGTGCGTGCCTCCTCGTTGAAACCGAAGTGTGACAGCTAGCATGCGAGAGATATAGCAGCAGAACCGCGAAACACAGACGCGTGCTCTCCGACTGTTGGGCGAAGATTTAATACGCGTTCGATCGCACCTGCAAAACGCTCGCGGAAACGAGGGAGCAAACCGCGTGGGCGTAAAGAACTGCGGGCGAAGTTGGGTAGTCTTACGAGGGAGGGAAATGGGATTGGAAAACAAAAGAGAATCTCCGGAGCTTATCGCTACTTTCGGATTTATCAGATCGAACGCGCCGCGGCAAGGCGACGCGAGAAGCCCGGATCGAACGGACCGGCAACGCGATGGGGGCGGCGAGAAAGCGAGTCATCGCTTCAACGTTCCTACATACAATCGGTTGTACCTTCGCCTATTTACTTCATACCGCGTCTCTAATTGGCGGGTGACAGCTGCGGCGGCTAACTTCAATGCATTATTCATCGAGAGATTCTCGAGAACCTGTGGCCACCTTGGTCATACAGCAACAATGCCACGCTATGATTCTTCGAAATTCTAGCAATGCGAAACCTTTCCTAATTCGGTCCCCTAATTTCCTTCGTACATTTTCTTACCTTCCTACCTGACGTACAACCAAGAGTTTCCCATCCCTTCGTAAAACTACTTTCTCTTACTGGAACTATAAAACTGTCAAGTTAATCGTACCTCCGACATTAACCCGCGTATTTCAGTTTTCTAGTTGTCAACGGTTTCGGAATCCGACATCGGCATGCTATCGCGATTGCGCGGCGTGATTTATAATAGAGAGAACGTTGTAAGCATTTTTGCGCCGAAGTACAAAAATATTTCAAATATTTTTCAACCCAAAATAAAGATTGATCGATTGATCCGTTTTTCGATCACGTTCATTTGCAATTTTTTTTTCTCGAGTCGTGTTCGATGAAGGATCGCTGATTCACTCTGTTCTCGATTCGCTTCGATGCTCTATGATCCAAGATATAAACAATCGATGTCCGTTAGAACATCGACGCGAATTTTGAAGAAATAGACAAAATAGACACTCGACTTCCATCGCGAACCAATTAGTTCGCAGGAAAAAAGCGCTGGTTTTCGAAGAGAAAACGAGAACGAGAAAAATTCGCAAACGTGTTTGATCGCGGAAAAAAAGCGAATTATTATTTTATTTTTAACAACATTTCGCGACAAAAACGACTTGTTTCGTTTTATTTCACTGAATTGACAAGGCAACAATATAAAGATTGGAGATTTCAGGACGAATAAAAATTAATGTCAATTTATGTGACATACATATAGATAACAATTTGTGTAACGGATAAAGCATATAACTATTCTCGTTACGAGGTAAACAAATCGGCAAAACAACAACGTCGACGCTGTCAATTTGGCAAAATAGGTTAGAGGAATATAAAATCGTATCGTCGGATCACTTGTGCATTTTTCAGTGAAGTTTAATTTTCCTTTCCGACAGGCTTCGTTATAAATTACATTTCGTTTCGGTATTACAAAGCTTCGATCGTTTTCATCTCCGGCTAATTTATTTTAACGTCTCATGATTATTTTACAGCCGTCCTGCGGTCTATGAAACAGCAAAAAGAGTGTACCGTGATGTTGATTGGCGACGCTATGCGTAGTATTTCACTAGCGATGTCAATTTGATGTATTGGAAATTTGTAGAATTTGCCTGGGCCGAGGGTAAATCGTTGGAATTTCATAAATTACATTTTTCGGATAGCTGCGCAGCCCCGTTTCCCGTCGACGATTCGTCGGTTCGATTCACGTGGATTTTTTGTTTCTCCAAGGGTCGCCGGTTTCGGCTGGTATTTCATGTTTCGAGAGATAATCGACGTGTAATCGACGACTGGCGGCCTCTTTATATTCCCGCAAGAAACGTGTGGGGCCCGTATTACCTTATTCCAATCGGTTCCAGGAATATTTAAACAATCATCAGTCAGCATAGCAAGAAGCAGAGAGCAACAATGAGTTTAATTGATTCTCGTGCCGCGGCACGACCAGTCAGTCAATTACCAAAGGGACCTTCGCAACGCTCACTCTTTTCTTACGAGCATTACGCGCGGCAAAAATCAATCAGTAAAAAACCTTCAATCATATTTATTCTCAACCTCGTACTTATAATCCCTGAATATGTTCATATTAGTAATTGAGGTCGAAATCAGAGGAACAAAAAATTGGTCTTTGATTTATACGCGTGTCTGAAAAAAGGCCAATTATCGCGCCTTTTTAAAGACCGGGGAGGGGGGGGGGGCTGGTCTGTCAATTAAAACTAATCAAGACAATCGTCACAAAAATATGATCTGCGGTCTGGATACGCCGAAAAAGCATCACGAGTCCATTCTCTGCAAACTTTACGTTGCATCCAGTCTTCAATAGACAAATAAATGTAAGCTTCTCGGCTCACGGTGCAAAATTACGACTTCTGTTGCTTCGTGCTGGTTTTTGGGTTGTATTTTGGTAGCTTTCTGACTGAACAAAAAGCGGAGTCGTCCGAAATATTCTCTTCAGCTGCGAAAGCAATTATGCATTAATACAATTTTTCACATGCACTTTGATCATTAACGTACTATGCATAAGAAAGCTACTGTCGTTTCGCGTTGTACGTCTCGTACTTCATTTACTAAACCTAATCTCGAAGAAAAATGCTTAAGCAAAAACCTGAGATGAATAGATATTTTTTTTGCCCGCTCTCTCCTTCTTGCTCGTAGGTCTTCTATATTTGGTTTTTAGGAATTCATCGTTACCGTACGAATGATCCGAGTAGCGTGGAACGCCGCTTGTATCTATACTGTTTCATAAGCTCTGCCAAGTTTATTGTCACGTATTCGACGTTCAATTGTTGCTCGTCTCGACGACAGTGAGTTGTCTGCTCGATCTGTAATGCAACCTGTCGCTAATATCTCTTCTAGTTTATTCTTTTAACAGCGTTGAACGAGTCTTCTCCAACGCTCTGTAAATTACGATCGAGCACATTTCCCACAGCCCGATTTTCCCGCGTGTCTTCCAATAATTTCTCGACGCATCTCGCGTAGTATAAATTATAATTGTTAGTAGGAAGGAAATTTCAGATTACATTTGTCGCGCGATAACGTTAAGTCGTTAATTCACCTCGTAATCTCGTGTCATTCGTAAACGCTGCTTTTTTCAAATCGAGAGCAAAACATAACCTGTCACTCGATGGCAAATACTTGCGAGATAAGATTAACGATTACATTCCTAGAAAACGTGGCAGAATGAAAGTCGTTGGTTATCGTTCCTTGCGATGTGTCTCGCAGCGAGTTTCGTTCTAGTTCCCCGTTTCCCCGCTCGTTTCCGCGGGCGGCGTCGTTTGCGATTCGTCGCACAAAGGAAGCATATCGCGGCACGTCATATCCCATCATATCCGCCTAATTGGTAGTATGCAAAAAGCTTGATTTCCGCTCAGCGGGAGGTTGTTGCAGCGATCGTCGAAAAAATAACCGAAGCGTAACGGGGAAATGGTACGAGTGTAAGAAATTACGACTCGAGTCAAGGTTCGCGTCAAAGTTGAGGCTGGCGTAATTCTTATGCCTCGCTCATACCGGTTCTGGTCGTGGACTTCCGACGACATAACCCGTCCCGCTAATTAATTAAACTGCCAGACCTCTGGCAGCCGACCCTCGCATAGGTTTCAATCTACGATAAGGTTTGTCCTTTTCTTTTTCTTTTCCTTTTTTGTTTCGTTTTTTTTTTCTTACGCGCGTCCGTCGACTCGACGACGTTGGATATGGGAGGCAATTAGAGACTGTCGAGTCTCGATCGTTTGTCTCGATCAAGCCGGCAAAAACGAGTGACGTCAGCTAGTCGCTCAATTGTCCTCGTTGCGTTGGTCGGGCGGTATTTCGCACACGAGTGTATTAGTTGCCCCGTTTGTCGCCTGTTTCGAGCGTATCGATCGAGGCGACGCGGGGGTTAGCGGTTGGAACTACGAAAAGGACAGTTTATCGCGCGATCTACCGATTTCGCGATCTGACGGAGATGGTGCGACCATGGTATTAACCTCGACGGTGATCCGACGCTTCTCAACCGACTCGGATCGAAACGTCGGTGAGTCGAGGTAAAACCAGCGAGTCGTATTCGTGCAACTCGATGCGCTCAAACGCGGATATATGGACCTCGGCCAACTATTCAAACGGCGCGCGTTCCATCTCCGTTGCTTCGTAGTAGGTACCTAGCCGATATGCTCGGACTTCGTTCCACCACGCGAGCAACGCTCGATCCCGCGCGACTCGATCGGCGTGGCATGGGCAATAGAACCAGAACACGCGAAGCAGAACGGCGCTAGGCGAACTGTGCGCGTATCGGACGTTCGTGCGTGTCCGTAAAGCTTCGTGGGGGATCGGCCCGAGGATCAAGCTAGTACGGACGTTTTTGACCATCGGCCGGCATTTGTTATTCGACGACAGCGTTCGTCTCCTTCTAGTAATGTCAAACACTGTAATTGATACGCGCTTCGCTTGACAATCGCGAAAAGACACTACGATTCAATAATATTTCAACTTTGCGCCGCGCCACGTCGCGCGACTAACACCCAATAAATTCGACATCCGCCCTCTACACCGCGTCTCCGTTCTCCGCTCTTCGTGTCAATCGCGGCTGATCATTATAGAACGAGAGAAATGAGCAGAAACAATATAAAGTAATTAGAATAAGTCGGAAAAATGGAATAAGTAGAATTAAAAAAAATGAAGAAAATAGGCAGAATAATCACAATAGGCTGAAAGAAAAAAAACGACGAATACGAAATGCAAACGCGGAGACGTTCCACGTGCGTGAAATATGAAGCGAGACAGAACTCGAAGTCTATATCGTTCATTCTCGGTAATCCGATGATCCTCCTTGCTTTTGTATCTTATATAATGAATGTAGGCCAGATTTCTTTTCATTTCGTTTCCAAAGGTATAAAAAGCGTCTGAACGTTCAATCAGACTTTTTTGAGTTCTACAAATTTTCTGTAGAAAGTATTTAAACATTTCTTACTGGTAAGGCAGCGTTAGTAAAAAACGTATTCGCTCGACCGTTTTGTCGTCAAATTTAGGTGCAAAATTGATCGCCACGAAAAATTCTGTTAATATAAAGCGTACGTCCACATTGAACGTCAATTCTGAATATTGATGAAATAATGTTTAACATCGCATGAGTAGTTTCCGAGAATACCTCCTACATCCAAACTTACAAACTTACAAACTCTACCTCTATAAGTATGATATTAGTATAGATCACGGTTTTCACTGGATTGTTATGGCTTCGTGGAATCCCCGACGCGCGAGGATATTTCTCGGCTTACGATCATCTCGTATTTTATCAACCGACAATTGTTACAGTATTGAGTAACCGCAACCAGTTTCTGTTTGCCAAGAGTATATTATTGGCTCTAATCACCGGGGATACAGATAAGCCGACACACGGACGCATGCGCAACGCGTTGGTCACGAGCTTGGCACTGATATACCTACTCGTTCAGATTCCATTTCGTTTTGACTCTCATTTACCTTTGATCGAATTGCCCTCGCCTCTCGACACAAAGTCACACAGTCAGCTGGAAACGAGTTGTTTTCCCACGCGATGCTCGAGACTACTATTATCCCAACAGCGCGCCACCGCAGGAATGGTACACGTCGTCTGCTACCTATGCGCACACGATCACACCTGCGCGTGCACACATCGGAGACTCCGCGCGTATCGTCCATAGACGCAGACTGTGCGACTCGTAGCATTCGTAGCGAGGAGTGTGTAGGATATGTGGAGTGATATAGCAGGTAATAACAGTCGACGATGTCACAGATTTTACATCTTTGTAAGACCGTCGTTCCGCGTACGCGTTAATAACCTTTGGACCTTGCCGCACAGATAGTCGCGAGTAAGTAGAATTTTACATCGTCGACCTATCCGATCTGCACATTTTCCTCGTACCGCTAATATCAAACGAATTAGCCGAGCGGATTATAATAATTAATACGCGGATTAACGTATCCGAAGTATTGGACAAATCCGCGCACGGATTTGTCCGGTCAATTGAAAAATTGCACACCTATTGCAACGTTTCTGTACCAGGAACGAAAAATCGAACCTCGTACGATACACAATAATTGGAATGCTCGGACGTTTCGCTCGTGTGCTTTAGACCGCTGCGTTATTATTGAAACGTCTGACGGGCGATAGTAGGGATTAAATCTAATGGAGTTGTACGAGCAGCGCGCCGTGTTCATCATCGGCAAACCGAGGCTCCCGCTTCGCCGTGGAAAGAAGAAACCAATTACTTCGTTGTCGAAGTTGCCCCGCAATAAGTTGTCGATCGTGAATTTTCGTCAACTTTTCTCAGCGTCGTGGCCGTTTCTCCGTACGATATTCTTGCGATCCAATTTTTCTTAGGGGCGGCTTCGCGTATAGAACTACCACCTAGCGGCTGGCGGGCTCGGGTGGAACAGGGGCGCGGCGGGCAAGAGGGTTGAACGACGAGGGTTGTATCCGGGGGGCCTGCTCCTCTCTTCGTGCCTGATGCCCGAGCCGCATAGCAAGGCAGGAGCGAGCGAGACGTGGTGAGCCACCGAGCGGGAGCCGAGGCGAGACGAAGAGCAGGTCGGAGGGAGCGAAAACGAACGAGAGAGTGAGAGAGAGAAAGAGAGAGAGCGAGCGAAAACGAGAGAGAACGAGCAAGAGGCAGCGAGTGAGTAGGACCGAGGAGCGCGAGAGCGAGGAGACCTTCGAATCGACTCCGTTCAGTGTCGGCAGAGAGAGAGAGATATATAGATAGATAGATAGATAGATAGATAGATAGATATTTATGTCCATAACAATATTGGACAATATCACAGCAAGTAGGTACAGTGGATTATGCAGTGATCAGAGAAATCAAAGTAAAGATTAAACAAACAAAAAGCATAGAGAATACATGATAAAATAAAAATAATATAAAATAAAATTGAAATAGTGTTAGAACAAATGGGAGCATAAAAAATAGATAGATAGATAGGTAAATTAGGAGCAAGCAGAGAGGTAAATAAAGGTAAAAAGAGGGAGAGAGATGGCGAGGGAGCGGGACAGAGCTAGAGGGGGCGAGAGCAAGATAGCGCGAGAGAGAGAACGCAAGGGAGAGAGAGAGAATGCGAGCGAGAGAGAGAGAGAGAGAGAGAGAGAGAGAGAGAGAGAGAGAGAGA